>CM035414.1:3455384-3515384 GCA_020310875.1 Ceratopteris richardii
GAAGTAAGTAAAAATTTTACATATAAATTGAAATAAATATCTTACGTTTTATTTACATTATGTTTTTTAATTTTTGTAGTGAGCATGATGAGAGGGATAAAAAATACATACTTAGTTCATTTGAGACAGAGTTTGGGACAGGATGGTCGCTTAAGTGGTGTCTAAAAGAGATGCGGACACTTATGGCTCATCATCGCGATAATGCACTGCTTTTATGTATATATATATATATATATATATATATATATATATATATATATATATATATATATATATATATATATATATATATATATATATATATATATATATATATATATATATATATATATATATTTATATATATATATATATATTGATATGAGTATGTGTGTTTATGCATGTATGTATGTATATGAGAGAGAGAGAGAGAGAAAAGAGTGAGACTAGAGGTTTAAATACACGCATACATACACATATACATCATACATGCACATTTACACACATATACACATACATGCATATTTATACATGCACATTTATACATACACACACATACATGCACATTTTTACACACATACACATGCATGCAGTTACACACATATAATGAATACACATAGACACATAGACATACTCACATACACGTACACATACTCACATACACATACACATGCATAATCATATGTACACACACATAGATTCATATAATCATATTTACATGCATATATACATATACACATGCATATATACACACACACAACACATGCATATACACATATAGATACACATAGTCATTTCCTCAACAGAAGGTACACAAATTAATAGTTTATATTTATAATTTTCATATATTTAGTAATTTTTTACATTTAATTTATGTATCTTTTTTCTTGAATAAATAGGCTGCTGCAAAGAAGAGAGTGGAGTTGGGCCACACATCGCATCTAGGCCAAATGGGCCATAATGGTTTTGTAGCTACTTTTGTAAGTATATGTGTTATTGTGAGTATATTTTTTATTTTAGTTAAAATGCAAGCAACTAATCTTTTTTATTTGTTTCAATGCAGCAGAAGGATTATGGCCGATATCCTACGAAACATGAGATCGAGTATGCTACACATTTTGGATATCGGCGTTTGAGCAAGTATATGCAAGATCATCCTGATGCCTTTGTGAGTATTTTTAAATTTTATATAATTATTTTATTGTTATGAATGGTTTAATTGTTTTATTTATTTATGTTTGTTATATGTAACACAGGAGTATTATGGAGAGACAAATATGGATAAGGTGGAGAGACAGACACAGGAGGGGCGATCTCGATCGTCACAGGGTGATCATGATGATGAGGATGAGGAAGATCAGGATGATCATGATATTGTTGATGATGATGATGATCATGATGATGATGATTAGGATTTTAGCTGATTATGACATTGGATTATATGTATTTACATTGATATATATATATATATATATATATATATATATATATATATATATATATACATATATATATATATATATATATATATATATATATATATATATATATATATATATATATATATATATATATATATATATATATATATATATATATATATATATATATATATATATATATATATATATATATATATCATTTCAGTTATGTTTTGAATTGTGTGTATGGTATTAAGTAATGAAGAGTATTGTTCTATTGATTGTTATTATTGTTTATATTAAGCATGTGTTTTAATACTTTAATTATATAATTCATTCTTATGTGTGTACCTAAGTGTAAATGTATGTGTGTGTATATGTATGTATGTGTGTGTATATGTATGTATGTGCATGTGTATGTGTGTGTATATGTATCTATGTGCATGTGCATGTGTAAGTGTATATGTGTGTATGACTATGTGCATGTGCATGTGTATGTGTGTGTATATGTATGTGCATGTATATGTATGTGCATGTATATGTATAACTCTATGTGTATATGTCTATATGTGCATGTATATGTGTATATGTAGGTATGTGCATGTGTGTGTGCATGTGTTTATGTGTTTTAATACTTTAATTATATAATTCATTCATATGTGTGTACCTAAGTGTATATGTATGTGTGTGTATATGTATGTATGTGCATGTGTATGTGTGTATATGTATGTATGTGCATGTGCATGTGCAAGTGTATATGTGTGTATGAGTATGTGCATGTGCATGTGTAAGTGTATATGTGTGTATGAGTATGTGCATGTGCATGTGTATATGTGTGTATATGTATGTGCATGTATATGTGTAACTCTATGTGTATATGTGTGTATGTGCATGTATATGTGTATATGTAGGTATGTGCATGTGTGTGTGCATGTGTATATGTGTGTGTACGTATGTGCATATATATGTGTATATATGTGTATAATGTATGTATATGCATGTGTATATGTATTCCACGTGCATGTGTATGTGGATGCATTTCCATTTGCATCCATGTGCATGCATGTGAATGTGCATAAATGTGGATGTGCATATAGATGTATTTGCGTATATGTTAATGTGTGTGTGTGTGTGTATATATATATATATATATATATATATATATATATATATATATATATATGCGATAATGCATGCATGTAAGTCTTTTTATATGGTTGTAGAAATGTTTGTGCATATGCATGTGTATATGTGTGTATGTCTAAGTGTATGTGCACATGTATCTGTGTGTATATATGTGTGTGTATGTGCATGTGTATATGTGTATATGTGTGAAAGTGCATCTTTTATTGTATAAGTGGATATTAATAAGTGTGAGTATGCTATCTAATGAAAATAACACAATTTAAATGTTATACAAAGAATAGAAATTGTACTTACAATGGTTAGCCATACTTTTTGCTTGGTTAGCTTCTTGAATAACCTACAGTAAAGAGAGAAATTAGAAGAGAGAGAGAGAGAATTCAAAGAGAGAAACAGAGACAGAGGGAGACAATAAGAGAGAGCTTATGTAAAACAACAATTGTGCATATACTTGCTTCAGCTCGTAAGCGCAGCGCAATTGCGAACGTTGGAGAGCTCTTCGATCAAATGCATGAAAATGCCGATCGAAGACCCTCCAACATTTTAATTTCTTTCCGTCAACAGACCGTCGTGTAAACGATGCTACGCATCGAGTTGGCGTTGCGTAAGCCACATTTTGGTAGCGTCGCTTATATGACGGCACAAAACGTCGCTTATGCAATGCAAGAAAGCATCGCTTATGCGACACTATTTAAAACCGTCATGTTAGTGACGCTGTATGGGAGCGTTGCAACCCCGTCGCGCCACAAGTCGCAAAAAACGTCGTTTGGTTCGTCGTTTAATTGACGGTCCGCGTAGGACGCTCATTACGATGCATGTTGCAATTTTATAGTGATGAAATTATGTCGCCTTAACCGTTGCTATACACCCGTATTCCTTGTAGTGATGGTAGTATCAACACTATGAATTCCATTTAGAACTACAAAGAATTTTAGATGATTAAAATTAAATGATTTGATGAAAATGGAAATTAAGAGCAATTCATTTCATTTCAACCCCACATAAAACATAATTCCATACCATTTTCAGAAAGGAATTAGAATACACCTATCGGGGGATGCTTTTTTCATGATGTATTAAGACCTTTATGTGAAGAATAAAAGTGAATCATATGAGGAACATTTGATTTATCTATACCTGAAATATGTTTTCAACACTCTCTCTTGAAAACACAAAGCATAATCACAAAATAACTAATTGATCATATATGTGTACTGGTAATAATGGACGATTATACAAAAAACAACACCATGAGAAAAAAATCAAATAGATGGCCTTGATTTGACTGCACATATTGAGAGAAAACATCATCCCTGAAATACATATCATCATACATGATTCTTTGGTGTTTGATAGTCCCAATGAAAGACGAAAATCAATGACATGATTACAATGATGTCATGATGTGCTAGAGAAGAAGAAAATGCTATAATATCCTAGTTACTAGTTAAACATGTCAAATCAAAAGAAATGGATATGAAAATGAAAAAAGGTTTTTTATGGATGGAATGTTTTCTTAGATTATATACACTATTTTTTTTGGAAGAAGCGAGCAGAAAAGGACTGGGATGCTATTAGTACCTTTGATCTCTTTAGTGTTCACAAGGACTATGACATGTGCGTGGGGAGCTAAAGGGGCTCCACTTAATAGAAGAAAGAAACAAAATTATCAGATTTTTAATATAGAAGGAGCCATTGGAAAGACAAGTTGCAAAAAACCACAAAGGTTATCGAGATCAGGCTTCCTTGGAGTCCCATGCAAAGAGAGAGAGATGTGACCAAGAGGTCATGTTTCATAGACGTCTCATGATGGAGAAGAGAAACATGCCACAAGCTTCCCCTACGATATCATGTCTTATAGAAGACAGACATATTCCCCGATGTCAATTTTTCACATTTCATGGTAGAATCTAGGAAAGCTATCGTTGTAGTGAAAGTTTCAGTAACACTCGAAGCCCTAACTGCATGCGCTTTCTTCTATTAGTTCTTGTGCATCTTTCAAGTCTTAGTGATAAAATAAACGGTTTGTTTTATGGGTGATAAAGTCTATGGTATCCTTACAAACTCATTGTGTATCCATCTATATTAATACTTGAGTACATTGTGCTTCTAAAGTACTTGAGTACATTGTGATCATATGTCAGCGTCTGTTAGAATAGTAAAAAATGGATATTTGGATTTTCTTGTACTTGTTTTGTTTGCAGCTCAATAAATTTCATTGCCTTTATTCGTCATATATTCATCAAGCAGCATGAAAACCCAAGAGAGCTGTTAAGTTATGAAAGTGTCATTATTTAGAAATATGCACTCTAATAGCAAAACCCCTCATCTACACATTTCACTTTTTATGCAAAGCCTCGATGTGAGAAATGGATGCTAGGATTTGTTGCAACGATGTACGAAGCATAGACTTGTTTTGAGCGAAGTTAATTACTATGCTTTTCTACAAGAATGAATGCCTTTTCAAAAAGATGAAGGGGAAAAAATCCTACTGAGGCTCCTTTGTATCTTGCTCTTATTCCTTTGAATTGTGTTCATCTTAAATGGAGGATCTTTTTCATAAAACCATGATTTTTGACATTGACTTTAAGTAGAAGGTTGATGCCAAGCATCGACCTTATGCTAGAAGTCGATGCAAGGCATTGACTTGTTGTTAAAAAAGTTTGATGCCAAGCATCGACCTTATGCTGGAAGTCGATGCAAGGAATTGAATTGTTGTTAAAAAGGCCCTATTTTTTGGATGAAACTCATGTCAAACATCGTGTTGTTGCCTCAAAAAACTATCCAAGAAGTTGACGCATGGCATCCAATTGTTCATAAAAGAGGGATTTTTTTAGAAGAAGTCGATGCTTTACATCATCTTCTTGTTGTAATTCCTCCCTTTGATGGAAGAACTCAATATGTAAGCTTTGTATGCATTCTTAGGATGACAATGAAAAACACGTGGGAAACAACATTTATCAATGAGAAGTATCAAAGAAAATGAGGCTCTATTGTTGTTCATCATTGCATACTATATGAAAAAAATATATTAGTTTTTACATACTAGAAGGTCGGAGCCAAAATACTTTAATCAAATATTTTAAGAAATTACTTTTTTCCTTGCCCAAAGTCGTTGGCCTTTGAAAAATCACATTTCTCTCCCTGTCTCTCTCTTTCTTTGTTTCTTTGTGTCTTTATCTCTTTCTCATTATCATGGTTCGATCTTAGGTCTACTCTTATTAAATAGAGATTATATATATTTATTACTTTTTTAAAGTGAACAACACCATTTTCAACAAGAAGTTGATGTGTAGCATTGACTTCTCGCTAAAATTGCATAGTTTTTAGCAAGAAGTCAATGGCAAGCATTGATTTCTTCTTGAAACTGCATGGAATCTATGGCGTATTCTTTCAAGGAAACACAAATGTGGTAACCTTCTCCTCAAGCATGCTCTTTCAGCCATCAGCTATAGGAATTCATTAGACTTGAACAAGTACACTCTCCATGATTGAGTTGTGGCTTGTGGAACTATTGGACTGTCAAACTCTTGGACTGTGGAAAGAGAACTGCTAGACTAGGGAACCTAGATGCTCAAGAAAAAGAGAGAAAAGATTCTATCTATGCTAACCTACAAGTTGCACAACACACACGCAGATGATTGATACCACTTCTGGCTATATTTCCATCGAGATAAATCCCACTATGCACAAAGAAAATGTTCAGAGGGAATCGGAGAAGTAGAGAATCCAGATACTATTTGGCTCTCCAAGGCATCTCAATTGAAAGAAAGTTGGAGAAGCTTGGAGAGGCTTGGAAAGTTGAGTTATCAAGTAGTGAAGTTGGTGCAACAAACCAACATAGGACAAGCCCTAGCTCTTTGGATATGTAAAGTAGAACTTGTAGGCTTATGGTTAGTGCAATAAAACCCAGGTTGTACTTTGGAACATCAACAAGAAAAATTTGATGCAAAACAAATAACTTGCACCTTGAATAGCTCACAAAAACCTTCTAAAAATAAAATCCTAAAGATCTCTAGCACTTCCATTTTTCGATATAATTAAGATTTGTATAGGCTTAAATAAAATTCATTTTAAAATCTCTTCATATTGTTTCTCTGAAAATAAATTGAGATCTTTACTTTTTTTATTTCATATGTCTAAAGAATCAGGATCTACAAGTAGTTATCAACTAGTATCTTCAAACGATTCTGATATTAAGAATCAAGAATTAGAAAACTTAATAATAGGAACATTGCTTCCGTCTTCAATTGATAGTTCAAATAATAACGAAAATATAGAAGTTGAAATTATTAAAGATAAAGTAGTTAACGAAACTTTACACACGTTAGATTACGATCGTCTTATTTCTAGAATTTTACCTTTAATTACCATAGTTTTGTTGGGAGTACACTTGCTTAGCTTCCAAATGATACAAAGAAACCATATATGTACTTTGCAAATAATTTGTGTAATGACCAAATCAAAACAGACAACTTTGCACTTCACAAATTCTAGAAAACTTGCTATTTCTGTAATGACACCTGCTCAGTGTTATGCTCAGTGTGACCAGCACACTAGACATTGAAACAATTCCTTTTGGGAGTATTAACGTACCTTAACAAGCTACCAATCACAAGTGGAATCACTCAAATTGATAAACCATACACTGAGAAATAAGTTTAGCAAAATTCTGATTACCCCCGACTTTTTAGGAACTCTGCAGACACAGACCAGTGTGCACTTCGAAGCGAATTTCTCCCAAATGGCTGAATGAAATCTTATGAGGTTTTGTATGCTTGTAGTAGACCTTAAGCTGGTTCCAATGAGCTATCAAACTCTTGATTTGGTTCAGTGAGCACTGAGAAATGCTCCTTGGAAGTTGACAGACTTGAAGTAGAAAACACAGAGAACCAGATATGATGAATGTGTAAGTATCTATTGATTGATATGATTTTACAAGCTCATTAGCATGCCAAGCATGGCTAATTGAGGAGTGGTGGTGTAGGCTATGGAGTAGCACTAACACACACACAGTTACAATGAGAAAATACCTCGGGGAGTGAGCTAAAGTGACTGGGCTAACCGCGACTTTTTGATAGTAGCTTTTATAGAGTATGAGTTGAGATTTGAATTTGAATTCAAATTCAAATCTCCTATATTCTCTACTCTAGAATTAAGGAGATATTCTCTCCAAGCATACCACCCAAAAATCCACGACTAATCAATTAGGTGTGATACAAATAAATGCCAAGTCATATAGACCTTTTTTACAATGAGTAAAAGGTAATAACACATAAGTATGGGTTCCTATGCCTTATCCTTTAAGTGAAGCCTTGATGACACTTGGCCAAGCTTATCTTCCAAGGTTCCAAAGTTCCAAGCCAATGTGTGAAGGCTTGATATGCACCAACAGCTCCCCCTCAAGCCAAACACTTTGGCTTAAGTCTTCTTCTTCATTCTTCAATCACTTCCTGCAATCCAATCATAGATTTGAATTTGCATAACTTGTTTCCATCCAATGCCTTTTTAAGTAAATCTGCACATTGCATATTAGTAGACACATATGTCAATTGAATCTCTTTGCTAAGTAGCTTCTCTCTCACATAGTGGTAATGAACCTCTATGTGTTTGGTTCTGGCATGATAAATTGGATTAGGTGCAAGGTGAAGAGAGCTAGTGTTGTCTCCAAAAATAATTGGTGGCCTTGTATATAGGCCTAACTCTGTATATAGAAGCTTCAACCAGATAGCTTCTTGAGTGGCATTGGCAAGCCCTCTATACTCTGCTTCAGTGGATGACAATGCCACTGTAGGTTGCTTCTTGGCTGACCAAGAAATAGGCTTATCTCCTGCAAAACAAATGTATCCTGAGGTGCTTCTCCTATCATCCTTGCATCCTGCCCAATCTGCATCTGAGTAAACTTTAATGTCAATATCTGATGTATATGGAAAGTACAAACCATGACTTTGAGTTCCCTTCAGATACTTCAAGATCTTCTTTGCTGCCTCTAGGTGAGGTACCCTTGGTTTGTGCATGAATTGACTAAGCACACTAACTCCATATGCTATGTCAATTCTTGTCAAGGTAGCATAGTTCAAACTACCTACCATACTTTGATATCGTGTGATGTCTTTGCCTTCTTCTCCTTCATGAGCACTTAGCTTTAGGTTGACCTCCATTGGAGTAGTAGATACTTTAGCATCCTGCAAGCCAAACTTCTTGACCATATCCTGCACATACTTCTTTTGAGTGATATATATACCTGAGTTGGTGTAGACTAACTCAAGACCTAAGAAGTACTTCAATAATCCAAGATCACTAATCTTGAATTCTTTCATCATCTGTCCTTTGATGTGTCTAATCCCATTGACATCATTGCCTGTAATGATGATGTCATCAACATAAACACATAAGTAGATTACCTCTCTACTACTTCTCTTTATGAATAGAGAAGTGTCTGCTTTACTCAACACAAATCCTTGGTCTAGGAGATAGGTTGTCAACCTGTAATTCCATGCTCTAGGTGCCTGCTTTAAACCATACAGGGCCTTCTTCAATTTACAAACATAATGTACCTTTTTTGGATCTTCATAGCCAGGTGGTTGTGACATGTAGACTTCTTCAGATATCCATCCATTCAAGAAAGCATTCTTGACATCTAATTGGTACATATTCCAATTCTTGGATGCAGCTACACTTACCAATATTCTGATAGTTGGCATCTTAGCCACAGGAGAAAATGTCTCCTCATAATCAATGCCTTGGGTTTGTGCAAAACCCTTGGCTACCAACCTAGCTTTGTACCTGTTTATTGTTCCATCTGAATTCTTCTTTAGTTTGTAGATCCATCTGGATCCTATTACCTTCATAGATTATTTCTTGGGTACCAAGTCCCAAGTATCACTTTCCTTGAGAGCTTCCATCTCTTCATCCATGGCTTCTTTCCATTCTGGTTTGGTAATTGCTTCTTCATAGGTACCTGGTTCTTCATTCAACAAGTCCTTTCCAAGATATACAGAATGTTTAGTTACAAGTGATGTGTCATACCCAAATCTGATAGGCTTCTTCTTTTCTCTCTGAGATCTCCTCATTGCTTGTGTTGAGGATTCTGGTTTATCTTCTAGTTGCTTCATCTTCATCTTCCCTTTGGACTTCCAAGCCTTGAACTCTTCAAGATTTATTGTATCATCATCATCTGAGCTTGAATCTTCTTGCTGAATTTGTTCCTCCTTGGTGAGCTTTGGGAAATCCTCTTCCATGTCATAGGGTAGACTAACTTTCCTGCATTCATTTTCATACCAAGAGTCATTCTCATCAAAGATGACATCTCTGCTTACCTTGAAACCTTTGTTTGTTGGATTGTAGAATCTGTATCCCTTTTGATTCAAATCATAACCAATGAAGATACATTTTTCAGCCTTGGGGTCTAGCTTTCCCCTTACCTGTGAGGGAATGTGCACATATGCAACACAACCAAAAATTTTGCAATGATCCAGAGAGGGTCTCTTACCATGCCAAGCTTCATATGGTGTCATGCCATCAAGTGATTTGGATGGCAACCTATTTATGAGATAGGTGGCAGTGGATACACTCTCTGCCCAAAGATAATTTGGCAACTTTTTCTCATTAAGCATAGACCTAGCTGTTTCTACTATGAGTCTATTCCTTCTTTCAGCTACCCCATTTTGTTCAGGTGAGTACCTTGTAGTAATCTCCCTTTTGATACCTCTTTCCTGCAAGAAATCTTCAAACTCATTTGAGAAGTACTCTCCTCCACCATCTGACCTTAGCCTCTTCAAGCTTCTTCCTGTTTGGTTTTCAACAAGTGCAAGATATCTTTTGAAACAATTAAACACTTCATCTTTATGCTTCATAAAATATAAAATCGTCCACCTGCTATAGTCATCAATGAAGGACACATAATACCTTGAACCTGAAATAGAAGGGTCCTTGCTAGGTCCCCAAACATCTGTGTGTACCAAGTCTAGGTAGTCTTCATGCATGAAACCTTTCCTTGACTAGGGTAATCTGTGAGACTTACGAAATTGACATGATCCACACTTGTAAATCATGTGTTGCTTGGACACATTAGGTATCCCAAGCACACATTGATCCCTGCACATCTGCTTTAGGGTTCTTTCACCTATGTGCCCTAATCTCTTGTGCCATATTTCTAACTCTGAAAGTGTCTAATCCTTGTAATTATACAAAGCAATGTTTTTTGTATCTTCTAGCTCAAATGTAAATAATCTACCTGATTTCTCCCCTTTGGCTATCCTTCTGAAACCATGTCTTGGGTCCTCCACATATGCTCCATGTTGTGTGAATCTGACCTACAAGCCTTTCTCCATAATCTGACCAACACTCATTAGATTCTTGGTGATGGTTGGTACATAGAGTACCCTGCTCAACAGGTTCTGGTTACCATCACATGTCTTCACATTTCCAATTTTGACAACAGAGTGTTTAGTGTCATCACCTGTTTGTACCTGATGTTTGCCCTTGGGCTCTTCCAAATCAGAAAGTAGTGCCACATTGCCAGCTACATGGTTAGAACATCCTGAGTCAATATAAAATAAATGATCATCATTTGTACCTGCCTTGGAGGTCATATTCATGATCAATAGGGAGTCATCTTGCTCCTCTGTGTAATTGTTGTAATCTCTTCTATTTCTGAATCCACCTTGGTAGTTACCATTGTGGTTGTTGTTGTAGTTGTTGTTGTATTGGTTGTTGTATCCATTGTAGCCTTGATGTTGGTTGAATCTGCCTCTGCCTTGAGAGTATCCACCTCTTGAGTAGCCTCTTCCTCTCTGATTCTTGTAGTTCTTGTAGCATTCATCTGTGGTATGATTGGACAATCCACAAATGTTGCATGGTGATGAGTTGTAGGGTCTCCCCCTACCTGACTTACCTCCTCTGCCTCTTCCTCTAGATGATCTACCTCTCCCTGCATAATTAGCTTGAGAGGTAGAGCCTTCTTCATCCTGTTTCTTCCCTTTACCTTTATCTTTAACTTTCTTATCAGTATAGAGAGCAGAGGGGTTGTTACCTTTTGATTGATCTCCAGCCTTTGTAAACTTTGCTTCATGTGTAAATAGTTGGCCCATGAGTGTTGTGAGATCAGGGGTATGCATGTCCATATAGAGGTCCATTGCAGTGGTGAAACTTTCCCACCTATCATCTGCCTTGAGTCCATTTGTTACTTGCCTGACTATTTGCTCCTCTTCAATCTCCTCTCCAATGCTTGCTAATTGGTCTGCCACATCTTTGATCTTTGTCACATACTCTGAGACTGATTGCTTGGGTTGCTTCCTAAGGGTTGTGAACTCAATCCACAATTGATTCTTCCTAGCCCTTGTGTTGGAAGAAAAGTATTTTGACAAGGTTTCCCAAGTCTCTTGGGAAGTCTTACAATTCCTTACATGACGTAAAAGAAAGTCAGATATAGAGTTTAGAAGGTAAGACCTTGCCAAAGCATCCTTTGCACACCATTGGTTGAGTCTTTCATGTTCATCCTTTGTGGGTAGTCCTCTAGTCTTGAATGAGGGCAATTCCTCATCTCCTGATATGTATCCAAATAAGCTTCTCCCTTGTAGATAGGTCTTCATTCTCAATGACCAAGCCTGATAATTGTTTCTGTCCAATTTGTCAATGAATGAAGGGAAACCATCACCCATGTTTACCTTCTTTGCTCTGATACCACTGTTGGGAGTGATGGTTGGATGCACTCAAGAAATGGCTTTGATGCTGCAAAACCTGCTTCACACCTGCCCTCGTTTGGCTCCAGATATGCTTAGTACACTTGCTTAGCTTCCAAATGATACAAAGAAACCATATATGTACTTTGCAACTAATTTGTGTAATGAACAAATCAAAACAGACAACTTTGCACTTCACAAATTCTAGAAAACTTGCTATTTCTGTAATGACACCTGCTCAGTGTTATGCTCAGTGTGACCAGCACACTAGAAATTGAAACAATTCCTTTTGGGAGTATTAAAGTACCTTAACAAGCTACCAATCACAAGTGGAATCACTCAAATTGATAAACCATACACTGAGAAATAAGTTTAGCAAAATTTTGATTACCCCCGACTTTTTAGGAACTCTGCAGACACAGACCAGTGTGCACTTCGAAGCAAATTTCTCCCAAATGGCTGAATGAAATCTTCTGAGATTTTGTATGCTTGTAGTAGACCTTAAGCTGGTTCCAATGAGCTATCAAACTCTTGATTTGGTTCAGTGAGCACTGAGAAATGCTCCTTGGACATTGACAGACTTGAAGTAGAAAACACAGAGAACAGATATGATGAATGTGTAAGTATCTATTGATTGATATGATTTTACAAGCTCATTAGCATGCCAAGCATGGCTAATTGAGGAGTGGTGGTGTAGGCTATGGAGTAGCACTAACACACACACAGTTACAATGAGAAAATACCTCGGGGAGTGAGCTAAAGTGACTGGGCTAACCGCGACTTTTTGATAGTAGCTTTTATAGAGTATGAGTTGAGATTTGAATTTGAATTCAAATTCAAATCTCCTATATTCTCTACTCTAGAATTAAGGAGATATTCTCTCCAAGCATACCACCCAAAAATCCACGACTAATCAATTAGGTGTGATACAAATAAATGCCAAGTCATATAGACCTTTTTTACAATGAGTAAAAGGTAATAACACATAACTATGGGTTCCTATGCCTTATCCTTTAAGTGAAGCCTTGATGACACTTGGCCAAGCTTATCTTCCAAGGTTCCAAAGTTCCAAGCCAATGTGTGAAGGCTTGATATGCACCAATAAGTTTTGCTAGAACCGGAGGATAAGAAAGACTTATTCCCACCTAATTTAGTTAGAAAACCTAACTCAAATCAAATTGAGAACGAAGAAATTGACTTTGTTTAAGATAAATTACAAACGAGAACTTAGTTTTGTCTTATCAATTAGAAGCTATAGAAAATTATAAGAAACGCTTGTCCTTATGGTCCTTAGTCTAAATAATTAGTTCTTAATTTGCACTCCCATATATTAGAAACATATAGGTTTTTATCACACCTAAACTGAAAAATCAACCGAAGGCCCTAGGCATACTTAGAAGCACCCTGCGTGCAGTCACACGGTTAGGTTAGCGTGATTCTTTTAGAAGAACGTTAGCCTCCCTTCACACCCCTCTTCGACAACGTGTGGATGTGGCATCTCCCTTCTGGTGATATCGATCAGGAGTCTACTTCTGCTTGTCGCGAATCATATCCCACTCATCAACATCTAACCATACATGCTTTGGTAAGCCTTCTCTTAAAGCATCACGAGCCTCGGATCATCGATGGGACAGAACTTCACATACGCTGTGCAGAATCCACTCTGAACTAACAAGAGATTGCCCATGTGCTAGCCAGAACTCCTCACAAATCATCTCAGTGATATAATTTTTTCGATCTTTATCTTCTTCACTCGATTTCAACTTGATAGAGTTTCCAAATTGTATAGAGCAAAGTTGTCGTATATGTTGAGGCATGGCCTTTTCGGCTCCATCCATCACTCGAGCTCCATCACGCATACTATACACCTTGGAATCATCATGGTCATGAGCATTCTAAGGTGTACCTGGTGTTCCACGTTGTGTACCATGTGGCATACCTATATCTGAGGAGTAGAAGTAGGTGACACAATGTCCATCGCACTTCCTCCATAACAGCCGCCTCCTCTAGATCCACTCCTAGAAACTCCTAATCTAGAGTGTGACCTTGACCTATGAGAAAGACCAACACCTGTATCACGCTGAGGTGTCAAACATACAGGTCTCTTACTAGAGCCAATATGGGATGGCTAAAAAGATGGTCTTGGTGGATTCATAAAGCTAGGAGACATACCTCCAGTGGGAGTAGCACCACCCGTAGGAGTGACCTCAACAGGAGTGACACCAGTAGGAGTGACACCGGCAGGAGTGAGGTCGGCAAGAGTGAGACTTGCAGGAGTGAGGTCGGGAGGACTTCTACCATGAGCGATCCAGTACTCTGAGTAGTGGCCAGTGGAAGCGATCCAGTACTGTGACACAGTGGCCATATAAGCAGGAGGTACCAAGAACTGCTCCTCTGTCATAGAATATGGAGCGACTAGAGGATTGTCTCCCATGCTCTGTAAGAAAAGAACTCAAATAATTAGCATATGATAATAAAGATAATATAGAGAAATGGTAGTGTATAAAAGAACATAGCAAAAAAAAAAAACAAAAATTAGTACGTACAAGTATTTGATTCAAAACTCATCTATTCTAGCATCCTCTTGGAGATCCGATGCACAGAGAATATCTATCTCTATATTGGCGACTTCTAAATCACTTGGTATGCTAGCTTCTTCTTGATCATCATCTATTGCTTCATTCTAAAGAACTCTTCTTCTAGAACAATAATCTCTTCCTCCTTGACTATCGAATGAATCGCAGAGTCCACTACAAATGGACTTTCTTCTACATCTATGTTCTCACAAATTTCTCTACTACATGGGATGACTTATAAAACAAATAGCCACTCTATTTCTTTTGAATCTGGTATAAAATAACTTGCTCATAATGTTTGGGAAGTACAAATGTATCTCTTTCATCCATCCATAATTTTGTCGATTCGACTTGAAGCAAACCACTTTTATCCCGCCTCATTGTTGCGTTTCTTCTAGAGGTAACTACTTTGAAGCATTTCACATAAAAAACAAAGTAATCAAACTTCTTAAAGGATAGTTTCAAGATATCTTGAATCACTTCATAATAATGTAGTTGGCCTTCTTGAGCATTATCATCTCTTGCACTCACTCTACTTTTTTGCAAAAAGTTCATCATCACCCCACTATCAAAAGTGGACCTATTTTTATCGATTTATGGGTTCCGAAAGTGTCATCTATGAGACCATAGTGCACCGTATTTAGAATACTCCTAATCACATCCTTGTGTGAATTCTTCTTCTTCGGAGATATCTTCACCCGTTGCCTTTGCTTGTGAAACTGCTGTATCTAGCCATCTGCTCGTTGGAAAGGGTGGAAGAGGTCGAAGGCTTTCTAGAAGGGACCAAAATTGAGTGGAACGATTCATTCGAAACTGAGCTCTTTCCTTTGTGTTTGTCTCCTTGGAAAGCTCATACTTTTCTAACCACTTGTGCAAAGGCTCAGAGTTAACCTGCAAAACTTCATTGCCTTCTCTCTAAAAGATACATCCATTTTTCTTTGCAACCCTTTACTTTGCAATTAATCGCCTACGAGAAAAACATCTTCATCATCACTCCATAAGCGAGGCATTTTTGGATCCGACATACGTAGAAACTCAGTTATGAATACAGGAGACTCTTGTACGAGCCATCCCTCTGTCATGCTACCCTCTAGACGTGCTCTCTGTCGAACAAACCCTTTTAATGTCTTTATAAAGCGCTCTAAAAAGAACATCCATTGACTATGGACAGTTCCTGTTATTGCAACTTCATCTACCACATGAGCCAGTAAATGAAGCTTAATAGTGAGAAAACTTATGGGAAAGTATTTCTCTACCATACAAAAAGTCTCGATAGCATTGAGTTTCTCACTCTCTATGCTATCTCTATTTATCTCTCTTTAGAAGAGATCCAGTGTACTAAGGAACTAATTTTATGAATGGTTGTTTGCACATCCTCTGAAAGACAATCTTTTAAAGGTACAGGGAGCAAAAACTGTAAAGACTTGTGCCAGAGACTTGAGCCCTCCAAGATCATCCTTTCGTATGAAAGCAATATTTAGACACCTCATGCATCCAATAATTGTCTGAAACTCTGAAATTATTTTCTTCACTTATTGCTCTTCCATCCATAGCTAGCACTAGACGTATATTTCGAGGCTCACTAGAAAACTCTAGCCACTTATTATCTATGTGTTTCCAAGCATCAGAGTCAGTAGGCACTCATATTACATAATCTCTAGACCTGCTATTTGCATGCCATGACATTAACTCAGCTATAGATTTGCATCTAAACATGTTCGTGGAATGATAGGAAAGTGATGAGGAACCTTTGTCGAGATCGCTTTGCCTACAAGGTCTCTAAATCTATTTGCTCCATACTTTGGACATATGTGGAGATGCTCATACTCGTTTCGAAAGAGGATGCAATCATTCGCACAAGCATGAATCTTATTGTAGTCCAAAAGTTTCTTTGCATCTCCAGCTATTGGAGGCATGTCGTTGCTCTCTCGCAAAAATTGATCTTTAAGAAGTCTGCAATAAGCAATTAGAATGATATTAGTAAATGAAGTTATTTTGATATAGCAATGAGAGTTTATTTCAATTCTAGTTCCCTATACAATTCAGGGACACTACTATCTGACCACCCATAAATGGATTTCAGATTGAGCATCATGAGTGACACACGTAGTACAGATATCTTTGCTTCATTGTACAGTGGTAAACGAGCTAGTCTTCGCATGTTTTCATATTCTTCATTGGCTTTTGATCATGGAAATTCTCTTGTGTCCATGAAACTCTCGACATCCTCTCCACCATCATAATCTTCGTCCATCTCATAAAATGTATCAAGCATTTCTTCCATCTGTTCATTCCGTGTAATGCTATTAGTACCTTGTACTTCTAACTCGTTTTTTGTTCTATTTTTTCCACAAGATGTTACTAGTGCAATCTCGTTTGGGTCCATCTTCTCACCTGGAGGACCATGCAAATGGTAGCGTAGGTTTTGTAGTCATATTTTATCAAAGAATCCATACTCTCTAACATGTGCAGTACAAATCTGTCATTTTCGATAAATTTGATACTTGCATTGAGTGCAAAGACATGCCTAAAGACTTAAACCTAAAATCTGTATATATATATATAATTATATATTCAAACTTTTTCATTTTCTTTTTCTTATTCATACTAAAATCGTAATTTTTTATATATTAAAAATCGTAAAGACCAATTTTTTATATATCATAAAATTCCTAAAAATCCCTAAAACCCTAATGCTATATATATATATATATATATATATATATATATATGCATCTATAAACAACTTAAAAATCCTAATCCTATTTTTTAGATATATTTGATTATATATTATTTATATATATTAATATTAATCTAAAACTCTAATTTTTATTTAATTACTTATATATATTTAGTTTGATAAAAAATCTGAAAATCTTATTTTTATATATTAATTATATATATTTAATTCATTTATTTAAATCACTAGCTCTTTTCATATTTATTTATCTATACAATTATCCTATTTTATATATATATATATATTCATTTATATATTTATATTTTTTTCTATAATTTTTCTTTATTTTTTTCTTATATAAATTTAATTGAATTATATGTATCTATAACCCCTAAAACCCTAATCCTAAAGATCTAGACCTAAAATATGTATATTTGTGTATGCTGTGTATATACATGTATATATGTATTATATGTGTATGTGTATGTGTGTATATATGTTATGCATGTGTAAAAACCCTAAAAACCTAACCATAAAGACCTAAACCTAAAACATGTATATGTGTGTATGCATGTGTATATATATGTGTATGTGTATGTGTATATATATTTAATTTGATAAAAAACCTGAAAATTCTATTTTTATATATTTAATTATATATATTTGATTTATTTATTTAAAACACTACTCTTCCTTATATAGATTTAATTGAATTATATGTATGTAAAAACCCTAAAATCTTAATTCTAAAGATCTGGACCTAAAATATGTATATTTGTGTATGCATGTGTATATGTATATATATATTATATGTGTATGTGTATGTGTGTATATACGTTATGCATGTGTAAAAACCCTAAAACCCTAATCGTAAAGACCTAGACCTAAAACATGTATATATTTGTATGCATGTATATATATATATATATATATATATATATATATATATATATATATATATATATATATATATATATATATATATATATATATATATATATATATATATATATATATATATATATATATATATATATATATGTATGTGTGTGTGTATGTGTATGTGTATATATATTTAGTTTGATAAAAAACCTTAAAGTTCTAATTTTATATATTTAATTATATATATTTAATTTATTTATTTAAAACACTAGCTCTTTTCATATTTACTTATCTATATAATTAAAGACAAAGGGTAAGAGTACGTGCACCACTTACCAAGATGCGAGATCTAAAGAAAGAGAGAGAGTGTGTGTAGAGAGAGATGTCTCTGTTTGTGTGCACAAGACAATGCAGTTCCTAATTCGGTTCACGTGTATATAGAGAAAGACAAAGGGTAAGAGTACGTGCACCACTTACCAAGATGCGAGATCTAAAGAAAGAGAGAGAGTGTGTGTGTAGAGAGAGAGGTCTCTATGTGTGTGCACAAGTCAATGCAGTTCCCAATTCGGTTCACGTGCGTAAGTTCGACAGAAGCAAGCAATACTCAATGTAAAACATGTGCAAAATGTTGAGTTTTCCTCTCGGATTCCTAGTATTTTTGAAGCATGGCCTTGGTATAGGCATCGGTATAAGCGTCGATAAGTTCGAGTAAATTACGGACGCTTATACCAATGCTCATAGTGATGCCTAAACCGGCAGGTGCGAAGCATCCCGACGATCAGTTTTAAACGATCATACCGATGGTCAAGTGATTGTCGGTACGTTTAAGTGCATTTTTTCAACGTTTATACGGACGTCAAGAGCGAGCGTCGCTATAGGCAATATTGGTATGCCCCTCATATGTCGTAGTGTGTGTGATAATACATTGCAATCATGATTATACGGTATTTGATTTGTGGGCAGTGGAATATGGAATTATGAACTGTCTTTATTCTATGACGGTGTTAAACCATCGGACATGTTCTATCTCTAATTGTCTACGGTTACAGAGCTGAATGCGTATTGCGTATTCTAAGATGATCACAAGGAGTTATTTTCAAGCCGCATTTAATTTGACCTTACTCCAAACATTTATCATACCTTGGAACTAATGAAATAAGCTGGACCCTCTATATAAACGCTTTATGACCTTTCTTGATGTCTAACAGCATGGACTGTGAATTTGAACATATGCTAAATTCAGGATGATGATCCAAATATTAGTTTATTATTTGAAAATCCGATTACAATATTCCGAAATAATATTCATTAATTTCACCAACTACAAGCTTTTAAGTTTGAGTGACTCCATATCATAAGAAGTACTCTATCATTTTGGGTTTCGAAAAACTACGATCTTTTTTGGATAAGACCCAGATGAGCATGGCAACCAATATATTTTATCTTGTTAAAACGTATAGCTTGTCAAGTGCACATTCTCATGAAGAGAAGGAATATATGCGTAAAACTGTCTGGAGTCTATAGTAGGAATTTTGGTAATATAATAATCATTAGCATCCGAAACCTTTACAGGTTTCGGAAATTCTTAAGTTTTCTGGTGGTAATTTATATAATTAATATAGTTGGGTGGGGCTGATTGTGCAAGAGAGGAAGCTAACCAAAACCACAACACAAAGTTCTATTTGACCAATAGCGAAGCGTCGAAAAGCTACTACTCCTGGCAAGTATTGATCCTGTGCCATAAATCTGATATATTGTAGATAAAAAGCTAACATTAATTGATTAAAGATCATAAGTTTTTTAGCTGAGAGTACTAAAATATAAACCAAGGAGATCAGCACGCGCTTTCTTTATACAGAGAATATTTATATGCAATATTAAACATAGGAAAGGACTACGAGCTGACTAACGTATTATTAAGTACACGCCTAATGAACTCTTGATTTCTCTTTACTAGGAATAATATACGGCTGCTTGAATGGTTGTCCAAAATATAAATATGCTAATAATATATAGACAAAACAATTGACATGATGAATGAAGAGAAAAAAGATGAACAAATGTGTAAAGGGTTAAGAAACGGATATAATTTACGCACAGATCACGTACTATTTTGTATTTAATCTATTCAACGTTGTTTTTGTCCTTGCAATTTGATGTAATAACATGTTGAGGCTAACGAAAATTGTTCAAGTGGATGTACGTCATTCTATAACTCAATAAATTAACTCTTTCATATCGAGCAGCCTTTTTAATAGGATGGAATAATAATAAAGCAAAAAAGAAAAACCATTTATATGAGCCGCTTTCAGTTCTGTGATTACTTACGAATATATGCGTTTGATCATTCACCATGATAAGTACTCAAATCATAATTCTTTATCTTTTTTTTTTCCTTTTTGTAAAAATTCAGAAGAAAATTCATGTTACATGGTTATGCACACGTACAAACTGGGTGAGGTTATTATTATACAACAAGATTGCCCGCCAAGTCTCACATGGATCGCGAAAAGGAAGTATGAGTAGCAGTGCGGCATGCTTAAAGAGATTCTTGACAGCATGTCAGTTGTATTGTACAGTGTATTTTAATCTCACCTCTTATTGTCTCCTGCGACAGTAGATCGGCCATTCCTGAGAGCTTCGTTAGAATTTTGAGCTATGCCCTCCAATGAGCCTTGCACGTTCTCTTTTACCTCGTGTGCCATCTCTTGCACCCTCTCCGCACTCCCTGCCACTGTTTCTTTAGTTTTCTCAGCTCCCTCTGTTGTCATATCCATCACTCTGTCCTTCCCTCCATACAGCGTCTCCTTACCCCTTTCTGCCGCTTCCCCGAACTTCTCTCCGGCCTGCTTGGCCTTATCAAGGGCACCTGACATTACCTCCTCGACCCCCTCTCTTAAATCTCCAGCTTTCTCTTTTGCAGACTCCGCAATCTCCTTCGCTTTTTCTTTTCCATGCTCCGTGTCCTCTTCAGCAGATTCTTTCGTCTCCTTGGTCTTTCGCTGCAAACCTTCCGACAATTCTCCAGCGCGAGACTTTGCCTGCTCTCCTTTCTGCGCAGCTTCGCCGTCACAGCCTGTCCTCCGTTTGGCTTCATCCGCCATGCCTTCAGCATGCTCTCGGGCCTTCCCTCCCATTTCTTTACATGATTTCTCCACATCAGAGGCAGTCTTTGCAAATTTCCGTTTCGCATCTTCGGCGACCTGAACAGAATGCAACAAACAACATAAGCTTCTTCGGTTGAACATGACAAGCATGTAACCTAAACATGGAATGAGAGACATTACGTTGCTGCCATAGCAGCGCAATTTCGAAGAAGGCGGTGCTTGAAAGTGAAGGGGCTTCTGGGAAAGGAGGCGAGGCACTGGGAGCGCGCCTGATGTACAGCTAGATACTGACATGATCGAGCGATGCAGCAGATCAGAATTTATGACGGAGAAGGAAGGGACTGACAAAGATGTCGATGATGCTGATGGTAGAGCGGTCGACAGCACAGATAGCCCCATTGCGGCTCGTGTGGACCGCAATGCTAAGCTGCTGATATCCATGCTATTGAGTATATGCGTGTATGAGTCGTGCCGCGGTGAAGAGGACTGAAGAGTGACCTCAAGACCGAGGAAGAACGCGATGTTCGAGCACTACATTGTGTGCAATTAATTAATATAAGTACTTATGTGATGGATGAGGTGTCTCTCATGGGCTCTGGTTGGTACGTGTCGATTTGAAGAGTTAACACGCATTTTTTTGGCACGTATACCCTCAAGCCTTTTCGGATTTGCAATTTGAGATGTAGATGTCTGCAAAATACACATAGACTACACGTGCACACATACACATACATATCTAGACGCATATACATACAACACTCTATAGTACACGTAACACATGTATACTTTCTTCATGCATGCATACGCAAACATCCCTACATAAATATACGTTCATACGTACATATATATGTCACATGCATGTATGCATACATCAATTTATGTATAAATACATACACATGTACGTTTATATGAACAGGTGAAGAAATATCTTCACATACAATCACTTCTAGAAATAGCCAAAAAAAAAGTGAATCTCATCGTTTATGCAACGAGACTTTTTGTTATAAAAAAAAACATGATTCATCACATAAGCGATGCAAAGCGTCGTTTATGCGTCGCTCCAAATGTGGTTACACACACATGTACACATCCATACACACACACATATACACACAGAGACACACACACACATACACATAGACACACACACATACACACATACACTCACACATATACACACACATACACACACATACACACACACATACATAGACACATACACACTTACACACACACAAACACACATGCACACATACACACATAGACACACGCATACACACATACGCACACACATAGGCACACACACATACACACATAGACACACAAACACACATACATACATACACACATATACATACTCATAGACACATACACAGTTACACACACGCATCCACACACATTTACACACACATACACATGCATACAGACATATATATAGATACACACATAGACACACACATACACACATATACACACACACACATACACACACACATACACACACACACATAGACACATATACACATATATGCATATACACACATAGAGACACATACACACACACATACACATACATGCATACATAATGCATATGTATATGCATACATACATACTTACATGCGTACACATACATACACACACATGCATACATATGCATACATAATGCACATGCATATGCATACATATGTGCTTACATGCATACACACACATACACACACACACATAGACACACACACACAATCATGTATGCATACATACACACATAGAGAGACATACACACACATACACATACATGCATTCATATGCATACATACATACTTACATGCATACACACGCATACACACACATATGCATACATATGCACATGCATATGCATACATACATGCATACAAATAAACACATAGACACATACACACACATAGATACATACACAGTCCACATACACACACATATACAGACAGATTACACACACATACACATGCATACACACATACACACATAGACACACACACACACACACACACATACACACACATACACACTTAGACACATACACACATAATGCATATGCATATGCATACATATATACTTACATGCATACACACACATACACACACATATGCATACATATGCATACATAATGCACATGCATATGCATACATACATGCATACACATACACACATACACACATACACACACATACACAACTACACTCACATATACACACAACATACACATACACACAACACACATACACACACATACACAACTACACTCACATATACACACATACACACACATATACACACATACACACACATAACTACACAACATACACATACACACATACACACATACACACACATACACAACTACACTCACATATACACACATACACACACATATACACACAGATTTACACACACATAGATATGCATACACAAATAAACACACACATACACATGCACACATGCACACATAGACACATACACACATAATGCATATGCATATGCATACATACATACATACTTACATGCATACACACACATACACACACATATGCATACATATGCATACATAATTGTACTTCAAGCATAAGCACCACCTTCTTTACTTGTCAATCGGTGGAGACGTGAGGACTGGTATGAAGACCATGAGCAATTGAAGGCACAAGGGTGTGAGTGAAAGCACACAAACATGCACACACGTACACACACACATCCACAAGGTAAGATCAAAGAGAGGAACAATGGAAATCTTCGATTACAAAAGATTTCTCTTAAAAAAACTCAAATCTACAACAAGCTAACCTCAAAAATGAGCTCTCTAGCTCTTTTTATAGGTTTTTGACTAGTTTTTGCCCTGTCTAGACCTAGTGTCCAGCCTAGTTAAAAATTAGGTTTCAGAGCTTATTTTCGGGCTCAAACGTAGTCTAAAAATTATGAAAATTGGTAGGATGATATTTCTAGTACTCTTCAACCTCGAGGACTCCTCGGCTTGAACAAAATGGAGTTTAAAAAGGTGAAATGATATTTACAATGATTTGAGTGATCAAATCACTATTTTTTAGGGGATTCTTCTGAAAATTTGACATACACTTCTTGGAGCTCCCTACTTGCTCCCTCTTTGTGTGTGTCAACTTTTCTGATGTGCTTCCATGCTTGTACTTGACCTTGAGTCCCAACACTCCCCCAGCTCTCGAGTCTATCGTCCCTGAGAGACCCTTATTGTAGTGGTTGCTCCATGTAGTGCTTTGAGAGGTAGTGTTCCTCCTGCATGAACATGAGATTTCTATCTTCGAAACATAGTAGGGTTGTTTGTACGGTTCTTCATTTATCACTGTGAGCCTTTGCAAGTTGTAGTCTCTTGGTATGTACTTCGTCTGTGGCATTTTGCATGAAGATATATTTGTGAGCTTTCAAAAGTTGCTCGGTGCTCAAAAGAGGCTGTCCATGTTGATTTGGAGCAGCTATTGGTGATGCTTCGTTGCTATTGTTGTTGTAACTTTAATGTCCTTTGGATCTTTCATCGTATAGTGATGCCAAGTATTCATAACCCATAGTGAATGATGGGTAAGTGTTTAAGTGCATGGGTTGAAGAAAATATATGCCAAGTATTCATGAGGAGACGGTGGTGGAGTTCCATCTAATTGATCAGAATCTACAAATAATGGTATTTGATATTAATAATCTGATTATCTACATACACAAAAAATTCACATATACATATTTACACATACACACATATTCACATATACACATTTACACATACACATATATTCACATATACACAACTACACATTATTGTGGGATAAATGCATGTATTTTGTATGAATGAGTGTATATGCATGCATGTGTGTGTACGTATATATGTGGATATGTATATGTGTGTTTATGTTATATGTATGTATATGTGTATATGTATACATATATGTATGCGTATATGTTTGCATGTATATGTGTATGTGGATATGTGTATGTGTATGTGTATGTGTATGTGTATGTGTGTGTATATATTTGTATGTATTCTGATTTTTTTTTCTGTTTGAGATTAAATTAACAGGAGATATTGTATGGTCCAAAAAAATAAGAGGCGAGCTAACATACCACCTGAGACGTGGCAGTTTTTTCGTAGACAGCTACGTCTTCAGGAATCATTTCCTCAGCAGAAGGTAAACAAATTAATACTTTATATTTATAATTTTTATATATTTTAGTAATTTTTTACATTTAATCTATGTATTTTTTTCTTGAATAAACAGGCTGCTGCAAAGAAGAGAGTGGAGTCGGGCCACACATCGCACCTAGGCCAAATGGGCCATAATGGTTTTGTAGCTACGTTTGCAAGTATATGTGTTATTGTGAGTATATTTTTTATTTTAGTTAAAATGCTAGCAACTAATGTTTTTTATTTATTTCATTGCAGCGGAAGGATTATGGCCGATATCCTATGAAACATGAGATCGAGTATGCTACACTTTTGGATATCGGCGTGTGGGCAAGTATATGCAAGATCATTCTAATGCCTTTGTGAGTAATTTTAAATTTTATATAATTATTTTGTTTTTATGAATGGTTTAATTATTTTATTTATTTATGTGTGTTATATGTAATATAGGAGTATTATGGAGAGAAAAATATGGATGAGGGGGAGAGACAGACACAGGAGGGATGATCTCGATCGTCACAGGGTGATCATGACGATGAGGATGAGGAAGATCAGGATGATCATGATATTGCTGATGATGATGATGATCATGATGATGATGATGATTAGGATTTTAGTTGATTATGACATTGGATTATATGTATTTACATTGATATATATATATATATATATATATATATATATATATATATATATATATATATATATATATTATCTATATATTTCTCATTTCAGTTATGTTTTGAATTGTGTGTATGGTATTAAGTAATGAAGAGTTTTGTTCTATTGATTGTTATTATTCTTTATATTAAGCATGTATGTGTGTGTATATGTATGTATGTGCATGTGTATGTGTGTGTATATGTATGTATGTGCATGTGCATGTATAAGTGTATATGTGTGTATGAGTATGTGCATATGCATGTGTATGTAAGTATGTGTATATGTATATGCATGTATATGTATAACTCTATGTGTATATGTGTGTATGTACATGTATATGTGTATATGTAGGTATGTACATGTGTGTGCATGTGTATATGTGTTTTAATACTTTAATTATATAATTCATTCATATGTGTGTACTTAAGTGTATATGTATGTGTGTGTATATGTATGTATGTGCATGTGTGTGTGTGTATATGTATGTATGTGTGTAGTGCCCCTTCTCTTTTTCCTTTCTCTCTTTGTGGCATGTGAGCAGTGGGCAGAACCCACTGGCACTCTAAGCTTGAAGTCCAAAGAAGATAGAAGAAAGAGAGATTTAAAGGAGAGCTCTCAGATGCCTTGGGCTGCATTGGGCTGCAGCTTTAAGGAATGTTCCATCCCATTTCATGGACATAATGGTGTTCCGGGCAGTTGTTGCTTTCAATTGTTGCTTTCATTGCCACCTTAGTGATTTGTTTTATCTATCTTTCTCCCTCTCTATCCCTCTCCCCCCTCCATTTCCCCCCTCACCTCGCCACTCACCCCCACCAATTTCCCCGCCTAATCACCCTCAGACCCCGCGAGCTATCTCTCTCTCTCTCTATTTCTCTCTCTCTCTCTCTCTCTCTCTCTTCCTCCCCCTCCATTCACCTCCACCCGCCCCCTCCACTCTCCTCCACCCGCCCCCTCCATGCATCTTCGCCCCCTCCACTCCCCCTCCATTCACCTCCACCCGCCCCCTCCACTCCCCCTCCACTCCCCCTCCACTCTCCTCCACCCGCCCCCTCCATGCATCTCCGCCCCCTCCACGATCCCCCTCCATTCACCTCCACCCGCCCCCTCCGCTCCCCCTCCACTCCCCCTCCACTCTCCTCCACCCGCCCCCTCCATGCATCTCCGCCCCCTCCACTCCCCCTCCACTCCCCCTCCACTCTCCTCCACCCGGCCCCTCCATGCATCTCTGCCCCCTCCACGATCCCCGTCCATTCACCTCCACCCGCCCCCTCCGCTCCCCCTCCACTCCCCCCCCCACTCTCCTCCACCCGCCCCCTCCATGCATCTCCGCCCCCTCCACGATCCCCCTCCATTCAGCTCCACCCGCCCCCTCCACTCCCCCTCCACTCCCCCTCCACTCCCCCTCCACTCCCCCTCCACTCTCCTCCACCCGCCCCCTCCATGCATCTCCGCCCCCTCCACGATCCCCCTCCATTCACCTCCACCCGCCCCCTCCACTCCCCCTCCACTCCCCCTCCACTCTCCTCCACCCGACCCCTCCATGCATCTCCGCCCCCTCCACTCCCCCTCCACTCCCCCTCCACTCTCCTCCACCCGCCCCCTCCATGCATCTCCGCCCCCTCCACGATCCCCCTCCATTCACCTCCACCCGCCCCCTCCACTCCCCCTCCACTCCCCCTCCACTCTCCTCCACCCGCCCCCTCCATGCATCTCCGCCCCCTCCACTCCCCCTCCACTCCCCCTCCACTCTCCTCCACCCGCCCCCTCCATGCATCTCCGCCCCCTCCACGATCCCCCTCCATTCACCTCCACCCGCCCCCTCCGCTCCCCCTCCACTCCCCCTCCACTCTCCTCCACCCGCCCCCTCCATGCATCTCCGCCCCCTCCACTCCCCCTCCACTCCCCCTCCACTCTCCTCCACCCGCCCCCTCCATGCATCTCCGCCCCCTCCACTCCCCCTCCACTCCCCCTCCACTCCCCCTCCACTCTCCTCCACCCGCCCCCTCCATGCATCTCTGCCCCCTCCACGATCCCCCTCCATTCACCTCCACCTGCCCCCTCCGCTCCCCCTCCACTCCCCCCCACTCTCCTCCACCCGCCCCCTCCATGCATCTCCGCCCCCTCCACGATCCCCCTCCATTCACCTCCACCCGCCCCCTCCACTCCCCCTCCACTCCCCCTCCACTCTCCTGCACCCGCCCCTCCATGCATCTCCGCCCCCTCCGCTCCCCCTCCACTCCCCCTCCACTCTCCTCCACCCGCCCCCTCCATGCATCTCCGCCCCCTCCACTCCCCCTCCATTCTCCTACACCCGCCCCCTCCACTCAACTCCACCCCCGCCCTCCACTCTCCTCCACCCGCCCCCTCCACTCAACTCCACCCCCGCCCTCCACTCTCCTCCACCCGCCCCCTCCACTCATCTCCACCCCCGCCTCTCCCCCTCCACTCACACCACCCCGCCACACACACACCCACAATTGCACACATATGCACATTCACATCTATTCCTATACACCTGCACCCACACATACATATACAACCACACGCACACACATGCAACACACCCACACAATCACATGTTCCCCCACATACACACACACCTACAAATCCACTCACGCACCCACACACACAAATTCATGCTTTGATCATATGAGGTATTGCAATCTCCTCCACTTCCAATGATAAACCTTGAGCTCTGAAACATCTCACTAATGGAGGACATAAAGAAACTGGAGGACATAAAGAAGCTGAAGCTGATTACTGCAATCAATACTCCTTCCCGGCCTGGTGGGCACTTTGATTTGGAGGCATCTGACAACTGGTACATCATCAGATAGAGCATGGGGTAAACAGGTGTTATAGTGGGTGGGACAAAAGGGGCAGTTGGTGGGCTGGATGAACACATCACGCTTAGTAGTCATACTATCAACCACTTAGGAGAAATAGTCAAGGTCATTTTGTAAGGCTGGAAGCAATCCAACTGGTGAGGCTATGCATGCTACAGGCACTTCATTGAATTTCCTGAGATTAAATTAGTGAGGAAACAAAATTACACAAAATGAGAATCTCGGATGGCAGGTGAAAAGGTAAAAGATAATTATTAAAAGTGGAGTTGCCCCCAACCATTCACGGTGACTACCTATTTTGTGGATCCAATTCAAATCAAGGGAATATTTGACCTACCCCCAATTTTGGGCAATCCACCGGCGCGTGATCAGTGGACGTGAAGCAAGGCCCTCTTGACCTATTGAGGCCTATAAAAACAATGGATTTGTGCTCATTTGGGGTACATTTTTTAGAGTTACATTGATGCGTGTATACGTGCAGAAGTTCTCTCTTGCACTTGGTGGTTTCAAACCTATTATAGGAGCTACTCTGTAGTGTGGATACAGAGGGTAGGCTTCTCAGTGGAGGGCTATGAGCACTATAGTGTAAGAGAGTGCCTTAGATTTTCTTTCTTTTCTGTGAGTCATTATTGGTGTTAACCTCTATTCTCTTGAGCAATTCCTTCACCATTTGTATTGATCTCTATTTATCTGCATAGAGTGCAACCAAGCCCTGAGCATTAGTTTTTGAGCATTTCCTTGAAAAATCTTGTAAACATCTGAATCGAATCAAGAAGTGTATGGTCTTCCTTGGTCAATTGCTGTTCATATTTTCTAAATTATGTACCATTCTGTGCAATCCTTGTTATCTACCTGCTCACAGAAATGTTAAAGGGTATATTTCCCTAAAGAGAACCCCCCTTGAGTAGGCGACGTACTGGATGTGTTAATCTTTAATCTCTACTTTTGTTAAAAGTGAATACCCCAGTACCTCCTCTACAATGTGCATGTGCATGTATAAGTGTATATGTGTGTATGAGTATGTGCATGTGCATGTGTATGTGTGTGTATATGTATATGCATGTATATGTATAACTCTATGTGTATGTGTGTGTATGTGCATGTATATGTGTATATGTAGGTATGTGCATGTGTATATGTGTTTTAATTACATAATTCATTCATATGTGTGTACCTAAGTGTATATGTATGTGTGTGTATATGTATGTATGTGCATGTGTATGTGTGTGTATATGTACGTCTGTATGTGCATGTGCATGTATAAGTGTATATGTGTGTATCAATATGTGCATGTTCTTGTGTATGTGTGTGTATATGTATATGCATGTATATGTATAACTGTATGTGTATGTGTGTGTATGTGCATGTATATCTGTATATGTAGGTATGTGCATGTGTGTGTGCATGTGTATATGTGTTTTAATACTTTAATTATATACTTCATTCATATGTGTGTACCTAAGTGTATATGTATGTATGTGCATGTGTATGTGTGTGTATATGTATGTATGTGCATGTGCATGTATAAGTGTATATGTGTGTATCAATATGTGCATGTTCTTGTGTATGTGTGTGTATATGTATATGCATGTATATGTATAAATCTATGTGTATGTGTGTGTATGTGCATGTATATGTGTATATGTAGGTATGTGCATGTGTGTGTGCATGTGTATATGTGTTTTAATACTTTAATTATATAATTCATTCACATGTGTGTACCTAAGAGTATATCTATGTGTGTGTATATGTATGTATGTGCATGTGTATGTGTGTGTATATGTATGTATGTGCATGTGTATGTGTGTGTATATGTATGTATGTGCATGTGCATGTATAAGTGTATATGTGTGTATGGGTATGTGCATGTTCTTGTGTATGTGTGTGTATGTATATGCATGTATATGTATGTGTGTATATGTATATGCATGTATATGTATATGTGTGTATACGTATATGTATATGTATATGTATATGTATATGTGTATATGTATATGCATGTGTATGTATATCCATGTGTATATGTATGAAACATGCATGTGTATGTGGATGCATTTCCATTTGCATTCATGTGCATGCATGTGAATGCGCATGCATGTGGATGTGCATATACATGTATTTGCATATATGTTAATGTGTGTATGTGTGTGTGTATATATATATATATATATATATATATATATATATATATATATATATATATATATATATATATATATATGCAATAGTGCATGCATGTAGATCTTTTTATGTGGTTGTAGGAATGTTTGTGCATATGCATGAGTATATGTGCACATGTCTAAGTGTATGTGCACATGTATCTGTGTGTATATATGTGTGTGTATGTGCATGTGTATATGTGTATATGTGTGAAAGTGCATCTTCATCATGTATAAGTGTATAAGTGCATATCAATAAGTGTGAGTATGCTATGTTATGAAAATAACACAATTCAAATGATGTACAAAGAATAGAAATTGTACTTACAATTGTTAGTCATATTTTTTGCTTAACCTGCAATAAACAGAGAAAGAAAAGAGAGAGAGAGAGAGAGAGAGAGAGAGAGAGAGAGAGAGAGAATTCAAAGAGAGAAAGATGTAGAAAGAGAGAAACCGAGATAGAGGGAAACAATAAGAGAGAGCTTAGGCAAAACAAGAATTCTGCATATACTTGCTTCAGCTCATAAGCGTAGCGCAATTGCGAACGTTGGAGAGCTCTTCGATCGAATGCGTGAAAATGCCAATCGAAGAGCCTCCAGCTTTTTTAATTTTTGTTCGTCAACAGACCGTCGTGTAAGGGATGCTCTTCGTCGTCGCATAAGCAACATCTTTTAGCGTCGCTTATGCGATGGCAAGCATTGTCGCATATGCGATGCAGAAAAGCATCGCTTATGTGACGCAGAAAAGTGTCGCTTATGCGACGCAGAAAAGTGTCGCTTATGAGATGCTTTTAAATAGCGTCGTTTTAGGGACGCTGTATGGGAGCGTCGCATTCCCGTCGGGTCACAAGTAGCAGAAAGTGTCGTGTTATGCGTCGTTTAATCGACGGTCTATGCGCGATGCTAATTATGACGCATGTTGCAATTCTATAGCGACAAAATTTTGTCGTCTTAACCGTCGCTATACGCCCGTATTCCTTGTAGTGTAAACCCAAAGATTTTTTCTTTTTGCTTGTACCCAAAGTATTAGGAGGATAATGGTGTTTTGTAAAGAGTCCATTGAAGACACCACCCAATGTAATTTTGACACTTACTACATCCTGAGAGGGATGAGTCCCAGTAGATGGAAGACTGCCCTTCTAAAGTTGTACTCCCCAGAGAGACTCTCCATGATCCATTTTCTGGAGACTCTGTTGGATAAGCCCTAGTGCTTTGGCACTCTGTTGTATCTGTATTTTTTTCCTGCACTAGTTTTTAATCTTTCTATTCTCTCAAAAAAAAAAAGTTCTTATCCTTGTTGAATGTTACAAATCGTCTACAGGCTGAGATGATACCAAGAATCGATTTTATAAAGATAAAAGAGTATTCAAACGACAAGATCTAATTATTTTTCAAGAAAAATCGTGTTACATGGTTATGCACAGGACGCGAGGTTATTATTATACAACGAGATTAACGAGATTTGCCTGGCAAGTCTCACATACATAAAACACGAAAAGGAAGTATGATTAGCAGTGCGGCATCCTTAAAAGATCCCTGACAACATGCTATATACATATCTGAAACAGATATGTCGATACCTATCTGCAATATGTCAGTTCTACGTTGCATTTCAATCTCACCTCTTCTTGTCTGGTGCGACGGTCGATCGGGCATTTCTGAGAGCTTCGTTACCATTTTGAGCTATGCCCTCAAGTGTGCTTTGTGCTGTAACTATGAATCTGAAATGCCCGATCGACCGTTGCAGCAGACAAGAAGAGGTGAGATTGAAATGCAACGTAGAACTGACATATTGCAGATAGGTATCGACATATATATGTATAAATCACTTATCAATAAAAAATACAACAGACTTTTTTCTCTTGTTCTTGCGTCGTCTTCTCCGCGTTTCTCTGTCTTGGTGCGTCGTCTTCTCCGCGTTTCTCTGTCTTGCTGCGTCGAATGGGTCATTAGTTCGGTGGAGTAGCAGTAATGAACGAGTTGTAGAGGAACCACACACGAGCAGCAAATCGTCCATGTACAGCATAATGTAGAGCGCATCGTTAAAAGCTTTGAAGATCTTTCCTCTACAATTTTACAGGCCTGAAGCCTCTAAACATCCTACCGAAGGTAGGGAGGTGTCCCACTACTCGTGGGCTGTGAGCCCCCACCCCCACACTGGCCCTGAATTTAACTATTTTAGAAACCTAGAAAACGCTAGACGTTGATATATTAAAATGAAATGTTACGTTTATTACCGATATAGTGTGTTTTCCATTTTAGAATTCACATAGTTATGTCAAATACAATAACTTCCTGTCTTTATGGAAAATCACAACTCGTCAAACCATATATTTTAGCACTAGACACGATATTTGTTTTGCATAGCTCGGTGAGATTATTGAAATTATAATAGATCATAATATTTCCATCTAAATAGATCATAATATATTCTAAATACATTTATGCACTCAAATTCAGCTTATTATGATCATAAATAGCCACACAAATGTGATATAGAATTCAAATTATCAAATAATTAAACATTTACGTGAAGATAAGTCCTTGTTATAATATTCTTACAGTATGAAAAAGTTCAGCTCAGCTACCTTGGAAAACTAGAGATATAACACGTCCGATTGTCTAACACCTTCAAAGTATTAAAGCACTTCATGATGAAATACCATATAATCACAGATGAAATACCATATAATCAAAGCTACAATGCATTATCACAGAACTTCCAACACTGCAAGAAAAAATCTCCGCATTATAAAACACATATAGTGGAAAAAAGTCATTGGTTCTTAGAATTGATACTTAAGATGAATGTATATGGATAAGTTAGCATCAGCTTAATATATCACTTTAAATAAGTCAACTTGGTGCAACTAAATTATGACTATCATAATTTTATTCTATGTTCGTTAAATGCGAGAAGAGATATACAGTGAGGTACCTAGAAAGTGACACAAAATTTCAGAAATACACTATCTCAGATTTATTTGTTAATTAATTGTTGAGTGTATCGTGCCGAAATTCTGAGATCCCATGCCCCTAAAGAGATGAATCTTGTATGTGTTACTGTGTAATGACCATAAATTAGAACATATCTCTAAAGTTTGATATACACTCGCCCGGGCAATCCTTCGTATACTCTCGCTTGTTATGACTTAGTGTTTCATATGTTTCATTAAGAATTGGTGTCAGCATGGATGATATTAGATCTTTCTGCATTTGATCACTCATCAGGAATTTAAACTATACAAACCAATGTTTACTATATGAACAAACTTCTATGTAAATTAAGTCTCAGTTCTCTTAAATATCATGTAAGATATCTTGAAAATCTCTACTGTTAGGATATGACTACAAAAGGTGGAAGAAAATCTTGGAGACTCCATACCCTTGGATTCAAAAGAAAACTCTACAGATTTCCAATCAGGAGTATTGACGGATTTATATTTTCAACCTAAGAAAATAAATTTCATTGCAAATTGGAAACTAGAAAATGTTTGGGATCTTCTAGAGTACACTGATGTGGTTTCGGCACAATTTAGATTCTCAATTGATCGTTGGAGTACATTGTTGAGGTTTCGGCACAATTTAGATTCTCAATTGATGGTGCAATGGTCAACATAAGATTAGAGAAAACATTGTCTTGAAATACTTGACTATCACCCAAAGTGATCAAATTCCATCCTTTGAGAATGTAACAATTAACCTTGTGCTCTTTTTTTTCCATAAAAATAATTATAATTTATCTTGCATTAAAACACAAAACATCTTGAGTTCATAATTTGTTTTCACTTGTGTTCCTTTTTGGGCTTCCAATTATCGCAATCTTTTCAGGTTGGTAGTGGCTTTTTTATGCTTTACATCATTCATTTTGGTAAGAATCCTGTTTCAATCTCCATTTGATATTTTGGTTATGAAAACATGCACTACAAGAAATAGGGGGCATAGCGACGCCCCCGAATTGAAAAAAAAAATGAATACCGTCACTTATGCGACGCTAGCGTCGCATAAGCAACAGTGCTGTTTTTTTTTTTTTGGGCATTCGTTGCATAAGCGATGCTTGTGTCGCTTATGCGATGCTAAACTAGTGCGTCACAAATACCGTCGCTAACTAGCGACATTATTTACGACGTTGGTAAAGTGGACAACGTCACATATGCGACCCTTTGGAATGTAAAAACAAAAATTCAATTTCGCCCGGCACATTTGTGCCGAGATTTGGATGTGAGAGCTAGAAGAGACCGAGAGAGAGAGAGAGAGAGTGTAGAGGAGGTACTGGGGTGTCCTCTTTTATCAAGAGTAGAGAATAAATACGTCCAATACGTCGCCTACTCAAGGGAGGTTCTCTTTAGGGAAGTATACCCTTTAACATTTTTGTGAGCAAGCAGAGGTAAATAGTTGCACAGAGTTGTACATACTCCATAAAACATCAACAACAAATGACCAAAGAAGACCATCCACTTCTTGATTCAAATAAGATAATTACAAGATTGGTCAAAGAGATACTCAAAAACTCATGCTCAGAGCTTCATGGCACTCTACACAGATAAAACACAGATCAATACAAGCGGTGGAGAATTCTTCTAGAAAATAGGGCTTACAATATCATTGCCCTAAAAAAAATCCAAGCCACTCTCTTACACTATGTTGCTGTTAGCCCTCCACTGGGAAGCCCACGCTCTGTATCCACACTACAGAATGGCTTCTACAGTAGGCTCGAAACCACAAAGTGCAAGAGAGGACTTCTGCACGTACATACGTGTATCTGAACCAATGTAACTCTAAATTTTGTACCCTTAATGAGCACAAATCCATTGTTTTTATAGGCCCCAATAGGCCAAGAGGGTCTTGCCGATTTTTCACGTCCACTGATCACGCGCCGGTGGATTGCCCAAAATTGAAGGGGTAAATCAAATATTCCACTTGATTTGAATTGGATTCACACAAATAGGTAGTCACCGTGAATGGTTGGTGGCAATAGTCTTTTCTCCGCTTCCACTTTTTACCCTGCACACTTTTATCACATAGCCTTTTGTATTCAAATTGAGATCCTTGCTTTGTGTTCCGGTGACTTAGAAACACCCCTTGAGTGTGAGAAAGGGAGGGTAGATATTGATTGTAACTTCACCAATCTCAGAGCCCCAAGAAATACCTTAATTGGAAAAGGCATCTCGCACCAAAATCACAAACCCTGATTCTAAGAACAATCTCAGCTTGAGGATTCAACTTGTGAAGTTTCTAAAGCTCTCCTTTGTTAGATGAACCTTGCGATTGGCAGCATGAAGGATGTGAGAGGGCAACTTGCAAGGATTGGCAAAAATAACTCTATCTCCACCTACTCCCAGGCTTCTCACCAAATCAAGCTCTGACTTGCTTGCAACATCCAATCCAGCACCAAGAGCTGACAAGAGAACCAAAAAGTGGTACATTGCAGTTGCACTTCACAGCATAGAATGGATGAACCCGAGGCAATGAAAGCTTCCAAGTTCTCCACAGACGAAGCACCACACCTACATTCATGACAAAGAAAGCATCCTCCCTCCTTGTGCTATCTATATGCTTCTTTATCAAATTATCCGAGTCCACTGGCTTTGAACCAACCATCATTGGATCCATTGCTGACTCAACATGTTGCAATGTGTGGGTGTGCATGTGTGAATGTGTAGGCGTGTGTGTATGTATGTGGGTGTGTGTGTGATTTTGTGGGTGTGTGTGTGATTGTGTGGGTGTGTGTGTATATGTATGGGTGTGTGTGTATATGAGTGTGCGTATGTGTGTATGTATGTGTGTATGTATGTGTGAGTGTGCGTATGTGTGTATGAGAGTGTGTGTGTGAGTGTGCGGGCGTGTGCATGTGTATGTGTGAGTGTGCGTGTGTGAGTGTGCGAGTGTGTGTATGTGTATGTGTGAGTGTGCACGTGTGAGTGTGCGAGTGTGTGTATGTGTATGTGTGAGTGTGCGTGTGTGAGCATGAGAGAGAGATAGAGAGTGAGGGGGTGGAGTGTGTGGGAGTGAGCGGGGGTGGGGGGTGCGGGAGTGAGCGGGGGGGCGGGGGCAGCGGGGTGAGGGGGCGGGAGTGGGCGGGACTAGGCGGGTGGGGGTGGGGGGGGGAGTGCGGGGGCAGCGGGGTGAGGGGGCGGAACTGGGCGGGGGCGGGAGGGGGCGGAACTGGGCGGGGTGGTGAGGGGCGGAACTGGGCCGAACTGGGCGGGGAAGGAGGGGGCGGAACTAGGCGGGGTGGTGAGGGGCGAAACTGGGAGGAACTGAGAGGGGCGGGGGGGCGGAACTGGGCGGGGTGGTGAGGGGCGGAACTGGGCGGAACTCGGCGGGGCGAGAGGGGGCGGAACTGGGCGGGGTGGTGAGGGGCGGAACTGAGAGGGGCGGGGGGTGGCTGGGAGGGGAGAGAGAGGGAAGAGAGAGAGAGAGAGAGAGAGAGAGAGAGAGAGAGAGAGAGAGAGAGAGAGAGAGAGAGAGAGAGAGAGAGAGAGAGAGAGAGAGAGAGAGAGAGAGAGAGAGAGAGAGAGAGAGAGAGAGAGAGAGAGGGAGGGAGGCATGCGGGGCAGCGGGGAGAGAGAGAGAGAGAGAGAGAGAGAGAGAGAGAGAGAGAGAGAGAGAGAGAGAGAGAGAGAGAGAGAGAGAGAGAGAGAGAGAGAGAGAGAGAGAGAGAGAGAGAGAGAGAGGGAGGGAGGCATGCGGGGCAGCGGGGAGAGAGAGAGAGAGAGAGAGAGAGAGAGAGAGAGAGAGAGAGAGAGAGAGAGAGAGAGAGAGAGAGAGAGAGAGAGAGAGAGAGAGAGAGAGAGAGAGAGAGAGAGAGAGAGAGAGAGAGGGAGGGAGGCATGCGGGGCAGCGGGGAGAGAGAGAGAGAGAGAGAGAGAGAGAGAGAGAGAGAGAGAGAGAGAGAGAGAGAGAGAGAGAGAGAGAGAGAGAGAGAGAGAGAGAGAGAGAGAGGGAGGGGTCACGCGGGTAGTGGGGAGAGAGAGAGAGAGAGAGAGAGAGAGAGAGAGAGAGAGAGAGAGAGAGAGGAGAGAGAGAGAGAGAGAGAGAGAGAGAGAGAGAGAGAGAGAGAGAGAGAGAGAGAGAGAGAGAGAGAGAGAGAGAGAAAGAGGGAGGGGTCACGCGGGTAGTGGGGAGAGAGAGAGAGAGAGAGAGAGAGAGAGAGAGAGAGAGAGAGAGAGAGAGAGAGAGAGAGAGAGAGAGAGAGAGAGAGAGAGAGAGAGAGAGAGAGAGAGAGAGAGAGAGACTGCGAGGGAGAGAGAGAGAGAGAGAGGGAGAGAGAGAGAGAGAGAGAGAGAGAGAGAGAGAGAGAGAGAGAGAGAGAGAGAGAGAGAGAGAGAGAGAGAGAGAGAGAGAGAGAGAGAGAGAGAAAGAGAGAGAGAGAGAGAGAGAGAGAGAGAGAGAGAGAGAGAGAGAGAGAGAGAGAGAGAGAGAGAGAGAGAAAGGAAGAGAGAAAGAGGGGACGGCAGAGAGAGAGAGAGAGAGAGAGAGAGAGAGAGAGAGAGGGTTGTAAAACAAATCAACCAAGGTGGCACTGAAAGTGAAAGCAACGACTGCCCAGAACTCAAATATGTTCGTGTAATGGAACGGATCACTCCAATCTTTGGAAAATGGTCAAAATGTGGGAGACCCATTCAGGGCCCCAGATTCGAACCCGACACCTATGGAAAGTCAAGCTCTCATGGTAACCGTTGAGTCATGGCCGTATGATGCTCATCAATTTTACCAAGTCGTGCTTAACAATGTTCTACTCTCGAACCCAAATTGGATTGGTGTGAAAAAAGGAGGGGATGGTGTATGTCAGCACTACAGACCCCCACATCAAGTCTTTGCACCGTCCCGGTGCAATCTTCTTATTGAATGAAATAACTGCAAATACTTGAATGACAGAATAACTGTAAATACTCAACTGACGAAATACTGCTAATACTTGAATGACACGTGGTATGTACAGTGGTTGAAATTCTTTCAAGTCGACTTAGTTTAGAAACGTCTTCACCCTAGAGATGTTGACCAGGGGAATCCTTTTACCCTGCAGATCTTCCAGATGCACTGTGCCATGTGGCAATACCTTGATAACCTTATATGGTCCTGTCCATTTGGGTGCCAATTTAGTTTGAATTGGTGGAACTTGATGCACTAAAACCATGGACCCTTCCAAAACTTCATTGGATCTCAGATACCTATCATGCAGTCTCTTGCGCTCTCCTTGTGTTAACAGAAGTTTTTGCATTGCCTCTTCTCTGTATTCTTCTAATGCCACCAATCTCTGAATGGGGGTTTCAATTCCAATCATTTTGATTCCTGTTTCCTTTCTGATAATGAACTCAAATGGGGCCAATGCCTCTTTTCCATATACTAAGCGGAATGGGGTTTCGCCAGTGGTTCCCCTCTTCGTGGTTCTGAAAGCCCAAATTGCCCCAATCAATGCTTGTGGCCAGGAGCTTTGATGATCGAAAGATAATTTGCGAAGCAATCCAATCAAAATCTTATTGGAACTCTCTGCTTGGCCATTTGCCCTCGGATAGTAGGCACAAGATTTTTTATGGAAGATTTTGTACCTGTCAAATATAAACTGGAGCAATTGATTTACAAAATGTGTGCCCCTATCACTAGTAATTTCCAGAGGGCAACCAAATCTTGAGAAAATACGTTTATACACAAATTTAGCTACTGTTAGAGCCGTGCAGTCCACAGTAGCCTTGGCCTCTATCCATTTAGTGGCATAACACGTGGCCATCAATATATACTTTTTACCTCGAGGTTGACCAGTTGGACTAATTTGTCCTATGAAATCAAGACCCCATCGTTCAAATGGGAGCCATCCTGTAGATATGACCAATGGTTGGAAATTCAACCTGGTCGGCGTAGGAGCACACCTCTGGCAGATGTGGCATTCTTTAGCAAACTTCATTGCATCTTTGAAAATATGAGGCCACCATAGGCCTTTGTGGATGATTCTATGAGCCAATTCTTCCCCCTTTAGATGTCCTTCATTGTGTGCAGCCTCTAACAAAAGATTTACCTCCTCTGGATAGACACACCTTCTCAAGATATCATCCTGAGAGTATTTATATAAATTTCCATTTATAAGAGAATATGCTTTGGTTTTCAGGAACAATCTTCTCTTTTCTACAGGTGTCAAGTGTTCTGGGATCTTTCCAGTAGTAAGAACATTGAGAATTTCATCATACCAACCAGTCCAAATTGCTACTAGGAAAAGATTGCTATCCACCAGTTCATCATTAATACCTGTTGCCTTTTCGCTCATTGCAGTCCTGGACACTTGATCTGCCATGTAGTGCTCTTTTCCTGGCTTAATATGAATATCAAAATTAAATTCTTGAAATAAGAGTAACCATCTCCAAATCCTTCTAGCTACTCTAGGCTTGTTTATCAAATACTTCAAGGGTTGATGATCAGATATAACTATAAAATGTACACCAAGGAGATAATGTCGGAACTTCTGAAGAGCAAATACGATAGCCAAACCTTCTTTTTCCGTCGTACTATAATTCCTTTCAGCTTGGTTGAGTAGTCTGCTGGCATAAGAGATAGGTCTATCAACCTTATGTGATGATGGTTGAGCTAGAACTGCACCAACAGCATGAAGACTAGCATCTGTATGCACATGAAATTCCAATGACCAATTAGGAACACTTAAAAGTGGAGCAGTACATAGCCTCAACTTTAGTTCACAAAATGCTTTGTCAGCTTCAGCACTCCATGAGAAAGGGACCTTTTTACTGGTAAGTCTTGACAAAGGCTTAGCAATTTCTGAATACATCCTAATGAATCTTCTGTGATACCCTGCATGGCCCAAGAAACTTTGCACTTCTTTTGGGCTTTGTGGAATTGGCATGGAAAGAATAGCCGTAACCTTTGCAGGGTCCACAGTTATACCTTCAGCAGATACTATGTGACCAAGAAGAGTGCCCTTAGTGACCAAAAAGTGACATTTATCAGGATTCAATTTCAAACCTGTTTTGAGACATTGCTCAAAAATTTCTTTTAGATTTTCCAAATGGTCATGGAAATCTTGAACTGCTGCTCTTTTATCTGTACCTAAAAATACTGAAAAGTCATCCATGAAAATGCGTAGAAAGGTTGTTAACCATTTGCCCAATATCAGATACATCGTTCTATTAAATGAAGCTAGTGCATTCTTCAAACCAAAAGCCATGCGAGTATAGACATAAGTGCCCCAGGGAGTAACGAAGGCTGTTTTGTCCCTGTATCGTGGCATTTCCCTCCCTATCTCTTTTCTCTCTCTCTTCTCTCTCTCTTTTCCCCACCACCCCCCCGGCCCCCACTGTCACCTCGACCCCCTCCAACTCCACTGCCCCCTCCTTTTCCCCCACCACCCCCGCAGCCCCCACCATCACCACCACCCCCTCCAACTCCAGCGTGCCCTCCTTTTCCCACACCACCCCACGGCCCTCCACCACTCCACGACCCCCCACACAACTCCGCACCACCCCACAACCCTCCACCACTCCACGACCCCCCACACAACTCCACACAACTCCACACCACCCCACAACCCTCCACCAATCCACACCACCCCACAGCCCTCCACCACTCCACACCACCCCACGGCCCTCCACCACTCCACACCACCCCACTGCCCTCCACCACTCCACACCACCCCACGGCCCTCCACCACTCCACACCACCCCACGGCCCTCCACCACTCCACACCACCCCACAGCCCTCCACCACTCCACACCACCCCACAGCCCTCCACCACTCCACACCACCCCACGGCCCTCCACCACTCCACACCACCCCACAGCCCTCCACCACTCCACACCACCCCACAGCTCTCCACCATCCCACACCACTCCACGACCCCCCATAGAACTCCACACCACCCCACGGCCCTCCACCACTCCACACCACCTCACCGCCCTCCACCACTCCACACCACCCCATGGCCCTCCACCACTCCACACCACCCCACAGCCTTGCACCACTCCACGACCCCCCACAGAACTCCACACCACCCCACAGCCCTCCACCGCTCCACACCACCCCACGGCCCTCCACCACTCCACACCACCCCACGGCCCTCCACCACTCCACACCACCCCACGGCCCTCCACCACTCCACACCACCCCATGGCCCTCCACCACTCCACACCACCCCACGGCCCTCCACCACTCCACACCACCCCACGGCCCTCACCCACTCCACACCACCCCACAGCCCTCCACCACTCCACACCACCCCACGGCCCTCCACCACTCCACACCACCCCACTGCCCTCCACCACTCCACACCACCCCACGGCCCTCCACCACTCCACACCACCCCACGGCCCTCCACCACTCCACACCACCCCACAGCCCTCCACCACTCCACACCACCCCACCGCCCTCCACCACTCCACACCACCCCACGGCCCTCCACCACTCCACACCACCCCAGAGCCCTCCACCACTCCACACCACCCCACAGCTCTCCACCATCCCACACCACTCCACGACCCCCCACAGAACTCCACACCACCCCACGGCCCTCCACCACTCCACACCACCCCACCGCCCTCCACCACTCCACACCACCCCACGGCCCTCCACCACTCCACACCACCCCACAGCCCTCCACCACTCCACGACCCCCCACAGAACTCCACACCACCCCACAGCCCTCCACCACTCCACACCACCCCATGGTCCTCCACCACTCCACACCACCCCACGGCCCTGCACCACTCCACACCACCCGACAGCCCTCCACCACTCCACACCACCCCACGGCCCTCCACCACTCCACACCACCCCACAGCCCTCCACCACTCCACACCACCCCACAGCTCTCCACCATCCCACACCACTCCACGACCCCCCACAAAACTCCACACCACCCCACGGCCCTCCACCAGTCCACACCACCCCACCGCCCTCCACCACTCCACACCGCCCCACGGCCCTCCACCACTCCATACCACCCCACAGCCCTCCACCACTCCACGACCCCCCCACAGAACTCCACACCACCCCACGGCCCTCCACCACTTCACACCACCCCACGGCCCTCTACCACTCCACACCACCCCACAGCCCTCCACCACTCCACACCACTCCACGACCCCCCACACAACTCCACAACCCCACAGCCCTCCACCACTCCACACCACTCCACGACCCCCCAAACAACTCCACACCACCCCACAGCCCTCCACCACTCCACACCACCCCACGGCCCTCCACCACTCCACACCACCCCACAGCCCTCCACCACTCCGCGACCCCCCACAGAACTCCGCACCACCCCACGACCCTCCACCACTCCACACCACCCCACAACCCTCCACCATTCCACACCACCCCACAGCCCTCGACCACTCCACACCACCCCACGGCCCTCCACCACTCCACACCACCCCACAGCCCTCCACCACTCCACGACCCCCCACAGAACTCCACACTACCCCACGGCCCTCCACCACTCCACACCACCCCACAGCCCTCCACCACTCCACACCACCCCACAGCCCTCCACCATTCCACACCACCCCACAGCCCTCCACCACTCCACACCACCCCACGGCCCTCCACCACTCCACACCACCCCACAGCCCTCCACCACTCCACGACCCCCCACAGAACTCCACACCACCCCACGGCCCTCCACCACTCCACACCACCCCACAGCCCTCCACCACTCCACACCACCCCACGGCCCCCCACCACTCCACACCACCCCACGGCCCTCCACCACTCCACACCACCCCATGGCCCTCCACCACTCCACACCACCCCACGGCCCTCCACCACTCCACACCACTCCACGACCCCCCACAAAACTCCACAACCCCCCCCCACAAACCCCACAAACCCCACAGTTTTCCACGACCTCACATAAGACTCTCATATAGTTTTGGATAGATATTTGGAGGATCATTTCTTAACCAAACCCTACAGTGTTATATATCGTTGGAAAGCTCTCGACGAGTACTTTCCAATGATGCAGTAATAACTTTGAAATCTTGGATCAATGTTTTATCACACCCCAAAAACCCCCACAACTCCCCATAACTCACCCCTATTCCCACCCAACACTCAAACCCCACAAACCCCACACAACTCCACACAACTCCACACCCCTCCATGACCCTCCACAAACCCCATAATCTCTCTCAACTCCCTACAACTCACCTCCCATACCGCCCACTTAATATGAAGGATCAAAAGCTACTACAAAAATTAGGTGAAGGATGTGCTTCTCAGGGTCATTCAAACATCACGGGCGGCACAAAATGAGGATCTCAGCTTGCATTCAAAAGTGACAGTAAAGGTGTAAGTGGTAAAAGTAAACGTGGAGAAATGAGTGTTGCCACGAACCATTCATGACGACTGCCTATTTTTGAGGATCCAATTCAAGACTGGTGGCATATTTGATTTACCCCTCCAATCTTGGGCAATCAATCGGCGCATGATCAGTGGACGTGAGGAATCGGCAAGGCCCTCTTGGCCTATTGGAGTCTATAAAAACAATGGATTTATGCTCATTTGGGAGTACAATTTTAGAGATACATTGGTTCAGCTACGCGTACGTGCACAAGACCTCTCTTGCACCTTGTGGTTTCAAGCATATTGTAGGAGCTACTCTGTAGTGTAGATACAGAGGGTAGGCTTCTCAGTGGAGGGCTATGAGCACTATAGTGTAAGAGAGTGGCTTGGATTTTTCTTTTCTGTGAGTGAGTGTTGCTGTTAATCTCTATTCACTTAAGAAATTCTTTGCCATTTGTATTGTTCTGGGTTAATCTGCGTATAATTGGCCCCTTAAGCTGATGGGAAGACTCTGTTGCATTGAGGTTATTTACTTTTAGGGTGGCATGTTAGCCCTAAGCTTGCACAATTGAGCATCACTCTGCCCAACCTTATAATCTTCTGATTCGAATCAAGAAGTATATGGTCTTCTGTAGTCATTTGTTGATTAATATTTCTAGAGTATGTACAATTCTTCTGTCCGCTCACAGAAATGTTAAAGGGTATATTTCCCTAAAAAGAACCCCCTTGAGTAGGCGACGTACTGGATGTGTTTAACCTTTATTCTCTACTTTTGATAAAAGTGGATACCCCAGTACCTCCTCTAAAGTTTGGCACGCACGGTGGGACCTTTGCATTTCTGTGAGAGGTATTTTTGCCCTATTACATTTGCAAGTAGGTACATGACCCATACACGGGCAGATAACGTGTCTCTTCGTGTTCGGAGGAGCCTTAACAAGTTAGCCATAACCATGACTAGTGAGTCTACCTCCCCTCTGCCCTCCCTAAATCTATCAATTGATTTGGGTGCGACACCATTGTCGAAAGAGGGGTATAGGAGAACTCTAGACTTCTCCTCAGATACGTCTGAAGAAACACCAGTACAAATGGAGGATCTCTCTCATTTACTCTCCAGATTAAATATCAAATTCCCTACCTTCAAGGGACAAGCCTATGAGGATGCTGATGATCATGTGAGAAGATTCATCTCTTTATGCCGTGGACGAGGTTTGCAAAATAGAGAGGATGCAATGCTGGCACTCTTTCCATCCACATTGGAGGGTCTTGCAGATAAATGGTATAGTCAATATGCAGATGGCCATTTCACTACATGGGAGGCTCTGAAGGCGGCATTCTCACAGACATTCCGACCAAGTGATTCCTCAGAAAGAGCTCTAGATCAGCTAGAGAATTTGAAGCTAAGATCAGGTGAATCCTTTCATGAACTTCACACTAGAACAAAAGCACTTGTTCCACGTCTGCCACATGCTCCAGGTGACTTTTTGGTTAAAAAGTGGATCAAAAAGGCTCTGCCTAGGTCATCTCAGCAGAAGCTTCGTGAATCTCTTATATTGGATGCGACCCTCAATGATTTTGTTGCAGCGGCATCACGCATTGAAGAAGCAAGGCAACATTTTGAAGGGGATACACAACAAAAGTATGCTGCAGATCTGGATCCTATTGAGCAACTAAGGAGGGAACTGGAAGCATTGAAGATGCAACAAAATCAACAAGAAGAGAAGGTCTTGCCACCACTGCGTCGCACTGATGATGAAGTAGCTCAACTTCGCCGAGAGTTAGAAGATTTGAAGACCACTCAGGATATAAGGAGACAAGTTTGGTGTACAATCTGTAACAACAATGGACATTCCAATGCTAATTGCCCTATTAAGGTAAGCTGTCAATTTTGTGGAAAAGATGGTCATGAAGCCAAAGATTTCTATTACCTCAAGGGTACACAGCAGAGAGGTAACCCTCAAACTTTGGATTCATACTATGCTAGTACTTCAAATACATCTAATAGAGAGGAGAATAGACCTGCAAAGCCTAGATATAATAGACCCTTGATGTGCTATCGTTGTGGTGAATATGGCCACATGCAAAATAGGTGTTCCCTCCCAGAAGATGCACCTCCTTGTCAACATTGTCCAGAGGCCAAGGATCATTATACCAAAGATTGCCCAAGAGGTCGTCCTGCTCCAATTCATATGATTGCAGTTTCTCCACATGAAGAAGGAAAAACCACTCAGACTTATGCTGTTTCATCCTCTGCAATGCCCATGATGACTAGAGCTAGGCAAGCAGCTGCAACCTAGAGAGATGAACAACAAGGATTTCAGGATAAAGAGGAAGAAAAGGAGTCTGGATGGAAGGACCAAGCACAAATTGAAGGAGCTTATAATAAGATGACTACTTCTCTAAAGGGCCAACCAACAAGTCTGTAAGAAAACACTCAGGAGGTAAACATTGAACAGATCTTGAAAGGTATTCATCACAAGGTTAGTCTATATGAACTTATAAGGATGGATTCAAAAATAAGAAGTGACTTACTGAAGATTATACACTCTGCTCACTTGGTCCAATCACCTAGTATAGATGGTTTCATGGTTGATTTTCCCCCTGCACCCTTAGCAGACTACCAAAGCTCAAGATTATCTGTTTGTATAAAGGATGAAGCTCTCACAGGTGTGATCATAGATGGAGGCTCTGGTATCAATTTAATGCCAGATTTTACAATGAAGAAGCTGAAATTGAACCCCACCAAGTTGGCACCATTCACGGTTACATTGGCAGATCAACATCGGGTTGCGCCACTGGGCATTATTGAGAAGGTACTGATGCTAGTATAGGGCTGCCATTTTGTTCTAGATTTTGTTGTTATTGCACTTCCACAGGAGACTTCTTACCCTTTACTCCTGGGAAGACCTTGGCTGAGACAAGCAAAAGCTTTGCAAGATTGGGGGAAAAACAAACTATCGATTTCAACAAGCACCAATAGCCAACTACAATTACATTTAGAAGAGGGATTCGACTCAGGAAAAACCACTGGATATACTGTGGATACTCAGGTAATGCCCTCTATACCCCAAGAAGATGATACATTGTTAAATTGGATGATGGGAAGTGCAGAGTGTTGCACAGTAGAGATCAATGAAATTGAGGAAGAAGTTGTAGATAAAGTAATTACAGAAAAGGGCAACGAAGACCACAAGGTGTTGAAGAATGAACAATTGAAGGAAACTACAAGCTTTGAAGAGGCAACTAATAGGAAAGTATCGGAGGGAGAAGGTTATGAATTTAAGAGCAGAGAAGATCTTCCTTTTGCAGATATACCTCAAGGATGGATGAAAGAACATGTTGCAGAATATAAATTAAAATCCACTCCTGCATATAGTGGAGATGATTTCTCAAGCAAGACCAGTCCTGAAACATTGGTTCAAGAAGTAAATTTAGGGGATGAAGAGAACCCTCAAATGGTCCATTTGGCATCCTAGTTGTGGCATTATCCTCCCTTGTTACAGAAGGTAACTTCTTTGCTTTTTACTTATAAAAGTGTCTTTGCATGGTCCTACAAAGATTTAACAGGGATACCAGAAGAGCTTGGGTTACATCGGATACCCTTAGTTGAGGGAGCCGCGCCAGTAAGAAGTAGACCATATCGACTCAATCCGAAATATGCAGAGGCTGTAAAAGCAGAAATTACAAAGCTAGAAGAAGCTGGTATAATTGTTCCAGTAGAACATTCCAGGTGGCTTTCTTCCATGGTTATTGTACCCAAGAAGAATAGTGAAAAAATAAGAGTATGTGTTGATTTCTGTGCTTTGAATAAAGTGACTATTCAAGATGGATTTCCTCAGCCCTTCACAGAGCAAGTACTTGAAGAGGTAGCTGGTCACACTTTGTATAGTTTCTTGGATGGTTTTAGTGGCTACAATCAAATAGTGATCCATCCTGATGATAGGGACAAAACAGCCTTTGTCACTCCCTGGGGCACTTATGTCTATACTCGAATGGCTTTTGGTTTGAAGAATGCACCAGCTTCATTTAATAGAACGATGTATCTGATATTGGGCAAATGGTTAACAACTTTTCTACGCATTTTCATGGATGACTTCTCAGTATTTTCAGGTACAGATAGAAGGGCAGCAGTTCAAGATTTCCATGACCATTTGGAAAATCTAAAAGAAATTTTTGACCAATGTCTCAAAACAGGTTTGAAATTGAATCCTGATAAATATCACTTTCTGGTCACTAAGGGCACTCTTCTTGGTCACATAGTATCTGCTGAAGGCATAACTGTTGACCCTGCAAAGGTTACAGCTATTCTTTCCATGCCAATTCCACAAAGCCCAAAGGAAGTGCAAAGTTTCTTGGGCCATGCAGGGTATCACAGAAGATTCATTAGGATGTATTCAGAAATTGCTAAGCCCTTGTCAAGGCTTACCAGTAAAAAGATCCCTTTCTCATGGAGTGCTGAAGCCGACAAAGCATTTTGTGAACTAAAGTTGAGGCTATGTACTGCTCCACTTTTAAGTGTTCCTAATTGGTCATTGGAATTTCATATGCATACAGATGCTAGTCTTCATGCTGTTGGTGCAGTTCTAGCTCAACCATCATCTCACAAAGTGGATAGACCTATCTCTTATGCAAGCAAACTACTCAACCAAGTTGAAAGAAATTACAGTACAACGGAAAGAGAAGGTTTGGCTATCGTATTTTCTCTTCAGAAGTTCCGACATTATCTCCTTGGTGTACATTTCATTGTTATTTCTGATCATCAGCCCTTGAAGTATTTGATAAACAAGCCTAGAGTAGCTGAAAGGATCTGGAGATGGTTACTCCTATTTCAAGAATTTAATTTTGATATTCATATTAAGCAAGGAAAAGAGCACTACATGGCAGATCAAGTGTCCAGGACCGCAATGAGTGAAAAGGCAACAGGTATTAATGATGAATTGGTGGATAGCAATCTTTTTCTAGTAGCAATCCGGACTGGTTGGTATGATGAAATTCTCCATGTTCTGACTACTGGAAAGATCCCAGAACACTTGACACCTGTAGAAAAGAGAAGATTGCTCCTGAAAACCAAAGCATATTCTCTTATACATGGAAATTTATATAAATACTGTCAAGATGATATATTGAGAAGGTGTGTCTATCGAGAGGAGGTAAATCTTCTGCTAGAGGCTGCACACAATGAAGGACATCTAAAGGGGGAAGAATTGGCTCATAGAATCATCCACAAAGGTTTATGGTGGCCTCAGATTTTCAAGGATGCAATCAAGTTTTCTAAAGAATGCCACATCTGCCAGAGGTGTGCTCCCGCGCCAACCAGATTGAATTTCCAACCATTGGTCATATCTACAGGATGGCTCCCATTTGAACGATGGGGTCTTGATTTCATAGGACCAATTAGTCCAACTGGTCAACCTGGAGGAAAAAAGTATATTTTGATGGCCACATGCTATGCCACTAAATGGATAGAGGCTAAAGCTACTGTGGACTGCACGGCTTTAACAGTGGCTAAATTTGTGTATAAACGTATTTTCTCAAGATTTGGTTGCCCACTGGAAATAACTAGTGATAGGGGCACACATTTTGTAAATCAATTGCTCCAGTTTATATTTGACAGGTACAAAGTCTTCCATAAAAAATCTTGTGCCTACTACCCCAGGGCAAATGGCCAAGCAGAGAGTTCCAATAAGATTTTGATTGGACTGCTTCGCAAATTATCTTTTGATCATCAAAGCTCCTGGCCGCTAGCACTGATCGGTGCAATTTGGGCTTTCAGAACCACGAAGAGGGGAACCACAAGCAAGACTCCATTTCGTTTAGTTTATGGGAAAGAGGCATTGGCACCGTTCGAATTCATTATCAAAAAGGAAATAGGAACCAAAACCATTGGAACTGAACCTCCCATTGAGAGATTGGTGGCATTAGAAGAATACAGAGAAGGAGCAATGCAAAAACTTCAGGTAACACAAGAAGAGCGCAAAAGACTGCATGACAGGTATCTGAGGTCCAATGAAGTACAGGAAGGATCCATGGTTTTAGTGCATCAGGTCCCAGCAATTCGAACCAAACTGGCACCCAAATGGATAGGACCTTACACGGTGATAAAGGTATTACCTCATGGAGCAGTACATCTGGAGGATTTGCAGGGTAAGAGGATACCCCTGGTCAATATTTCTAGGGTGAAGAAGTACCTGAATTAAGGTAAATTGGAAGCATATCATTCACCGTACCTACTATATTTCATTTGGTGATTGCACTATTATATAAAAAAAAAAAGTATTATAAAAAAAAAGGGGTGAAAAAAAAAGTGAAAAAAAAAATAAAAAATATTATTATTATTATTATTTTTTTTTTTATTTCTCAAGGGTGAAGGATTATCTGAGTCAAGTCAAGAAAGAAGAACTTCCTTCACTATCTTGTTTTCGGCTTCGGGAATTGCACCAGGACGGTGCAAAGACTTGATGTGGGGGTCTGTATCGCGGCATTTCCCTCCCTATCTCTTTTCTCTCTCTCTTCTCTCTCTCTTTTCCCCACCACCCCCCGGCCCCCACCGTCACCTCGACCCCCTCCAACTCCACTGCCCCCTCCTTTTCCCCCACCACCCCCGCAGCCCCCACCATCACCACGACCCCCTCCAACTCCACCGTCCCCTCCTTTTCCCACACCACCCCACGGCCCTCCACCACTCCACGACCCCCCACACAACTCTGCACCACCCCACAACCCTCCACCACTCCACGACCCCCCACACAACTCCACACAACTCCACACCACCCCACAACCCTCCACCACTCCACACCACCCCACAGCCCTCCACCACTCTACACCACCCCACGGCCCTCCACCACTCCACACCACCCCACTGCCCTCCACCACTCCACACCACCCCACGGCCCTCCACCACTCCACACCACCCCACGGCCCTCCACCACTCCACACCACCCCACAGCCCTCCACCACTCCACACCACCCCACGGCCCTCCACCACTCCACACCACCCCACAGCCCTCCACCACTCCACACCACCCCACAGCTCTCCACCATCCCACACCACTCCACGACCCCCCACAGAACTCCACACCACCCCATGGCCCTCCACCACTCCACACCACCCCACCGCCCTCCACCACTCCACACCACCCCACGGCCCTCCACCACTCCACACCACCCCACAGCCCTCCACCACTCCACGACCCCCCACAGAACTCCACACCACCCCACAGCCCTCCACCACTCCACACCACCCCACGGCCCTCCACCACTCCACACCACCCCACGGCCCTCCACCACTCCACACCACCCCACGGCCCTCCACCACTCCACACCACCCCACTGCCCTCCACCACTCCACACCACCCCACGGCCCTCCACCACTCCACACCACCCCACGGCCCTCCACCACTCCACACCACCCCACAGCCCTCCACCACTCCACACCACCCCACGGCCCTCCACCACTCCACACCACCCCACTGCCCTCCACCACTCCACACAACCCCACGGCCCTCCACCACTCCACACCACCACACGGCCCTCCACCACTCCACACCACCCCACAGCCCTCCACCACTCCACACCACCCCACGGCCCTCCACCACTCCACACCACCCCACAGCCCTCCACCACTCCACACCACCCCACAGCTCTCCACCATCCCACACCACTCCACGACCCCCCACAGAACTCCACACCAACCCACGGCCCTCCACCACTCCACACCACCCCACCGCCCTCCACCACTCCACACCACCCCACGGCCCTCCACCACTCCACACCACCCCACAGCCCTCCACCACTCCACGACCCCCCAAGGAACTCCACACCACCCCACAGCCCTCCACCACTCCACACCACCCCACGGCCCTCCACCACTCCACACCACCCCACGGCCCTCCACCACTCCACACCACCCCACAACCCTCCACCACTCCACACCACCCCACGGCCCTCCACCACTCCACACCACCCCACAGCCCTCCACCACTCCACACCACCCCACAGCTCTCCACCATCCCACACCACTCCACGACCCCCCACAAAACTCCACACCACCCCACGGCCCTCCACCACTCCACACCACCCCACCGCCCTCCACCACTCCACACCACCCCACGGCCCTCCACCACTCCACACCACCCCACAGCCCTCCACCACTCCACGACCCCCCACAGAACTCCACACCACCCCACGGCCCTCCACCACTCCACACCACCCCACGGCCCTCCACCACTCCACACCACCCCACGGCCCTCCACCACTCCACACCACTCCACGACCCCCCACACAACTCCACAACCCTACAGCCCTCCACCACTCCACACCACTCCATGACCCCCCAAACAACTCCACACCACCCCACAGCCCTCCACCACTCCACACCACCCCACGGCCCTCCACCACTCCACACCACCCCACAGCCCTCCACCACTCCGCGACCCCCCACAGAACTCCGCACCACCCCACGACCCTCCACCACTCCACACCACCCCACAGCCCTCCACCATTCCACACCACCCCACAGCCCTCCACCACTCCACACCACCCCACGGCCCTCCACCACTCCACACCACTCCACGACCCCCCACACAACTCCACAACCCCACAGCCCTCCACCACTCCACACCACTCCACGACCCCCCAAACAACTCCACACCACCCCACAGCCCTCCACCACTCCACACCACCCCACGGCCCTCCACCACTCCACACCACCCCACAGCCCTCCACCACTCCGCGACCCCCCACAAAACTCCGCACCACCCCACGACCCTCCACCACTCCACACCACCCCACAACCCTCCACCATTCCACACCACCCCACAGCCCTCCACCACTCCACACCACCCCACGGCCCTCCACCACTCCACACCACCCCACAGCCCTCCACCACTCCACGACGCCCCACAGAACTCCACACCACCCCACGGCCCTCCACCACTCCACACCACCCCACAGCCCTCCACCACTCCACACCACCCCATATCCCTCAACCATTCCACACCACCCCACAGCCCTCCACCACTCCACACCACCCCACGGCCCTCCACCACTCCACACCACCCCACAGCCCTCCACCACTCCACGACCCCCCACAGAACTCCACACCACCCCACGGCCCTCCACCACTCCACACCACCCCACAGCCCTCCACCACTCCACACCATCCCATGGCCCCCCACCACTCCACACCACCCCACTGCCCTCCACCACTCCACACCACCCCACGGGCCTCCACCACTCCACACCACCCCACGACCCTCCACCACTCCACACCACTCCACGACCCCCCACAAGACTCCACAACCCCCCCCCCCCACAAACCCCACAAACCCCACATTTTTCCACGACCTCACATAAGACTCTCATAGAGTTTTGGATAGATATTTGGAGGATCATTTCTTAACCAAACCCTACAGTGTTATCTATCGTTGGAAAGATCTCGACGAGTACTTTCCAATGATGCAGTAATAACTTTGAAATCTTGGATCAATTTTTTATCACACCCCAAAAACCCCCACAACTCCCCATAACTCACCCCTATTCCCACCCAACACTCAAACCCCACAAACCCCACACAACTCCACACAACTCCACACCCCTCCATGACCCTCCACAAACCCCATAATCTCTCTCAACTCCCCACAACTCACCTCCCATACCGCCCACTTAATATGAAGGATCAAAAGCTACTACAAAAATTAGGTGAAGGATGTGCTTCTCAGGGTCATTCAAACATCACGGGCGGCACAAAATGAGGATCTCAGCTTGCATTCAAAAGTGACAGTAAAGGTGTAAGTGGTAAAAGTAAACGTGGAGAAATGAGTGTTGCCACGAACCATTCATGACGACTGCCTAATTTTGAGGATCCAATTCAAGACTGGTGGCATATTTGATTTACCCCTCCATCTTGGGCAATCAATCGGCGCATGATCAGTGGACGTGAGGAATCGGCAAGGCCCTCTTGGCCTATTGGAGTCTATAAAAACAATGGATTTATGCTCATTTGGGAGTACAATTTTAGAGATACATTGGTTCAGCTACGCGTACGTGCACAAGACCTCTCTTGCACCTTGTGGTTTCAAGCCTATTGTAGGAGCTACTCTGTAGTGTAGATACAGAGGATAGGCTTCTCAGTGGAGGGCTATGAGCACTATAGTGTAAGAGAGTGGCTTGGATTTTTCTTTTCTGTGAGTCAGTGTTGCTGTTAAGCTCTATTCACTTGAGAAATTCTTTGCCATTTGTATTGTTCTGGGTTAATCTGCATATAATTGGCCCCTTAAGCTGATGGGAAGACTCTGTTGCATTGAGGTTATTTACTTTTAGGATGGCATGTTAGCCCTAAGCTTGCACAATTGAGCATCACTCTGCCCAACCTTGTAATCTTCTGATTCGAATCAAGAAGTATATGGTCTTCTGTAGTTATTTGTTGATTAATATTTCTAGAGTATGTACAATTCTTCTGTCTGCTCACAGAAATGTTAAAGGGTATATTTCCCTAAAGAGAACCCCCTTGAGTAGGCGATGTACTGGATGTGTTTAACCTTTATTCTCTACTTTTGATAAAAGTGGATACCCCAATACCTCCTCTTTAGTCCCTATCATCAGGATGGATCACTATCTGATTGTAGCCACTAAAACCATCCAAGAAACTATACAAAGTGTGACCAGCTACTTCCTCAAGTACTTGCTCTGTGAAGGGCTGAGCAAATCCATCTTGAATAGTCACTTTATTCAAAGCACGGAAATCAACACATACTCTTATTTTTCCACTATTTTTCTTGGGTACAATAACCATGGAAGAAAGCGACCTGGAATGTTCTACTGGAACAATTATACCTGCTTCTTCTAGTTTTGTAATCTCTGCTTTTACCGCCTCTGCATACTTTGGATTGAGTCGATATGGTCTACTTCTTGCAGGCGCGGCTCCCTGAACTAAGGGTATCCGATGTAACCCAAGCTCTTCTGGTATCCCTGTTAGATCTTTGTAGGACCATGCAAAGACACTTTTATAGGCAAAAAGCAAAGAAGTTACCTTCTGTAGTAAAGGAGGATAATGCCACAACCAGGATGCTAAGTGGACTACTTGAGGGTTCTCTTCATCCCCTAAATTTAATTCTTGAACCAATGTTTCAGGACTGGTCTTGTTTGAGAAATCATCTCCACTATATGCAGAGTGGATTTTAATTTATATTCTGCAACATGTTCTTCTATCCATCCTTGAGGTATATCTGCAAAAGGAAGATCTTCTCTGCTCTTAGGTTCATAACCTTCCACCTCTGATACTTTTATATTGGTTGCCTCTTCAAAGCTTGTATTTTCCTGCAATTGCTCATTCTCCAACACCTTGTGATCTTCTTTGCCCTTTCCTGTAATTACCTTATCTGCAACTTCTTCCTCAATTTCATTGATCTCCACTGTGCAACACTCTGCACTTCCCATCATCGAATTTAACAATGTATCATCTTCTTGGGGTAGAGAGGGCATTACCTGAGTGTCCACAGTGTATCCAGTAGTTTTTCCTGAGTCGAATCCTTCTTCCAAACGTAGTTGCAGTTGGTTATTGGTGCTTGTTGAAATCCATAGTTTGTTTTTCCCCCAATCTTGCAAAGCTTTTGCTTGTCTCAGCCAAGGTCTCCTGAGGAGTAGAGGGTAAGAAGTCTCCTGTGGAAGTGCAATAACAACAAAATCTAGAACAAAGTGGCAGCCCTATACTACCATCAGTACCTTTTCAATAATGCCAAGTGGCGCAACCCGATGTTGATCTGCTAATGTAACCGTGAATGGTGCCAACTTGGTGGGGTTCAATTTCAGTTTCTTCCTTGTAAAATCTGGCATCAAATTGATACCAGAGCCTCCATCTATAATCACACCTGTGAGAGCTTCATCCTTTATACAAACAGAGAATCTTGAGCTTTGGTAGTCTTCTAAGGGTGCAGGGGGAAAATCAACCATGAAACCATCTATACTAGGTGATTGGACCAAGTGAGCAGAGTGTATAATCTTCAGTAAGTCACTTCTTATTTTTGAATCCATTTTGATAAGTTCGTACAAACTAACCTTGTGATGAATACCTTTCAAGATCTGTTCAATGTTTACCTCCTGAGTGTCTTCTTGCAGACTTGTTGGTTGGCCCTTTAGAGAAGTAGCCATCTTATCATAAGCTCCTTCAATTTCTGCTTGGTCCTTCCATCCAGACTTCTTTTCTTCCTCTTTATCCTGGAATCCTTGTTGTTCCTCCCTATGAAATCCTTGTTGTTCCTCCCTATGGATTGCTGCTGCTTGCCTAACTTTAGTCATCATGGGCATTGCAGAGGATGAAACGGCATAAGACTGAGTGGTTATCCTTTCTTCATGTGGAGAGACTGCAATCATGTGGATTGGAGTAGGACGGCTTCTTGGGCAGTCTTTGGTATAATAATCCTTGGCCTCTGGACAGTGTTGACAAGGAGGTGCATCTTCTGGGAGGGAACACCTATTTTGCATGTGGCCATACTCACCACAACGATAGCACATCAAGGGTCTATTATATCTAGGCTTTGCAGGCCTATTCTCCTCTCTATTACATGTATTTGAAGTACTAGCATAGTATGAATCCAAAGTTTGAGGGTTACCTCTTTGCTATGTACCCTTGAGGTAGTAACAATCTCTAGCTTCATGCCCATCCTTCCCACAAAATTGACAGCTTACCTTGTTGGGACAATGAGCATTAGAATGTCCATTGTTGTTACAGATTGTGCACCAAATTTGTCTCCTTATATCCTGAGTGGTCCTCAAATCTTCTAACTCACTACGAAGTTGGGCTACTTCGTCATCAGTGCGACGCAGTGGTGGCAAGACCTTCTCTTCTTGTTGATTTTGTTGCATTTTCAATGCCTCCAGTTCCCTCCTTAGTTGCCCAATAGGATCCAAGTCTGCAGCATAATTTCTTTGTGTATCCTCTTCAAAATGTTGCCTTGCTTCTTCTATGCGTGATGCCGCTCCAACAAAATCATTGAGGGTTGCATCCAATCTAAGAGAATCACGAAGCTTCTGCTGAGATGACCTGGGCAGAGCCTTTTCTATCCACTTTTTAACCAAAAAGTCACCTGGAGCATGTGGCAGACGTGCAACAAGTGCTTTTGTTCTAGTGTGAAGTTCATGAAAGGATTCACCTGATCTTAGCTTCAAATTCTCTAGTTGATCTAGAGCTCTTTCCGAGGAATCACTTGGTCGGAATGTCTGTGAGAATGCCGCCTTCAGAGCCTCCCATGTAGTGAAATGGCCATCTGCATATTGACTATACCATTAATCTGCAAGACCCTCCAATGTGGATGGAAAGAGTGCCAGCATTGCATCCTCTCTATTTTGCAGACCTCGTCCACGGCATAAAGAGATGAATCTTCTCACATGGTCATCAGCATCCTCATAAGCTTGTCCCTTGAAGGTAGGGAATTTGATGTTTAATCTAGAGAGTAAATGAGAGAGATCCTCCATTTGTAGTGGTGTTTCTTCGGACGTATTTGAGGAGAAGTCTAAGGTTCTCCTATACCTCTCTTTTGACAATGGTGTTGCACCCAAATCAATAGATAAATTTAGGGAGGGAAGAGGGGAGATAGACTCACTAGTCATGGTTATGGCTAACTTGTTAAGGCTCCTCCGAACACGAAGAGACTCCTTATCTGCTCGTGTGTGGGTCATGTACCTACTTGCAATGTAATAGGGCAAAAATACCTCTCACAGAAATGCAAAGGTCCCACCGTGCGTGCCAAACTGTAGAGGAGGTACTGGGGTGTCCTCTTTTATCAAGAGTAGAGAATAAATACGTCCAGTACGTCGCCTACTCAAGGGAGGTTCTCTTTAGGGAAGTATACCCTTTAACATTTCTGTGAGCAAGCAGAGGTAAATAATTGCACAGAGTTGTACATACTCCAGAAAACATCAACAACAAATGACCAAAGAAGACCATCCACTTCTTGATTCAAATAAGATAATTACAAGATTGGTCAAAGAGATACTCAAAAACTCATGCTGAGAGCTTCATGGCACTCTACGCAGACAAAACACAGATCAATACAAGCGGTGGAGAATTCTTCTAGAAAATAGGGCTTACAATATCATTGCCCTAAAAAAAATCCAAGCCACTCTCTTACACTATGTTGCTGTTAGCCCTCCACTGGGAAGCCCATGCTCTGTATCCACACTACAGAGTGGCTTCTACAGTAGGCTTGAAACCACAAAGTGCAAGAGAGGACTTTTGCACGTACATACGCGTATCTGAACAAATGTAACTCTAAATTTTGTACCCTTAATGAGCACAAATCCATTGTTTTTATAGGCCCCAATAGTCCAAGAGGGTCTTGCCGATTCTTCACGTCCACTGATCACGCACCGGTGGATTGCCCAAAATTGAAGGGGTAAATCAAATATTCCACTTGATTTCAATTGGATTCACAAAAATAGGTAGTCGCCATGAATGGTTGGTGGCAATAGTCTTTTCTCCGCTTCCACTTTTTACCCTGCACACTTTTATCACATACCCTTTTGTATTCAAATTGAGATCCTTACTTTGTGTTGCCGGTGATTTAGAAACACCCCTTGAGTGTGAGAAAGGGAGGGTAGATATTGATTGTAACTTCACCAATCTCAGAGCCCCAAGAAATACCTTAATTGGAAAAGGCATCTCGCACCAGAATCACAAACCACGATTCTAAGAACAATCTCAGCTTCAGGATTCAACTTGTGAAGTTTGTAAAGCTCCCCTTTGTTAGATGAACGTTGCGATTGGCAGCATGAAGGATGTGAGAGGGCAACTTGCAAGGATTGGCAAAAATAACTCTATCTCCACCTACTCCCAGGCTTCTCACCAAATCAAGCTCTGACTTGCTTGCAACATCCAATCCAGCACCAAGAGCTAACAAGAGAACCAAAAAGTGGTACATTGCCGTTGCACTTCACAGCATAGAATGGATGAACCCGAGGCAATGAAAGCTTCCAAGTTCTCCACAGACGAAGCACCACACCTACATTCATGACAGAGAAAGCATCCTCCCTCCTTGTGCTATCTATGTGCTTCTTTATCAAATTATCTGAGTCCACTGGCTTTGAACCAACCATCATTGGATCCATTGCTGACTCAACATGTTGCAATGTGTGGATGTGCATGTGTGAATGTGTAGGCATGTGTGTATGTATGTGGGTGTGTGTGTGATTGTGTGGGTGTGTGTGTGATTGTGTGGGTGTGTGTGTGATTGTGTGGGTGTGTGTGTATATGTATGGGTGTGTGTGTATATGAGTGTGCGTATGTGTGTATGTATGTGTGTATGTATGTGTGAGTGTGCGTATGTGTGTATGAGAGAGAGTGTGTGTGAGTGTGCGGGCGTGTGCATGTGTATGTGTGAGTGTGCATGTGTGAGTGTGCGAGTGTGTGTATG
>CM035414.1:3520384-3590384 GCA_020310875.1 Ceratopteris richardii
GAGAGAGAGAGAGAGAGAGAGAGAGAGAGAATGAGGGAAAGGCGGGGTGAGGGGGGTGAAACGGGGGAGCGGGGTGGGGTGGCCGGGTGGAGCGGGGGAGCGGGGTGGGGTGGCGAGGTGGGGGTGCCGGGTGGGGTGGCGGGGAGGAGAGAGAGAGAGAGAGAGAGAGAGAGAGAGAGAGAGAGAGAGAGAGAGAGAGAGAGAGAGAGAGAGAGAGAGAGAGAGAGAGAGAGAGAGAGAGAGAGAGAGAGAGAGAGAGAGAGAGAGAGAGAGAGAGAGAGAGAGAGAGAGAGAGAGAGAAGGGGGTGTACACATGAGGGGGCGGGGAGGGGGGGGGGGGGGGGGGGGCTTTTCCTAGCTTAATATAAATATCAAAATTAAATTCTTGAAATAGGAGTAACCATCTCCAAATCCTTCCAGCTACTCTAGGCTTGTTTATCAAATACTTCAAGGGCTGATGATCAGAGATAACAATGAAATGTACACCAAGGAGATAATTTCTAAACTTCTGAAGAGCAAATACGATAGCCAAACCTTCTCTTTCCGTTGTATTGTAATTCCTTTCAGCTTGGTTGAGTAATCTGCTGGCATAAGAGATAGGTCTATCCACTTTGTGAGATGATGGTTGAGCTAAAACTGCACCAACAGCATGAAGACTAGCATCTGTATGCACATGAAATTCCAATGACCAATTAGGAACACTTAAAAGTGGAGCAGTACATAGCCTCATTTTTAATTCACAAAATGCTTTCTCAGCCTCAGCACTCCATGTGAAAGGGATCTTTTTACTGGTAAGCCTTGACAAGGGCTTAGCAATTTCTGAATACATCCTAATGAATCTTCTGTGATACCCTGCATGGCCCAAGAAACTTTGCACTTCCTTTGGGCTTTGTGGAATTGGCATAGAAAGAATAGCTGTAACCTTTGCAGGGCCAACAGTTATGCCTTCAGCAGATACTATGTGACCAAGAAGAGTGCCCTTAGTGACCAAAAAGTGACATTTATCAGGATTCAATTTCAAACCTGTTTTGAGACATTGCTCAAAAATTTCTTTTAGATTTTCCAAATGGTCATGGAAATCTTGAACTGCTGCCCTTCTATCTGTACCTGAAAATACTGAAAAGTCATCCATGAAAATGCGTAGAAAGGTTGTTAACCATTTGCCCAATATCAGATACATTGTTCTATTAAATGAAGTCTGTGCATTCTTCAAACCAAAAGCCATTCGAGTATAGACATAAGTGCCCCAGGGAGTGACAAAGGCTGTTTTGTCCCTATCATTAGGATGGATCACTATCTGATTGTAGCCACTAAAACCATCCAAGAAACTATACAAAGTGTGACCAGCTACCTCTTCAAGTACTTGCTCTGTGAAGGGCTGAGGAAATCCATCTTGAATAGTCACTTTATTCAAAGCACGGAAATCAACACATACCCTTATTTTTCCACTATTTTTCTTCGGCACAATAACCATAGAAGAAAGCCACCTGGAATGTTCTACTGGAACAATTATACCCGCTTCTTCTAGTTTTGTAATCTCTGCTTTTACCGCCTCTGCATACTTCGGATTGAGTCGATATGGCCTACTTCTTACAAGCGCGGCTCCCTCAACTAAGGGTATCCGATGTAACCCAAGCTCTTCTGGTATCCCTGTTAGATCTTTGTAAGACCATGCGAAGACACTTTTATAAGTAAAAAGCAAAGAGGTTACCTTCTGTAGCAAGAGAGGATAATGCCACAACCAGGATGCCAAATGGACCATTTGAGGGTTCTCTTCATCCCCCGAATTTACTTCTTGAACCAATGTTTCAGGACTGGTCTTGCTTGAGAAATCATCTCCACTATATGCAGGAGTGGATGTTAATTTATATTCTGCAACATGTTCTTTCATCCATCCTTGAGGTATATCTACAAAAGGAAGATCTTCTCTGCTCCTAGGTTCATAATCTTCCTTCTCTGATACTTTTATATTGGTTGCCTCCTCAAAGCTTGTATTTTCCTTCAATTGCTCATTCTCCAACACCTTGTGGTCTTCATTGCCCTTTTCTGTAATTTCCTTATCTGCAACTTCTTCCTCAATTTCATTGATCTCCACTGTGCAACACTCTGCACTTCCCATCATCCAATTTAACAATGTATCATCTTCTTGGGGTAGAGAGGGCATTACCTGAGTATCCACAGTATACCTAGTGGTTTTTCCTGAATCAAATCCTTCTTCCAAGTGTAGTTTGTTGAGAGTGATGAATGGATGCACTCAGGAAATCAGTTGGTGCTGCAAAACTTGCTTCACACCTGCCCTCTTTTCTCTTCTGATATGCTTAGTACACAAGCTTAGCTTCCTAATGACATAAAGAAACCATATATGTGCTTTGGAAATGATTTGGGTAATGACCAAATCAAAACAGATAACTTGGTACTTCACAAATCAAGCAAAACCTTCTATTCCTGTAATGATACCTGTTCAGACTTTTACTCAGTGTGTCCAGCACACTTAAAATTGGCACAATTCCTTTTGGGAGTATTAATGTACCTTAGAAAGCTACCAATCACAAGTGGAATCACTTCAATTGATAAACTATACACTGAGAAATAAGTTTAGCAAGATTATAATCACCCCCGACTTTTCAGGAACTCTGCAGACAAATACCAGTGTGTACCTCGACTCGATTTTCTCCCAAATGGCTGAATGGAATCCTTTGAAATTTTGTATGCTTGTAGTAGATTTTGAGCTGGTTCCAATGAGCTATAGAACACTTGATTTGGTTCAGTAGATCCAGAGAAATGCCCTGATGAAGTTGACAGACTTGGAGTAGGTGACTCAGACAAAACAGAGATGATGAATGTATACTTCTATTGATGTATGTGTTTGTACAATCTCATTAGCTTGCCAAGCACAGCTAAATGAGGTATTGTGGTGTTGGCAATAGAGTAGCCTTCACACACAATGAGTTACAATGGAATTTTGCCTCGGGGAGTGAGCTGAAATGAGAGTGTAACCCGCGACTTTTTCACTACATTATTTATAGGAGTTTGATCTTCATTTGAATTTGAAATTCAAACTTAGGCTCCCTTGAATCTCTCCTCTAAAAGTAGGGAGATATTCTCTCCATCTCAACATTCAAATTTCCACGACTCTAGTGGTAGGTGGATGACTTAAAGTGATTACAAACAAATGATAAGTCACTTAGACTTTTACAAGGGGTAAACAAGTAGAAACACATAAGCATATGTTCCCATGAGTCTTCCTTCAATTGAAGTCTAGATAGTCCTTTGTTCATGCTAATCTTCCATAAGTCCAAGGGTCCAAGCCAATGTGTGTAGGCTTGTCTTGCACCAACAGCTCCCCCTCAAGCCAAACACTTTGGCTTAAGTCTTCTTCTTCATTCTTCAATCACTTCCTGCAATCCAATCATAGATTTGAATCTGCATAGCTTGTTTCCATCCAATGCCTTTGTAAGTAAATCTGCACATTGCATATTAGTAGAAACATATGTCAATTGAATCTCTTTACTTAGCAATTTCTCTCTCACATAGTGGTAATGAACCTCTATGTGCTTTGTTCTGGCATGATAAATTGGGTTTGCTGCAAGATGAAGAGAGCTAGTATAGTCTCCAAAGATAATAGGTGGTCTTGTATGTAGTCCTAACTCTGTATAAAGAAGCTTCAACCAGATAGCTTCTTGAGTAGCATTTGCAAGTCCTCTATACTCTGCTTCAGTGGATGATAATGCCACTGTAGGTTGCTTCTTAGCTGACCAAGAGATAGGCTTGTCTCCTGCAAAACAAATGTACCCTGAGGTGCTCCTCCTATCATCCTTGCATCCTGCCCAATCTGCATCTGAGTAAACCTTAATGTCAATATCTGATGTATAAGGGAAATACAAACCATGACTTTGAGTTCCCTTAAGGTACTTCAAGATCTTCTTTGCTGCCTCTAGGTGAGGTATCCTTGGTTTGTGCATGAATTGACTAAGCACACTTACTCCATATGCTATGTCAATTCTAGTCAAGGTAGCATAGTTCAAACTACCCACCATACTTTGATATCCTGTAATGTCTTTGATTTCTTCTCCTTCATGAGCACTTAGCTTTTGATTAACCTCCATTGGAGTAGTAGATACCTTGGCATCCTGCAAACCAAACTTCTTGACCATATCCTGTACATACTTCTTTTGAGTGATGTATATACCTGAGTTTGTGTAGATCAATTCAAGACCTAGGAAATATTTTAGTAATCCAAGATCACTAATCTTGAATTCTTTCATCATCTGTCCTTTGATGTGTCTAATCCCATTGACATCATTACCTGTAATGATGATGTCATCTACATAAACACATAAGTAAATTACCTCTGTACTACTTCTCTTTATGAATAGAGAAGTGTCTGCTTTGCTCATCACAAATCCTTGGTCTTGAAGGTAGGTGGTCAATCTGTAGTTCCATGCTCTAGGTGCCTGCTTTAATCCATACAGAGCCTTCTTTAATTTACAAACATAATGTACCTTTCTTGGATCTTCATAGCCAGGTGGTTGTGACATGTAGACTTCTTCAGATATCCATCCATTTAGGAATGCATTCTTCACATCCAATTGGTACATGTTCCAATTCTTGGATGCAGCTACACTCACCAAAACTCTGATAGTTGGCATCTTGGCCACAGGAGAAAATGTCTCCTCATAATCAATGCCTTGGGTTTGTGCAAAACCCTTGGCTACCAACCTAGCTTTGTACCTGTTAATTGTTCCATCTGAATTCTTCTTCAATTTGTAGATCCATCTGGATCCTATTACCTTCATAGTATCCTTCTTGGGTACCAAGTCCCAAGTATCACTCTCTTGGAGGGCTTCTATCTCCTCATCCATGGCTTCTCTCCATTCTGGCTTTGTAATTGCTTCTTCATAGGTACCTGGTTCTTCATTCAACAAGTCTTTTGCAAGGTATACAGAATGTTTAGTTACAAGTGATGTGTCATACCCAAATCTGATAGGTTTCTTCTTCTCTCTCTGAGATCTTCTCATAGCTTGAGTAGAAGTTTCTGCCTTGTCCTCCAATTGCTTCATCTTCATCTTTCCTTTGGATTTCCAAGCCTTGAACTCTTCAAGGTTGATGGTATCATCATCTGAGCTTGAATCTTCTTGCTGAGTTGGCTCTTCCTTGGTAAGCTTTGGAAAATCTTCCTCCATGTCATAGGGTAGACTCACTTTCCTGCATTCATTCTCATACCATGAGTCATTCTCATCAAATATGACATCTCTGCTTACCTTGAAGCCTTTGTTTGTGGGGTTGTAGAATCTGTATCCCTTTTGGTTCAAATCATAACCAATGAAGATACATTTCTCTGCCTTTGGGTCTAGCTTTCCTCTTACCTGTGAGGGTATATGCACATATGCTACACAACCAAAGATTTTGCAATGATCCAGAGAGGGTCTCTTACCATGCCATGCTTCATATGGTGTCATGCCATCAAGTGATTTGGATGGCAACCTATTGATGAGGTAAGTGGCAGTGGACACACTCTCTGCCCATAGGTAATTTGGCAACTTTTTTTCATTGAGCATAGACCTAGCTGTTTCCACTATAAGTCTATTTCTTCTTTCTGCTACCCCATTTTGTTCAGGTGAGTACCTTGTAGTGATCTCCCTCTTGATACCTCTTTCCTGCAAGAAATCTTCAAACTCATTGGAGAAGTACTCTCCTCCACCATCTGACCTTAGCCTCTTCAAGCTTCTACCTGTTTGATTCTCAACAAGTGCAAGATACCTCTTGAAACAATTAAACACTTCATCTTTATGCTTCATAAAGTATAAAATGGTCCACCTGCTATAGTCATCAATAAAAGACACATAATATCTTGAACCAGAAATAGAAGGGTCCTTGCTAGGTCCCCAAACATCTGTGTGTACCAAGTCTAGGTAGTCTTCATGCATGAAACCTTTCCTTAAGTAGGGTAATCTGTGAGACTTACCAAATTGACATGATCCACATTTGTAAATCATGTGTTGCTTGGATACATTAGGTATCCCAAGCACACATTGATCCCTGCACATTTGCTTGAGAGTCCTTTCACCTATGTGCCCTAGTCTTTTATGCCATATCTCTAACTCTGAAAGTGTCTGATCCTTATAGTTATACAAAGCAATGTTTTTTGTATCTTCTAGCTCAAATGTAAATAGTCTACCTGATTTCTCCCCTTTGGCTATCCTTCTGAATCCTTGTTTTGGGTCCTCCACATATGCTCCATGTTGTGTGAATCTGACCTGCAAACCTTTCTCCACTATCTGCCCAACACTCATTAAATTCTTAGTTATTGTTGGTACATAGAGTACCCTGCTTAATAGGTTTTGATTACCATCACATGTCTTCACATTTCCAATTTTGACAACAGAGTGCTTAGTGTCATCACCTGTTTGTACCTGATGTTTGCCCTTGGGCTCTTCCAAATCAGAAAGCAATGCCACATTGCCAGCTACATGGTTAGAACATCCTGAGTCAATGTAAAATAAATGATCATCATTTGTACCTATCTTGGAGGTCATGTTCATGATCAATAAGGAGTCATCTTGCTCCTCTGTGTAGTTGTTGTAGTCTCTTCTGTTTCTGAATCCACCTTGGTAGCTTCCATTGTGGTTGTTGTTGTAATTGTTGTTGTATTGGTTGTTGTACCCATTGTAGCTTTGATGTTGGTTGAATCTGCCTCTTCCTTGAGAGTATCCACCTCTTGAGTAGCCTCTTCCTCTCTGATTTTTGTAGTTCTTGTAGCATTCATCTGTGGTATGATTGGACAACCCACAGATGTTGCAAGGTGATGAGTTGTAGGGTCTCCCCCTACCTGGCTTACCTCCTCTGCCTCTTCCTCTAGATGACCTACCTCTCCCTGCATAATTGGCTTGAGAGGTAGAGCCTTCTTCATCTTGTTTCTTCTTGCCTTTATCTTTAACTTTCTTATCAGTAAAGAGAGCAGAGGGGTTATTACCTTTTGATTGATCTCCAGCTTTGGTGAACTTTGCTTCATGTGTAAATAGTTGGCCCATGAGTGTTGTGAGATCAGGGGTATGCATGTCCATGTAGAGGTCCATTGCAGTGGTGAAACTTTCCCACTTATCATCTGCCTTGAGTCCATTTGTCACTTGCCTGACTATTTGCTCCTCTTCAATTTCCTCTCCAATGCTTGCTAGTTGGTCTGCCACATCTTTGATCTTTGTCACATAATCTGAGACTGATTGCTTGGGCTGCTTCCTAAGTGTTGTGAACTCTATCCATAATTGATTCTTCCTAGCCCTTGTGTTGGAAGAAAAGTAATTTGACAAGGTTTCCCAAGTCTCTTGGGAGGTCTTACAGTTCCTTACATGAGGTAAAAGAAAGTCAGATATAGAGTTTAAAAGATAAGACCTTGCCAAAGCATCCTTTGCACACCATTGGTTGAGTCTTTCATGCTCATCCTTTGTAGGTAGTCCTCTAGTCTTGAATGAGGGCAACTCCTCATCTCCTGATATGTATCCAAATAGACTTCTCCCTTGTAGATAGGTCTTCATTCTGAATGACCAAGCTTGATAGTTGTTTCTGTCCAATTTGTCAATGAAGGAAGGGAAACCATCACCCATGTTTACCTTCTTTAGCTCTGATACCACTGTTGAGAGTGATGAATGGATGCACTCAGGAAATCAGTTGGTGCTGCAAAACCTGCTTCACACCTGCCCTCTTTTCTCTTCTGATATGCTTAGTACACAAGCTTAGCTTCCTAATGACATAAAGAAACCATATATGTGCTTTGGAAATGATTTGGGTAATGACCAAATCAAAACAGATAACTTGGTACTTCACAAATCAAGCAAAACCTTCTATTCCTGTAATGATACCTGTTCAGACTTTTACTCAGTGTGTCCAGCACACTTAAAATTGGCACAATTCCTTTTGGGAGTATTAATGTACCTTAGAAAGCTACCAATCACAAGTGGAATCACTTCAATTGATAAACTATACACTGAGAAATAAGTTTAGCAAGATTATAATCACCCCCGACTTTTCAGGAACTCTGCAGACAAATACCAGTGTGTACCTCGACTCGATTTTCTCCCAAATGGCTGAATGGAATCCTTTGAAATTTTGTATGCTTGTAGTAGATTTTGAGCTGGTTCCAATGAGCTATAGAACACTTGATTTGGTTCAGTAGATCCAGAGAAATGCCCTGATGAAGTTGACAGACTTGGAGTAGGTGACTCAGACAAAACAGAGATGATGAATGTATACTTCTATTGATGTATGTGTTTGTACAATCTCATTAGCTTGCCAAGCACAGCTAAATGAGGTATTGTGGTGTTGGCAATAGAGTAGCCTTCACACACAATGAGTTACAATGGAATTTTGCCTCGGGGAGTGAGCTGAAATGAGAGTGTAACCCGCGACTTTTTCACTACATTATTTATAGGAGTTTGATCTTCATTTGAATTTGAAATTCAAACTTAGGCTCCCTTGAATCTCTCCTCTAAAAGTAGGGAGATATTCTCTCCATCTCAACATTCAAATTTCCACGACTCTAGTGGTAGGTGGATGACTTAAAGTGATTACAAACAAATGATAAGTCACTTAGACTTTTACAAGGGGTAAACAAGTAGAAACACATAAGCATATGTTCCCATGAGTCTTCCTTCAATTGAAGTCTAGATAATCCTTTGTTCATGCTAATCTTCCATAAGTCCAAGGGTCCAAGCCAATGTGTGTAGGCTTGTCTTGCACCAACATAGTTGCAGTTGGCTATTGGTGCTTGTTGAAATCCATAGTTTATTTTTCCCCCAATCTTGCAAAGCTTTTGCTTGTCTCAGCCAAGGTCTCCCTAGGAGCAAAGGATAGGAAGTCTCCTGTGGAAGTGCAATAACAACAAAATCCAACACAAAGTGGCAACCCTGTACTATCATCCGTACCTTTTCAATAATGCGAAGAGGCGCAACCCGATGTTGATCTGCTAGTGTAACTGTAAATGGTGCCATTTTGGTGGGGTTTAAATTTAGCTTCTTCATTGTAAAATCTGGCATCAAATTGATACCAGAGCCTCCATCTATGATCACACCTGTAAGAGCTTCATCCTTTATACAAACTGATAATCTTGAACTTTGGTAGTCTGCTAATCTTGAACTTTGGTAGTCTGCTAAGGGTGCAGGGGGAAAATCAACCCTGAATCCATCTATACTAGGTGATTGGACTAAGTGAGCAGAGTGTATAATCTTCAATAAGTCACTTCTTATTTTTTAATCCATCCTTATAAGTTCATATAGACTAACCTTGTGATGAATACCTTTCAAGATCTGTTCAATGTTTACCTCCTGAGTGTTTTCTTGCAGACTTGTTGGTTGGCCCTTTAGAGAAGTAGTCATCTTATCATAAGCTCCTTCAATTTCTACTTGATCCTTCCATCCAGACTTCTTTTCCTCCTCTTTATCCTGAAATCCTTGTTGTTCATCTCTCTAGGTTACAGCTGCTTGCCTAGCTCTAGTCATTATGGGCATAGTAGAGGATGAAACAGCATAAGTCTGAGTGGTTTTCACTTCTTCATGTGGAGAGACTGCAATCATGTGGATTGGAGCAGGACGACCTCTTGGGCAATCTTTGGTATAATGATCCTTGGCCTCTGGACAATGTTGACAAGGAGGTGCATCTTCTGGGAGGGAACACCTATTCTGCATGTGGCCGTACTCACCACAACGATAGCACATCAAAGGTCTATTATATCTAGGCTTTGCAGGCCCATTCTCCTCTCTATTAGATGTATTTGAAGTACTAGCATAATATGATTCCCAATTTTGAGGGTTACCTCTCTGCTGTGTACCTTTGAGGTAGTAGCAATCCCTGGCTTCATGACCATCTTTTCCACAAAATTGACAGCTTACCTTAATAGGGCAATTAGCATTGGAATGTCCATTGTTGTTACAGATTGTACACCAAATTTGTCTCCTTATATCCTGAATAGTCCTCAAATCTTCTAACTCCCGGCGAAGTTGAGCTACTTCGTCATCAGTGCGACGCAGTGGTGGCAAGACCTTCTCTTCTTGTTGATTTTGTTGCATCTTCAATGTTTCCAGTTCCCTCCTTAGTTGCTCAATAGGATCCAGATCTGCAGCATACTTTTGTTGTGTATCCCCTTCAAAATGTTGCCTTGCTTCTTCAATGTGTGATGCCGCTGCAACAAAATCATTGAGGGTCGCATCCAATCTAAGAGATTCACGAAGCTTCTGCTGAGATGACCTGGGCAGAGCCTTTTCTATCCACTTTTTAACCAAAAAGTCACCTGGAGCATGTGGCAGACGTGCAACAAGTGCTTCTGTTCTAGTGTGAAGTTCATGAAAAGATTCACCTGATCTTAGCTTCAAATTCTCTAACTGATCTAGAGCTCTTTTTGAGGAATCACTTGGTCGGAATGTCTGTGAGAATGCCGCCTTCAGAGCCTCCCAAGTAGTGAAATGGCCATCTGCATATTGACTATACCATTTATCTGCAATACCCTCCAATGTGGATGGAAAAAGTGCCAACATTGCATCCTCTCTATTTTGCAGACCACGTCCACGGCATAAAGAGATAAATCTCCTCACATGATCATCAGCATCCTCATAAGCTTGTCCCTTGAAGGTAGGAAATTTGATGTTTAATCTGGAGAGTAAATGAGAGAGATCCTCCATTTGTACTGGTGTTTCTTCGGACGTATCTGAGGAGAAGTCTAGAGTTCTCCTATACCCCTCTTTTGACAATGGTGTCACACCCAAATCAATAGAGAGATTTAGAGAAGGCAACGGGGAGGTAGACTTACTAGCCGTGGTTATTGTTAACTTGTTAAGGCTCCTCCGGACACGAAGAGATTCCTTATCTGCTCGTGTATGGGTCATGTACCTATTCGCAATTGCAATAGGGCAAAACACCTCTCACAGAAATGCAAAGGTCCCACCGGGCGTGCCAAACTGTAGAGGAGGTACTGGGGTATCCGCTTTTAACAAAAGTAGAGAATGAAAACTAAACACGTCCAGTACATCACCTACTCAAGGGGGAGTTCTCTTTAGGGAAGTATACCCTTTAACATTTCTGTGAGTAGGTAGATAACACAGATTGCACAGAGTGGTAATACTTCAGAAAATATGGACAACCAATGCCCAAGGAAGACCATACACTTTTTGATTCGAATCACACGATTACACGGTTGAGCAGAGTGATGCTCAAAAATGCAAGCTTAGGGCTGACAAGCCACCCTAAAAGTATTAACTCCAATACAACGGATCAGCATAAGGGACCGCTGATATGCAGGCTAACTTAGAGCAATACAAATGGTAGAATTTCTCAAGAGAATAGAGATTAATCAACACACTGACTCACAGAAAAGAAAATAAATCCAAGCTACTCTCTTACACTATAGTGCTCATAGCCCTCCACTGAGAAGCCTACCCTCTGTATCCACACTACACAGTAGCTCCTACAATAGGCTTGAAACCACCAAGTGCAAGAGAGAACTTCTGCACGTAAACACGCGTCAATGTAACTCCAAAAAATGTACCCCAAATGAGCACAAATCCATTGTTTTTATAGGCCTCAATAGGCCAAGAGAGCCTTGCCGAATCCTCACGTCCACTGATCACGCGCCGGTTAAATGCCCAAAATTGGAGGGATAGGTCAATTATTCCTTTGATTTGAATTGGATCCACAAAAAATAGGTAGTCGCTGTGAATGGTTGGCGGCAACATTTGTTTATCCACTTTTACTTTTAACAATTCCACTTTAGTTTCAAGTCCTTATTAGCTCCGATGATGACTGATAACCGTGGAACACACTGAACTCTTGGACCAGAAGGAGCTTCTTCCTCCTCTTCATAAGCCTCATGCATGGGTTGCTGTTGTTTCCTTCTCATTTCTTCTTCCATGTTACATTTTGCAGGATGATTTCCTCACATTCATCAAGCTCTATATCTGGCATCTCCTGAGATGGCTTGGAAGGAGGAATTGTCTCCAGAATTGTGCGGGGGTGGATGTGTAATGGTGCGGTTGCATGTGTGTGTATGTGTGTGAGGGGGGGGGTGTGTATATGTCACATGGGTGTGTGTGTGATTGTGTGGGGATGTGGTGCATGTGTGTGAGAGAGTGCATGTGTGTGGATGAGGTCATGAATGTGTGTGAGTATGTGTGAGTGAGTATGTGCGGATGTGTGTGAATGTATGGACGTGTGTGTATCTATATGTGTGGTTGTGTATGTGTGGTGTGTGCGTGTGTGAGTACAGGTGAGGATGTGTGTGTATGTATGGATGTGGGGGGGGGGCGCATGTGTGCAGGTGGCGGGAGTGTGCGGCAGGTGTGAGAGGGGAAGTGTGAGGAGGAACAGGGGGGGGGGGGGGGCGCATGTGTGCACGTGAGGGGGCGGGGGGGGGGGGGGGGGGGGTGGGTGTGCGGGGTGAAATGGGGGAGGGAAGCGGGGGAGCGGGGTGGGGTGGCGGGGTGGGGTTGTGGGGTGGGGTGGCGGGGAGGGGAGAGAGAGAGAGAGAGAGAGAGAGAGAGAGAGAGAGAGAGAGAGAGAGAGAGAGAGAGAGAGAGAGAGAGGGAGTGTACACGTGAGGGGGCGGGGGGGGGGGGTGGCGGGTGTGCAGGGTGAAATGGGGGAGGGAAGCGGGGGAGCGGGGTGGGGTAGCGGGGTGGGGGTGCGGGGTGGGGTGGCGGGGAGGGGAGAGAGAGAGAGAAAGAGAGAGAGAAAGAGAGAGAGAGAGAGAGGGAAAGGTGGGGTGAGGGGGGTGAAACGGGGGAGCGGGGTGGGGTGGCGGGGTGGAGCGGGGGAGAGGGATGGGGTGGCGAGGTGGGGGTGCGAGTTGCCTATGAGGACATGCATAGGCACCTTAGGACTAGAGTGCAATATAGAGCCAGAGGGGAACATTGTGTACATCGGGAATGGATTGGAGTTCAAGAGAAGAATGCGGGCACTATGCCACTCTTACCTACGCTTTGTCCACTTACCGTGGAAGTAAGTAAAAATTTTACATATAAATTGAAATAAATATCTTACGTTTTATTTACATTATGTTTTTTAATTTTTGTAGTGAGCATGATGAGAGGGATAAAAAATACGTACTTAGTTCATTTGAGACAGAGTTTGGGACAGGATGGTCGCTTAAGTGGTGTCTAAAAGAGATGCGGACACTTATGGCTCATCATCGCGATAATGCACTGCTTTTATGTATATATATATATATATATATATATATATATATATATATATATATATATATATATTGATATGAGTATGTGTGTTTATGCATGTATGTATGTATATGAGAGAGAGAGAAAAGAGTGAGACTATAGGTATAAATACATGCATACATACACATATACATCATACATGCACATTTACACACATATACACATACATGCACATTTATACATACACACACATACATGCACATTTTTACACACACATACACATGCATGCAGCTACACACATATAATGAATACACATAGACACATAGACATACTCACATACACGTACACATACTCACATACACATACACATGCATAATCATATGTACACACACATAGACTCATATAATCATATTTACATGCATATATACATATACACATGCATATATACACACACACAACACATGCATATACACATATAGATACACATAGTCATTTCCTCAGCAGAAGGTACACAAATTAATAGTTTATATTTATAATTTTCATATATTTAGTAATTTTTTACATTTAATTTATGTATCTTTTTTCTTGAATAAATAAGCTGCTGCAAAGAAGAGAGTGGAGTCGGGCCACACATCGCATCTAGGCCAAATGGGCCATAATGGTTTTGTAGCTACTTTTGTAAGTATATGTGTTATTGTGAGTATATTTTTTATTTTAGTTAAAATGCAAGCAACTAATCTTTTTTATTTGTTTCAATGCAGCAGAAGGATTATGGTCGATATCCTACGAAACATGAGATTGAGTATGCTACACATTTTGGATATCAGTGTTTGAGCAAGTATATGCAAGATCATCCTGATGCCTTTGTGAGTATTTTTAAATTTTATATAATTATTTTATTGTTATGAATGGTTTAATTGTTTTATTTATTTATGTTTGTTATATGTAACACAGGAGTATTATGGAGAGACAAATATGGATAAGGTGGAGAGACAGACACAGGAGGGACGATCTCGATCATCACAGGGTGATCATGATGATGAGGATGAGGAAGATCACGATGATCATGATATTGTTGTTGATGATGATGATGATTAGGATTTTAGTTGATTATGACATTGGATTATATGTATTTACATTGATATATATATATATATATATTTCATTTCAGTTATGTTTTGAATTGTGTGTATGGTATTAGGTAATGAAGAGTATTGTTCTATTGATTGTTATTATTGTTTATATTAAGCATGTGTTTTAATACTTTAATTATATAATTCATTCTTATGTGTGTACCTAAGTGTATATGTATGTGTGTGTATATGTATGTATGTGTGTGTATATGTATGTATGTGCATGTGTATGTGTGTGTATATGTATCTATGTGCATGTGCATGTGTAAGTGTATATGTGTGTATGAGTATGTGCATGTGCATGTGTATGTGTGTGTATATGTATGTGCATGTATATGTATGTGCATGTATATGTATAACTCTATGTGTATATGTCTGTATGTGCATGTATATGTGTATATGTAGGTATGTGCATGTGTGTGTGCATGTGTTTATGTGTTTTAATACTTTAATTATATAATTCATTCATATGTGTGTACCTAAGTGTATATGTATGTGTGTGTATATGTATGTATGTGCATGTGTATGTGTGTATATGTATGTATGTGCATGTGCATGTGCAAGTGTATATGTGTGTATGAGTATGTGCATGTGCATGTGTAAGTGTATATGTGTGTATGAGTATGTGCATGTGCATGTGTATATGTGTGTATATGTATGTGCATGTATATGTGTAACTCTATGTGTATATGTGTGTATGTGCATGTATATGTGTATATGTAGGTATGTGCATGTGTGTGTGCATGTGTATATGTGTGTGTATGTATGTGCATATATATGTGTATATATGTGTATAATGTATGTATATGCATGTGTATATGTATTCCACATGCATGTGTATGTGGATGCATTTCCATTTGCATCCATGTGCATGCATGTGAATGTGCATAAATGTGGATGTGCATATACATGTATTTGCGTATATGTTAATGTGTGTGTGTGTATATATATATATATATATATATATATATATATATATATATATATATATATATATATATATATATATATATATATATGCGATAATGCATGCATGTAAGTCTTTTTATATGGTTGTAGAAATATTTGTGCATATGCATGTGTATATGTGTGTATGTCTAAGTGTATGTGCACATGTATCAGTGTGTATATATGTGTGTGTATGTGCATGTGTATATGTGTATATGTGTGAAAGTGCATCTTTTATTGTATAAGTGCATATCAATAAGTGTGAGTATGCTATCTAATGAAAATAACACAATTTAAATGTTATACAAAGAATAGAAATTCTACTTACAACGGTTAGCCATACTTTTTGCTTGGTTAGCTTCTTGAATAACCTACAGTAAAGAGAGAAATTAGAAGAGAGAGAGAGAGAATTCAAAGAGAGAAAGATGTAGAAAGAGAGAAACAGAGATAGAGGGAGAGAATAAGAGAGAGCTTATGTAAAACAACAATTGTGCATATACTTGCTTCAGCTCGTAAGCGCAGTGCAATTGCGAACGTTGGAGAGCTCTTCGATCAAATGCATGAAAATGCTGATCGAAGACCCTCCAACATTTTAATTTCTTTCCGTCAACAGACCGTCGTGTAAACGATGCTACGCATCGAGTTGGCGTTGCGTAAGCAACATGTTGGTAGCGTCGCTTATACGACGGCACAAAACGTCGCTTATGCAATGCAAGAAAGCGTCGCTTATGCGACACTTATTTAAAACAGTCATGTTAGTGACGCAGTATGGGAGCATCGCAACCCTGTCGCGCCACAAGTCGCAAAAAACGTCGTTTGGTTCGTCGTTTAATTGACGGTCCGCGCCCGACGCTCATTACGATGCATGTTGCAATTTTATAGTGATGAAATTATGTCGCCTTAACCGTCGCTATACGCCCGTATTCCTTGTAGTGATGGTAGTATCAACACTATGAATTCCATTTAGAACTACAAAGAATTTTAGATGATTAAAATTAAATGATTTGATGAAAATGGAAATTAAGAGCAATTCATTTCATTTCAACCCCACATAAAACATAATTCCATACCATTTTCAGAAAGGAAATAGAATACACCTATCGGGGGATGCTTTTTTCATGATGTATTAAGACCTTTATGTGAAGAATAAAAGTGAATCATATGAGGAACATTTGATTTATCTATACCTGAAATATGTTTTCAACACTCTCTCTTGAAAACACAAAGCATAATCACACAATAACTAATTGATCATATATGTGTACTGGTAATAATGGACGATTATACAGAAAACAACACCATGAGAAAAAAATCAAATATATGGCCTTGATTTGACTGCACATATTGAGAGAAAACATCATCCCTGAAATACATATCATCATACATGATTCTTTGGTGTTTGATAGTCCCAATGAAAGACGAAAATCAATGACATGATTACAATGATGTCATGATGTGCTAGAGAAGAAGAAAATGCTATAATATCCTAGTTACTAGTTAAACATGTCAAATCAAAAGAAATGGATATGAAAATGAAAAAAGGTTTTTTATGGATGGAATGTTTTCTTAGATTATATACACTATTTTTTTTGGAAGAAGGCGAGCAAAAAAGGACTGGGATGCTATTAGTACCTTTGATCTATTTAGTGTTCACAAGGACTATGACATGTGCGTTGGGAGCTAAAGGGGCTCCACTTAATAGAAGAAAGATACAAAATTATCAGATTTTTAATATAGAAGGAGCCATGGGAAAGACAATTTGCAAAAAACCACAAAGGTTATCGAGATCATGCTTCCTTGGAGTCCCATGCAAAGAGAGAGAGATGTGACCAAGAGGTCATGTTTCATAGACGTCTCATGATGGAGAAGAGAAACATGCCACAAGCTTCCCCTATGATATCATGTCTTATAGAAGACAGACATATTCCCCGATGTCAATTTTTCACATTTCATGGTAGAATCTAGGAAAGCTATCGTTGTAGTGAAAGTTTCAGTAACACTCGAAGCCCTAACTGCATGCGCTTTCTTCTATTAGTTCTTGTGCATCTTTCAAGTCTTAGTGATAAAATAAACGGTTTGTTTTATGGGTGATAAAGTCTATGGTATCCTTACAAACTCATTGTGTATCCATCTATATTAATACTTGAGTACATTGTGCTTCTAAAGTACTTGAGTACATTGTGATCATATGTCAGCGTCTGTTAGAATAGTAAATATCCATTTACTAATGGATATTTGGATTTTCTTGTACTTGTTTTGTTTGCAGCTCAATAAATTTCATTGCCTTTATTCGTGATATATTCATCAAGCAGCATGAAAACCCAAGAGAGCTGTTAAGTTATGAAAGTGTCATTATTTAGAAATATGCACTCTAATAGCAAAACCCCTCATCTACACATTTCACTATTTATGCAAAGCCTCTATGTGAGAAATGGATGCTAGGATTTGTTGCAACGATGTACGAGGCATAGACTTGTTTTGAGCGAAGTTAATTACTATGCTTTTCTACAAGAATGAATGCCTTTTTAAGAAGATGAAGGGGAAAAAATCCTACTGAGGCTCCTTTGTACCTTGCTCTTATTCCTTTGAATTGTGTTCATCTTAAATGGAGGATCTTTTTCATAAAACCATGATTTTTGACATTGACTTTAAGTAGAAGGTTGATGCCAAGCATCGACCTTATGCTGGAAGTCGATGCAAGGCATTGACTTGTTGTTAAAAAAGGTTGATGCCAAGCATCGACCTTATGCTGGAAGTCGATGCAAGGAATTGAATTGTTGTTAAAAAGGCCCTATTTTTTGGATGAAACTCATATCAAACATCGTGTTGTTGCCTCAAAAAACTATCCAAGAAGTTGACGCATGGCATCCAATTGTTCATAAAAGAGGGATTTTTTTAGAAGAAGTCGATGCTTTACATCATCTTCTTGTTGTAATTCCTCCCTTTGATGGAAGAACTCAATATGTAAGCTTTGTATGCATTCTTAGGATGACAATGAAAAACACGTGGGAAAGAACATTTATCAATGAGAAGTATCAAAGAAAATGAGGTTCTATTGTTGTTCATCATTGCACACTATATGAAAAAAATATATTAGTTTTTACATGCTAGAAGGTCGGAGCCAAAATACTTTAATCAAATATTTTAAGAAATTACTTTTTTCCTTGCCCAAAGTCGTTGGCCTTTGAAAAATCACATTTCTCTCCCTCTCTCTCTCTTTCTGTCTTTCTCTCTGTCTTTATCTCTTTCTCATTATCATGGTTCGATCTTAGGTCTACTCTTATTAAATAGAGATTATATATATTTATTACTTTTTTAAAGTGAAAAACACCATTTTCAACAAGAAGTTGATGTGTAGCATTGACTTCTCGCTAAAATTGCATAGTTTTTAGCAAGAAGTCAATGGCAAGCATTGATTTCTTCTTGAAACTGCATGGAATCTATGGTGTATTCTTTCAAGGAAACACAAATGTGGTAAACTTCTCCTCAAGCATGCTCTTTCAGCCATCAGCTATAGGAATTCATTAGACTTGAACAAGTACACTCTTCATGATTGAGTTGTGGCTTGTGGAACTATTGGATTGTCAAACTCTTGGACTGTGGAAAGAGAACTGCTAGACTAGGGAACCTAGATGCTCAAGAAAAAGAGAGAAAAGATTCTATCTATGCTAACCTACAAGTTGCACAACACACACGCAGATGATTGATACCACTTCTCGCTATATTTCCATCGAGATAAATCCCACTAACACACAAAAAATGTTCAGAGGGAATCGGAGAAGTAGAGAATCCAGATACTATTTGGCTCTCCAAGGCATCTCAATTGAAAGAAAGTTGGAGAAGCTTGGAGAGGCTTGGAAAGTTGAGTTATCAAGTAGTGAAGTTGGTGCAACAAACCAACATAGGACAAGCCCTAGCTCTTTGGATATGTAAAGTAGAACTTGTAGGCTTATGGTTAGTGCAATAAAACCCAGTTGGTACTTTGGAACATCAACAAGAAAAATTTGATGCAAAACAAATAACTTGCACCTTGAATAGCTCACAAAAACCTTCTAAAAATAGATGGAAGTTGTCACTTCAAACACTAAGATCAGCCAGCACAGTAACAATTGGACAAAGTCCTCTTAAGATAGTGTCATACATAGGTTTTGGTTGATAAACTCCATAAAGCCCTAATTTATAACAACCAATGAAAGAGAAATCACCTTAACATTGATTGGGTGTCATCCCAAATTTTCAGGGATGTGCAGAGAATGAACCCGAGATGGTAAAACTCAATTTTCCTCTGAAAGTAATGAACCAAATGACTTGAAACTCTGTAGACATTAATAGACAATTACAATTTTTTAATGAGTGCTTAAATATGTGATTTGGAGATCTTTAGAGAAAGCAAGAATCTCTCCAAGTTGACAAAGTCTAAGGAAGAAGGAGTAAAGAACAAAAATGACACCAAGCAATTATCAAAGAGTATATGTATTGCTTTAAATCAACACTTTAATTAATGTACAAATGTTTTGGAGTCTTTATATGGACTGTTGAGGATAGGACCATTCCTTTTCTTCATGAATTTGAACTCGAAATTAGGGAGGTTTGGTAGTTTAGATTGATTGAAATCTTTTCCTATAATCTAGGAAAAGAGAAAGTTGAAGGCATATCTACTTTCTTGATTGATTGATTGAGAATCAATCCCAACCACTTCTAACTCGTGGATTTTATGCCTTTTACTCTTTCCTTTTACAAAGATAAATACTTTGGAAATTACCTAAGAAGGTGATCCTATGATCAAACTTTCAATACAATAAATAAATGCAAATAAAACTCTACAAGGAGTAAATGTGGCATCATTAAAATGATGGATTTGATGAAGATCATATCCACCTCAAGCAGAATGAAAGATTGATGTTACAAAAGCTCCTCCTCAAGGTAATTTATGGTTGAGTCTTCATTCTATGATAGGTTGAATACCTGTCATAGCTTTGAATCTAAGCTTTATCCCATCAAGTTCCTTTGTCATCATGTCTTTGATTTGCTTCTCAGTAGGAACATATGAAATGTCAATTTCATTTGCCATAAGTTTCTCTCTTACGAAGTGGAAATGGACTTCTATGTGCTTTGTCCTTGTATGAAAATTTGGATTTGCATCTAGATGCATGGAACTTATGTTATCTCCAAGTAAGTGAAGTTTGGAACTTGCAAGTCCCAAATTTGAGTACAACTCCTTGAGCCATGTTTCTTCTTGATTTGCTATAGTTAGACCTCTATATTTTGCTTCAACTAAGGATAAAACAATTGTTGGTTGCTTCTTGGAACTCCACGATACAAATTTTGAACCTGTAATGCTAAGTATTTAGAGGTACTTCTATCATCCTTTGCTCCTACCCAATCTTCATCTGAATAGATTTTGATATCTAAATCTAAAGAGTAAGGATAATGGATACCTTCATTAAGTGTCCCTTTGAGGTAATTGAGCACTGTCTTTGTAGCATCCATGCGTGGCCTTCTAGGAGTGCATCATCTGACTAAGCACTCCCAAACCATATGCTATGTATGGTCTTGTGTGAGTAGAATATATCTAGCTATGGACTAAGCTTTGATACTCTTTAGGATTATCAATCTGCTCACCTTCATGAACACTTAGTTTATGGTTCAATTCCATAGGTGTACCTGTAAGCTTTGTGTTCTCCATTCTGAACTTGATTAGTAGGTCTTGAATGTATCTTGTCTGAGTTAGATACATCCATTCATCTCTATAAATCACTTGCATACCTAGGAAATATGTGATCTCACCTAAGTCACTAATTTTGAAATCCTCTTGCATGTGTCTCTTGATCCTTTGAATGCCATTCAGATTATCACATGTCACAATAATATCATCTACATATACACATAGATAGATAGCCTCATTGTGTTCCATTTTGATGAATACAAAAGGATCTAAGTGGCTAGGTTTGAGCCCTTGACCTTGAAGGTATGTAAGCAACCTGTAGTTCTAAGCTCTGGGAGCTTCTTTCAATCCATACAATGCTTTTTTAAGTATGAAAACATAAGATGTATGATTAGGGTTTTCAAAAGCTAGTGGTTGTGACATGTACACCTCTTCACTCATCAAACCATTTAGGAATGCATTTTTCACATCAAGTCGGAGGAGTCTCAAATTCTTGTAGCAACTACACTTATCCATGTTCTAATTGTAGTTATCTTTGCCATTGGTGAGAATGTTTCCTCATAGTCTATACCATGAGTTTGTGAGCATCCTTTGGCAACAAATCTCGCCTTGTACCTCCAAACTAATCCACTGGAGCTTTATTTAAATTTATATACCCATTTGCAATGAATAACATTTTGATAGGGTGACATTTGAATCAAATCCCAAGTGTCCATCTCTTTCAATGCATCTATTTCTTCCTTCATGGCATGTTCCCAATTAGGGTTTGCCCTTGCCTCTTCATAGGTTCAAGGTTCCTTTGAAATTGAGTCCTTTTCCAAGTAGATTGAATGCTTTGTAACAAATGTGTAATCATATGCAGACCTTTTAGATTTTCCTTTTTCTTTTGTTGACCTTCTAAGTGCTTGCCAGGAGCATTCTCCACACTCTTGCATCTTTGCTTTGCCTCTTGACTTCCATAGCTTGCAATCCTTTTCCTTTTCATCTTGTTCATCGTCTGTATCACTTCTTGGATCCTGGACCTGTGTATCATGCTTACTTCCTAATTGAAAAGAATCATAATCACAATCATATCGTATAGTTACCTTTTGTTTTTCTTCATCATACCAAGACCTATGTTCTTCAAACACAATATCTTTACATGTAGTGAATTGCTTGGTTGAAGTATTATAGAACCTGAAACCCATCTGAGTTGAGTCATACCCATTAAAAACTACCTTTGTTCCTCTTTCATCTAGCTTACCTCTTATTTGTGATAGTACATAAACATAAACAAAAAAAACCAAACACCTTGCAATGGCCAAGAGTTGGTTTTCTTCCATACAATGCTTCATAAGGAGTCATACCTTGGAGTGATTTGGATGATAGTCTATTGACAAGGTACACAGCAGTTGAAATAGTCTCTACCCATAGATAATGTTGCAACCTCTTCTCTTCAAGCATTGTTTTGGTTGATCCAACCAATGTCTTGTTTCTTCTCTCTGCAATTCCATTCAATTGAGGAGAGTAGATGGTGGTCAATTCCCTTTTGATACCTTTATCATCGAAGAACTCATCAAAATCTTTGGAGAAGAATTGTCCCCCTCCATCAGACCTCAGCTTCTTGAGTGATCTACCTTTATGGTTCTCCACATGTGCTAGATAATTTTTGAAGCAATCAAACACTTCATTCTTACTTTTGATAAAGTAGAGAATAGTGGGTCTACTATGGTCATCAATAAATGAGACATAATACCTTGATCCTTCCAATGAAAATTCTTGGCTTGGCCCCCATACATCTATATGTACTAGGTGCAACAGGTTGTTGTGGATCTAGCCTTTGTGGTTCAATGGTTGTCTTTGTGCCTTCCCAATCTGACATGCATCACATCTAATCATGTGTTGCTTTGATATGTTTTGCAATCCAAGAACACTTTGATCCATGCATATATCCTTTAAGGTTCTTTCATTCACATGTGCTAGCTTCTTATGCCACACTTCAAGCTCAAGTAGGGTTTGACACCCAAAGTTGAATAAAGCTATGCTTTTGCTTTCTCCTACTTCAATTAGTAAAGAGCCAACCATACTTCTCACCTCTGGTTATCTTCTTGAAGCCTTGACATGGACCTTCCAAAAAAGCTCCATGTTGGGTGAACCTAACTTGCAAGCCTTTCTCAACTATTTGGCCTACACTTATTAGGTTTCTTGTAATAGTGGGAACATAGAGTACCTTGCTCAGAATATTTCTCCTACCATTGAAAGCTTTGACACTAACAATCTTCTCCACACTATGCTTCGTGCCATCCGCTGTTTGAACTTCATATCTATGCTTTGTCAAATAAGAGATCTATGTTGGCTGCATCATGATTTGAACACGCTCAGTCTATGTTGAATAAATGGTCATCTTCTTTACTTTCCTTATGGCTTAGACTCATCAAGAGCAATGAGTCTTCATGTTGTTGATCTTCAAAATAATTGTTGTAGTTCATTCGCTTATGGCCTCGATTGTTATTGTTGAGGTTGTGTCCATCTCTGCCTCTATTGCTCTCATATCCACCTCTTCCACTTCCTATCCGGTTCTTCCCATTAAACCAACAATTTTGAGTTGTGTGGTTAGACTTATCATAGATGGCATAATGTTGAACATTTTGGCCTTTGGTCTTGAAATGCTTTGGTCCTTTCTTCTTCCCTTTTCACTTGCTCTTGCCTGAAACATTGTCTTGGGAAGTCTCCTCTTCATCTTCTTCCTTCTTTGTGCCTTTCGGATTCTTGTCCTTCTTGAAAGAACTAGGAGAAGCTTGTAGTAGGTAGAAAAGTGAGTTGCAAAGTAAAGAAGTTTGGTCCAGCCAACCGGCACAAGCTGAGCCCTTGAGCTTATGGAGACTCAAAAAGAGCTTATAGTCATGTGATAAGTACAATAAAATGCACTATGTACTTTAGAGCATCAAGGAGAATGAGTCGATACAAAACAGATAGGTTTGCGCATCTACTAGCTCAAAAAACTTACTATCATTGGCTGAGACAATGAACTTCAAATGCTCATAGCCACCAGCATGATTAGAACTAGAAAACCTCCTTTTGGAAGGGTGATATACATAGGTTTGAGTGTATAGAATGCATAAGAGTATAAGAAATAAGCAAAATATGCTTTTGGAATGAACAAGACACTCAACGGTGGTACTACCTATTTTTCAAGAATATGCAGATCTTGACCCCCAAATAGAAAAACTACGATGTCTCTTAATCTACTCAACCAAATTCTCTGACAGTGTATATACATAAACTAGACACTAATATATTTCAAATGAGCCTTGTGGCATCCAATTTAGAGCTTTGTAGAGAGAGCAGGAGCCTCTGCAAGCTTGCTATTGTTGAAGAAGATGATGCAGAAAAATGGAGCAAGACAATGATGGCCACAAGTGTATGCATATTGCTTCCATGTAATGTAAAAGTGATTTGAAGTTTTTATATAGACTTTTCAAGTGCTCCATGACTGCTACAAGTGGATTTTGAATTCAAATGAAGGCAATAAAGCTTGTTGGAGGGAATCAATTCACTTTCCTACAATATACAAAAAGTTAAGATCTAGTTTGATGTACTTTAAGATGATTGATTAATTGATTGATTATAACTCAACCACCACAAATTCGTGGAAGATTACCTCTATTTTTTTACTTTTACATGTGTAAAGATAAAAGATCCATAAAAAATCTTTTTTTGAATACAATAAATGAGCATAAGTAAAAGAACTCTCCAACGGATATTCTTTCGACGTAATCCAAGCGATAGCTTTTGATGTAGATCAAATCCACCTCAAGCATAGTGTAAGCTCCCAAGAGCTCCCCCTCAAGCTATAGTATGCTTGAGTCTTCATTCTCTAATAGGTTGGATACTTGTGATAGCTTTGAATCTACAAAGCTTTATTCCATCAAGTGCCTTCGTCGTCATAGCTGCTACTTGCTTTCTAGTTGGAATTTGCTGCTAGATGCATGGAACTTACATGATCTCCAAATATGTGAGTTTTGGAACTCACAAGTCCGGAATCTGTATACAATGCTTTTAACCATATTGCCTCTTGAGTTCCTATGTTCAAACTTCTGTACTCTTCTTCAATTGAGGATAAAGCAATTGTTGGTTGCTTCTTGGAAATCCATGACACTAGATTTGAACTTGCAAATGCAAAGTAACTAGAGGTACTCCTTCTATCATCCTTAGCTCTTGCCCAATCTGCATCTGAATAGATTTTGATATCCAAATATGAAAAGTAAGGATAGAATATACCTTCATTGATTGTACCTTTGAGATACTTAAGTATAGTCTTAGATGCATCCATGTGTAGTCTCCTTCGAGAGTGCATGAATTGACTAAGCACTCCTATGCTATATGAGATGTCTTCCCTTGTATGAGTAGCATATATCAAGCTACCTACCAAGCTTTGATATTCTTTAATGTCTTCAATTTTCTCACCTTCATAAACACTAAGTTTATGATTGATCTCCAAAGGTGAACCTACAAGTTTAGTGTTGTCCATTTTAAACTTAAGATCTAGATCCTAAATGTATCTCCTATTTTATGACCAGCAGAAAGCTTTTCTTTACCTTTCTTGGATGTATTTGATGAATTTGTTGGACTGAAATTTCCATGCAATCTTCCACTCCATAGATTTGAGTTGGAACTATTGTGTGGTGATGCATCCGGTCCACTCAGAACTTGAGATTCTGCACTTGATTTTTCATCATTTTCTTTTTCATTTGGTTCAAGATTCAATCCTTCTTTGGCATCTGCAAAGAAGCTTGACATTTCATCAAATACCACATCTCTGCCCACCTTCCCTTGTCGTGTGAGTGGGTTATAACATTTATATCCCTTTTGCTCAAGGGAGTATCCAATGAAGAAACATTTTTCTGCTTTTGGATCAAGCTTCGTTCTCAACTCATCTGGAGCATGTACATATGCAATACAACCAAAAACTTTTAGATCTGATAAGTTTGGCTTTTTACCTGTAAACTTTTCTTTAGGTGTAACTTGATGTACAGTAGCAGTCATAGTTCTGTTCATGATGTATACAACAGTATGAACAACTTCTGCCAAATAACAATGACGCATATTCTTCTCAGTGATCAAGGCTCTTGCTATTTCTCTAATATGTCTATTTTTGCATTCAGCAATGCCATTCTGTTGTGGTGTATGCGTGCATGAAAATTGACACCGAATTCCATGTGACATTCCTCTTTCACAAAGAAAAGCATTAAAACCATGTAATATGTATTCACCACCACAATTTCGGCATAGAGTCAAAAGCTTGTTTGACAAAACATTTTTTATCCATAGTTAAAAATGCTTTGAAGCAAGAAAATACCTCTCTTTGCTTTCATTGGATACACCCATGTATGGCGTATGTGTGTATGACTATCTTTTAAAAAAGAGGCACAATGCATTTTTCCAAGAATCCAACCTTCACATTCATTCTTTTCAATGGAATTAAGTGTCGACAAACCAATAACCATTCCTTCCTTTGCAAGTAAAACAAACTATTGAAGTTCAAATGAGCAAAGTCATCATGTGAAAGCTTCATTTCAGCCATGGACCAAGGCATTTGAGGCAACCTTCTTGTATGTATCCAAGTGATACAAACCATTACATAATGTACCAGACATCATGATAATATCACCATTGCTGAAATCTCGGACCACACACTTATCATCAACAAAGTGTACAACCTAAAATATGTATATTTTTGTATGCATGTGTATCTACATGTATGTATTATATGTATATGTGTGTTTGTGTATATATGTTATGTAGATAATAAAACCCTAAAACCCTAATCTTAAAGATTTAAACCTAAAATATGTATATTTTTGTATGCATGTGTATCTACATGTATGTATGTATTATATGTATATGTGTGTTTGTGTATATATGTTATATAGGTATTAAAACCCTAAAACCCTAATTAGAAAGACTTAGACTTAAATCTGAAATACTAAAACCTAAATACTTAAACACCTATAAAAATCTAAACCCCTAATCCTAAAACCCTAATCATATTTTATATATTTATTTATTTATATATTCAGATTTTTTTTCTTATTTTTCTCTATATTTTTTCTTAATATAAATATAATTGAGTTATATGTATGCCTAAACCCTAAAACCCTAAACTTAAATATCTAGACCTAAAATATGTATATTTTTGTATACATGTGTATATACATGTATATATATATATTATATGTGTATGTGTATGTATGTGTAAATAGCCTAAAAACCCTAATCCTATTTCTATATATTTGATGTAAAAAAAAAACTTCAAAATGAAAAATTTATATATTTGATTAAAACACTAGCTTATGTGTGTGTATATATGTGCATGTGTGTATCTATGTGTGTGTGTGAATGTATGCATGTGTGTATATGTGTATGTGTGTCTATGTATGCATGTGTGAGTATATGAGTATGTATGTACATATGTGTGTGTATGTATGCATGTGTGTACATGTGTGTGTGTGTAGGTATACATGCATGTGTGTATATGTGTGTATGTATGCATGTGTGTATATATGTGTGTGTATGTATGCATGTGTACATGTGTGTGTATATGTATGCATGTGTGTACATGTGTGTGTATGTATATGTGTGTGTATGTATGCATGCATGTGTGGGTATGTATGCATGCATGTGTGTATATGTGTGTATGTATGTATGTCTATATACATATGTGTATATGTGTGTGTGTATGTATGTATGTATGCATGTGTGTGTGTATGTATGCATGTGTGTATGTATGTGTGTGTATGTATGCATGCATGTGTGTATATATGTGTGTGTGTGTATGTATGTGTGTATATATGTGTGTGTATGTGTATGTATGCATGTGTATATATGTGTGTGTATGTATGGGTGTATGCATGTGTGTGTATATATGCATGTGTGTAAATTTGTATGTGTGTGTATGCATGTATGTGTGTATATGTGTGTGTATGTAAGCATGCATGTGTGTATAGGTGTGTGTATGTAAGCATGCAGGTGTGTACATTTAAGCATGCAGGTGTGTACATGTATGTGTGTATGTATGCATGTGTAAATGTGTAAATGTGTAAATGTGTAAATGTGTGTGTATGTGTGTGTGTATGTATGCTCTATTTTCCTATCTCTATCTTGATCTTTTCTTTCATTATTCTTTATATATATCTCTCTCTCTCTCTCTCTCTCTCCTCTGTTTCTCTCTCTCCTTCTCTCTCTATCAATGGTGAATAAAACAATCACTTACAATTATGTCCCTCTTTTGGATCGTTGTCGTCAAAGCGTAATGTATGTTGCTTATCGTCCAATTCCAAACAATCAACGCCAAAGAACTTTTGCAAAATCAAAGAAAAGAGAAATTATAAAACCTAAAACATAGAGAAACACAAATGCTAACAGTACGCACAACACTTACCAAGATGTGAGATCTAAGCCGAGAGAGAGTGTGTGTGTGTAGAGAGAGAGATCTGTGTGTGTGTGTGTGCACAAGAAAATGCAGGTCGCAATTCGGTTTGCACGCTGTGGTCAAGAATTGAAGTCGAGCCCTACAAACCACTTGAATGCGATAACCAATACAATTTTCAAGTCAAAGGAGACATGCCAATATTGCGAAGAAGGGCCTTTCGGAATATAATCGCGTCCTTACCCTTGTTTTTTGGTGATGTATGCATATTAGGATTACCATAGTAGTTGTATAGAGCATATCTAAAGATGCTTTAGAAGGGAAAGCATCGAAGGCAATAATCTAGGTGTCAATACGTGGAGAAAAAGAGGAATTCGACAGGGGAAAGTTATTCGCTGAAGGAAGGGACAGGCGATGGCGGCTAGCGCTGGCCATCAAGGGCAAGAAGAAAAATCTCGGGACGCATCAGAGAGAGGGCTGATCCCTGGAAGTCGACATCTCGCAGATTAGAGGAGGGCAGAAGTTCAGAATAGGGAAAAACAAAAGAAAAGATCTCTTACGAATTCACAGACCGTAGTCAGTTACTATCAAAAAAGATGTTTTGAGAAAGAAAAAGGTTCAGAGGTAAATGGAAGTTCAGGAGCATGAACGACTGCTTTGGAGGGGGGCATTTTTGGTTTCTTTTTTGGCAGGTCGAAGAGAAGCTTGACGCGGAAGGATTCCGAAAAAGATAGACAAGGGAGAGCTCTCGAAGGAGGAGGAAAAAGTTTCTTTACAGGGGGCATCTCTCACAGGTTTTTCTCCTTCCGTTTGGAATGTCCTGAATTCAGGCTGCTCACAAAAAGATGGGAGTCGACACAGGAACAATGTTTTTGGGGAAACTGCTCTCACCTAGATAGGAGCTCCACTCACAGGAAAAGGGGAAGCTCTGATCATTCGAGAAAGAGCTCCTGCTGCGTGAGAAAAAATGGAAAGGAAGGATTTGTGGGCATTAAAGGGAGGCAATTTCTCTTCGGCCATCTAAGATTTCTCTTCTTCATCGACACAAATCGGAAAAGGGCACCATGCCGATCAACTGTATGCAGAATTAGGGAGTCCTCTGTTCAGTACGAAAAGAAAACAGTCACGATTAGAAGGACACAACAGGCAGGGAAGGAGATACGTAGTTCAGGAGGGCGGTTGTGTTCTTCAACAGATCACTTAGCCAACAAGAGAACAGAGGAAGAAAAAGGCATGCAAATTAATTTGGAAAAGCATGAAGGAAATCCCGGTTGCGTATAGTGAAGTTGCATCCAACAAGGCATTTTCCCGATTGCGAGACAATTGATGATACGACAGATGAATTCAGTTCAATATACAGAATAATCTTCACCAAACAAGAGGTGTTGCAAGTGAAAAGACGGAAAAGATTTATGGTCTACATGTACTTTGCTGAGGGCATATGTTGCACATCGTATGAGGATTTGTGCATGCTTTAGGACATGGAGGAGGACTCTATCGTATGTGTGCTTAACAAGATAGGATTGCTATGCAGAAAGATGATGAGGCTACAAGGCACAAGAGTCAATGCGGCTGGAGCTGAAGAAAATTAGTAACGGCTAAAGGATATGCAGTACCTCGTTCAACGCTGGAATCAGGAGAAGATGAAAACACTGGTTTAACCGGACGCTGAAGGCGGAGTCTGTGCTCCTTCATGCATAAAAACTTGCGATGAGTATATCTTCAAAGTTTTATTATAATATGCTATACTCTTTTGAATCTTCAATGAATTTGAATGTCTTCTTTATGATAAAACAAAAAAAAAACATTTTGCTATCAATTCACTTCTTTGCGCACGAACAAAAAGTATTAATGATTCGTTAGTAATTGAACTTCAAATCGATCTCTATATTGTATTCAGGTTTTGGTTTCCATGAATCCTTTTGAAATCAAAGAACAGATGTTTTTCTTAATTCATGCTTATCAATCTGTGCGAAACGCATGATAGAACCATACACTTCAATCAGAATGTATGCTTTCACCAGCATTTGTACACATCTTACATGATCTTTATCGAATAGTGGATAAAACGACTTAGAATGTATGTGTTTGGTGCCCAGTCAAGGAAGGATCTCTCATTAGATCTTCACACGAGAGATCTAATTTATTTTGTTTTCAGGCAATCCTTAAGGTGATCAAAATTTTATCGTTGGATAGAGAGCACATATGTTTTTGTATGAAATGCTCATGCAGTCATGTGATTCAGATCATCGTTCCCACTGTTGGTCAAAATTCCATGTTCAAATGATTTATCATCGGTATTTCTTTTTTATATATGTCGCGTTGTTTCTATTCGATACTTATCGTTGAGATTGTGGTGTATGATCTGAGATTATTTTAATAGAAAGAGCATAGTTCTCTTATATATATAAAGGATTTTGCATATCTTCTATGTGTTGCATCTCGATCCACGAGTACTCTAGCAACATGCTCCATAACCATCAATGAGAGCTAAATCAGTGAGTCAAGTGATTGCTTTGAATTCACTCTAAACTAGACTTGAATTGACCACTTGAGTGAGAGGCTTGAAGATCAGACTTTGAGAGCTTGAGTGTTCACTTGTTCAACAAGTGCATTATTTAGGAAAATATTATGAGCTAAGTTGTCCTTTTGCTAGGAAATGATTCTGCTTTCTCCCTCCTTTCCACGAACATTGACGACATACCTGGTGAACCCGACGTGAAAGGAGGGGGTGAGTGAGTTATAGAGCCATAGGAATGAACATAATCAAAATGGAAGATATCCTAGCTCAATTCCTACGCTTTCAAGAAGAGGATAGGCGTCAAAAAGCCATCCACTCACTTCATGACCGTTTAATCAAGCGGTGTGGATTTTTCGACGGCAAAAATATATCCAAGTTCTGCAAAGAATATGAACTCGAGGCCAAATACCTAGGCGTTGGGTTAAGTCCGATGACGGAAAAAGTGTTGGAGTTAGACGTCTGCGGAAGCACGCGAACAACACAAGGAAGAAGAAGAAGCTTGGAGCACAACACACACGACTGAATGTATTACTAGAGAATGTACAAAGATAAGTAGCCCATTAGGGCAATAGGCGTATATACAAGCCGGGGGAGAAAAACCTCCTAAAGAGGGGAAAAAAGTGCCTCGGCAGTCCTAGAGTGTTCACACACATCACTACCTAAATATATCAACAAATCCCCCCTAGGAGTGATGCGGTGAACAAGGAGCTGGCACTCATGTATAAGGAAGTGCCAAGCTATGTGGAAATCACTCCACAAAAGGAAGTAAGCCCAAAGCTTTGCGGAAAGCTTCAAACTTCTCCCTAGGCAGAGCCTTCGTGAAAAGGTCTGCAATGTTCTCCTGCGTGGGCACATATGCCAAGCTGATCTCCCCAGCAGAGAACCTCTCCCTGACATAGTGATAATGCACCTCAATGTGCTTAGTGCGAGCATGGAACACAGGGTTCCTCGCAACTGCCAATGCGCTTTGACTGTCAGTGAAGATGGTGGTGGCAGAAGACTGGCCAACACCCAAATCAGCCATAAGGCGTCTGAGCCACACACACTCAACAGTCGCTATGAAAGCTGCCCTATACTCAGCCTCACAACTGGAAGTGGCCACAGTAGGCTGCTTCTTGCTCAACCAAGATATACATGAGCTACCAAGCATGAAGCAAAAACCATTGGTGGACACACGAGTGTCATAGCAACCAGCCCAATCTGAGTCAGAAAAAGCATGCAAATCTGGCAGTAGTGATCCCCCCTTGGGATAAAACAACCCAAGTAGCCGAGTACCACTCAAGTAGCGAAAGATGCGCTTAACCGCTTTCCAATGCATGACTCCTGGGCAATGCATAAACCTGCTCATCTGTGAGACAGCAAACTGAATATCTGGCCGAGTAATGCATAAGTAAATCAAGCATCCAACAGCCTGCTGATAGAGAACAACATCAAATGCATCTCCAGCATCATGAAGACTCAATCGTAAACCTGTCTCCATAGGAGTGGCAATAGGCTTACAGTCTTCAAGGCCAAAACGCTACAATAATGTGTCAATATATTTCGTTTGACACAAAGCCATTCCACCATCAACGTGCATAAACTGAATGCCCAAATAGTGATGCAAATGCCCTAAATCAGACATCTCAAATGAGGCATGCAAATCAGCCTTGAAATCAGCAATATGCTTCTCAAGAGGACCAGTGAGCAGCATGTCGTCTACATAGACAACAATGATCAAAAGCACATCATTAGCACGCTTAACATATAAGGTGCTTTCAGTTGGACTGTTCTCAAAACCATGTGCAATCAGATATGCATGTATTTTCTCATACCAAGCACGTGGTGCTTGCTTTAAACCATATAACGCCTTCTTTAACCTGCACACCTGGTTTTCATGCCCTTTCTGCACAAAGCCACGGGGCTGAAAAACATACACTTCTTCATGCAAGTCACCATTCAGAAATGCTGTTTTAATGTCCAACTGATGTACATTCCAACCATGATGGGCTGCAAGTGCACAAATGCTCCGAACAGTAGTCATACGGCATGTAGGTGCAAAGGTCTCATCAAAATCAATGCCTCTTTCCTGCGCATAACCCTTTGCAACAAGCCTAGCCTTATACCTGTCAACTGTACTATCAGGTTTACGCTTCAGCTTGTATACCCACTTAGTGCCAATGGCCTATTTCCCAGGAGGCAAGTCACATAAAGACCATGTACCATTCTTCATTATAGCATCATATTCAGATTGCATAGCAGCCATCCAATTTTCTGAATTTTGTGCTTTATTAAAAGAAACAGGCTCATTCTCATCACAGAGACTAGATGCAGCCATAGCATAGCAATCTGATGCAAAGGAGGTACTATGAGAGCCTGAACGAGTACGATATGACAAAGGTGCATCTAATTTGCTGTCACGCAAAGTCTGCACCAGCCATTTTGGCATAGTTTTTGCCTGTTCAATATCAGCTCTCTCATCAACAAGTGCATCATGTAAATCTGCATAAGAAATGGAATGATCTGCATCATCATATGAAACCTGCAAAGGCTGAGAAGTTGCCTCATTAGGACCAGCGCTAGCCTGTCCACCTGTAAAAAGAGGCATCAAAGTATCATACATGTCTTTGGAGCTAACAGATGTCTCCTTAGTACATGAAAGCAATGGCTGAATAGCATCTTCCACAAAGACAACATCACGGCTAACCAGAATGCGTTTAGTCTGTGGATGATACAGACGATAGCCTTTACTTTCAGAACTGTACCCAACAAAAATACATTTTACTGCCTTATCATCTAATTTTCTGCGATGTTGTTCAGGCACTAATGCATATGCCAAACAACCAAAAACACGCAGATGAGCAACAGATGGCTTGCGGTCATGCCAAGCCTCATATGGAGTGATAGACTGCAACGCTTTAGTGGGACACCTGTTCAGTACATATGCTGCACACATGACAGCCTCAAGCCAGAAACTATGTGGTAAAGCCTAACTCTTGACCATGCACCTCACCATCTCCATGAGTGACCTGTTCTTTCGTTCAGCAACTCCATTCTATTGAGGTGTATACGGCACTGTACAATGGTGTTTTATCCCACGTTCAGCCAGAAATGCATTAAAATCTGAAGACATATATTCCCCCCCTCGATCAGAACGGAGGGTGCCCATTTTACATGCTGACAGATTTTCAGCTAAAACCAAAAACTGTTTGAAGCACATGAACACTTCGGACTTTGCTTTGAGTGGATATACCCATGCATGCCTGGAAAAATCATCAATGAAAGTCACGAAGTAAAGGTAATTTCCAAAAGAGGGTGTCTGCATAGGACCACAGACATCACTATGTACAAGCTGCAATTTCTGCATAGCCCGAACTGAACCATCTTTTGGAAAGGAAGAACGCTGCATTTTGCCCAAAATACAGCCTTCACAAACATGTTTTCCAGGTGCCTCAAGTTTGGGCAAAGAGGACACCATTTCAGATTTCTGCAGGCGTAACAAACTAGCAAAATTCAGATGACCAAAGCGTGCATGCCAAAGCTTTGCATCTGACATAGCTTGAGAATCATGAACTGCACATGCCGAATCATTCACAGATTTTTCATAGTCTATGAGCTTATACAGCCCACGACATAAAATGCCAGAAGCAATAATCACATCGCCATTTGAGAGATCATGGACTGTACACCTGTCATCAACGAATTTCACAACCAAGCCAATCTTGGCTAATGCAGAAACTGATAACAGGTTCTTTTTGATCCCTGGCACAAATAAAGCATCTGACAAAGTGAAAGAACTACCATCAGCAGTAGTCAGAATGATCTTACCAACTCCCATAACAGGATAAGATGAGTTATTGGCGCATGTGACAGTATTCCCTGTAGGGGCAGGCTCGAGTGAAGAGAAGAAACTGCACTGCGAGGTAATATATTTGGTTGCCCCACTGTCAAAGTACCAAACATCTGAGTCTACTGTAGACATGAACTAATCATGAGAAGATGGGTCAAAACTGCAGACAGTAGTAAACGCCCATTCTTCTTCCTGCACAAGATTTGCAGACTCTATTTTTGGTGTAGAGGCCTCTGCAACAACCATTCCAGCCTCTTTCTTCTTTGCCTCTTTAGCAGCCAGTTTTGGACAGTTCTTTATAATATGATCATTTCCTTTACAGTACTTGCAGAACAATTTCTGCTTTTCTGATTTCTTCTCATCTTTATCCTGGTTCTTCGATTGTGCAGCATTTGCAGATTTCTGCTTACTAGTAGAAGAGGTCCATTTTCCTTTCCCTTCTGACTAGCCAGGAAAGCTTGATCTGCAACACGCATAATGGACCTGTTCTGCCTGGACTGATCTTCCTACAACAGAACAGAGACTAATTCCTCAAATGACAAGGTATTCGGATTGCCTTTCATCATCAATCGAAGAGTAGAGGCAAAACTCTGATATGAATCAGGAAGGCCATTCAGAACGGTCTGCACAAGTGAGCTATCTGGTATATCCTCATCAGCAGAAATCAATTGTTCCTTCAGGTCTTTGATCTTTGTAAGAAAACTGTCCATCGAATCACCTTCATTCATGTGCTCACTCTCCAACTGTTTTCGGAGGTAAGCAACACGAGCCTCATTCCTAGCCTGGTACAAAGTGGTAAGTGTATCCCAAGCATCCTTTGCTGTTCTGCAAGAGCGAATGTGAGGAATAATGGCACGTTTGACAGACAAAGCTATCAATGCATGTGCATGGGCATCTCTGCCATCCCAACGAATCTGCTCTGCAGTAGGTGCAACAGAAACAGCAGCACGAACAGGAATCTGCGGAATATCATCTTCGACACCATCTTCATCAGCTCCAACACCTGTATTTGTAGTACCTGTCGTTACAGGTGTAACAGGATGTCTTTCAACACCCTGCACAATGTTCCACAATCCTTTTGCAACCAGTACATGTCGCATCATATAAGCCCATAATGGGTAGTTGGTACCATCCAACTTATCCTCAACAGCCATCATACGGAATACATCACTGCTTTCAGCCATGGCCGGTGACTAAAATACCTTGATGTAGAAAATTGACTGTATCTCAAAAAGTTGAACAGAACTGCCGAGACGAGTTCTGCTAGACCTGTAGCAGACTTCGAGACGCTTAAACTGGCGAACAGAAACTGGTATATACCTTTGGCACAAAAGGATGAAATAGCCCACACAAGCACTGCGATAGTGCGTTCGGAGGCCGAAAGGAGCTCAGATCGCGATTTCGGCACCACAGAGCGAAGCAGTTTTGATCTCGGAAACACCCTGAGTATGCTCACCAAATTTTGTGCGAATCTGAGACTGCAAACGGAGGAGTGTCGACGGCGCCCTAGAAGAAGCAACGACCTGCTCTGATACCAATTGTTGGAGTTAGACGTCTGCGGAAGCACGCGAACAGCACAAGGAAGAAGAAGAAGCTTGGAGCACAACACACACGACTGAATGTATTACTAGAGAATGTACAAAGATAAGTAGCCCATTAGGGCAATAGGCGTATATACAAGCCGGGGGAAAAAAACCTCCTAAAGAGGAAAAAAGTGCCCCGGCAGTCCTAGAGTGTTCACACACATCACTACCTAAATATATCAACAAAAAGAACTATGCGAAAACTTTATCTATGTGTCGGGATACGACGTACGGGACCAAATAATGCAAATAAGTCAAACGACATGGTCTCGATACAAAGCGATACTCCTCAGGCAGTTTATGCTAGAGGACCTTGATAAAGTAACTCGTGGATCTTTCCTGAGGTGGGTTCATATACCCAAAGACCAGCCGATTCTCGAGATCAAAGAAGAGTTTGAGCGACAATATGATGATCTTTCTGAGCACGATAAGAGGTGCATAAGTCATGAAAGGGTGTCGTTGTTTCTTCGAACAATCGACGTTAAAGCCAGAGAGGAGTTAATTCCACTTCTACAAGATATAGACTCCAACTCAGGGCTCACAGAGGATTGGACGCTTGTCCATGAAGCTGTGATGAGATATGTGAAGAAACAACAAACAATAGAAAAATTTTTAAACGATTGGCAAGCTGACATTTATGCAAATGAAGAAGATACACAAATTCCATGCATTTCAGAAACTAAAAATAATTTGCAAATCTATAGAATAATAGAGACCCCAGTTGGGCATAAAGAAGATATGCATGGAATACACGTACATGCTTATGACAAAGATCCTTATAAAGAATCGATAAGCATAAATGATGCAATCTCTGAGGATTCAAGGTACCAAGAGCCTGTAGATACTTTGATTACATCTACAAATACTGTGTATGCACAAACCCCAAAGATGGGAGGAGCAAAGGGATATACGGAAGTTAAACAAAACAAAATCAAACCAATATCAAACATACAACAAAACAAAAATAAACAAACTACACCAAGAAAACAACGTGAGGATTCCTATAATCTGATAGACTCCTTACTTCTAAGGGACGATAATCAAACAAACAAAGAGGCAAGATATGATAATAACCAAGGTATAAAGATATCTACGGAAAGTCAAGGTGATCAAAAAGAGATTGTAAATGAAATAATGCAAAATAATCTAGCGAATCCATGTGAAGATCAAGCACAAGATGGTTTCTTAAATGACGAAACCAAGCAATACTTGAGGAACTATTTGATACCATCTAAGAGTGAAATATCTCTTCAAGCATATGATTCAAATATGAATTATGGCCAAATGACTGATTTTTATGAAGAGAATGCAAGGGAGCATGATGCTAAGCCTATGGATAGTCTAGATAAAGATCAAGATTGTGAAACACTCTTGAGTGATGCCACATTGAACGAGTCTTTAGAGGTACAAGTAAGTGATCCTAATCATGGGAGTAAGAACGAGTTGTTGATTGGGCATGAGTATAATGACATGTATGTGAGTGATGTTGCACTCTGTGAAAAGATACATTCTGATGCAAATGGAGAGACTCTTTATCTGCTCGTGTATGGGTCATGTACCTACTTGCCAATGTAATAGGGCAAAAAATACCTCTCACAGAAATGCAAAGGTCCCACCGGGCGTGCCAAACTATAGAGGAGGTACTGGGGTATCCACTTTTAACAAAAGTAGAGATTAAAGATTAACACATCCAGTACGTCGCCTACTAAAGGGGGGTTCTCTTTAGGGAAGTATACCCTTTAACATTTCTGTGATCAGGTAGATAACAAGGACTGCACAAAGTGGTACATACTTCAGAAAATATAAACAACAATTGACCAAGGAAGACCATACACTTCTTGATTCGATTCAGATGATTACAAGATTTGTCAAGGAAATGCTCAAAAACTACTGCTCAGAGCTTCGTGGCACTGTATGCAAATAAATACAGATCAATACAAATGGTGAAGGAATTGCTCAAGAGAATAGAGCTTAACACCAATAGTGTCTCACACAAAAGAAAGAAAATCCAAGACACTCTCTTACACTATAGTGCTCATAGCCCTATATTGAGAAGCCTACCCTCTGTATCCACACTACAGAGTAGCTCCTACAATAGGCTTGAAACCACCAAGTGCAAGAGAGAACTTCTGCACGTATACACTCGTCAATGTAACTCCGAAAATGTACCCCAAATGAGCACAAATCCATTGTTTTTATAGGCCTCAATAGGTCAAGAGGGCCTTGCTTCACGTCCACTGATCACGCGCCGGTGGATTGCCCAAAATTGGGGGTAGGTCAAATATTCCCTTGATTTGAATTGGATCCACAAAATAGGTAGTCGCCGTGAATGGTTGGGGGCAACTCCACTTTTAATAGTTATCTTTTACCTTTTCACCTGCCATCCGAGATTCTCATTTTGTGTAATTTTGTTTCCTCACTAATTTAATCTCAGGCAATTCAATGAACTGCCCGTAGCATGCATAGCCTCACCAGTTAGATTGCTTCCAGCCTTACAAAATAACCTTGACCATTTCTCCTAAGTGGTTGATAGTATGACTACTAAGCATGATGTGTTCATCCAGCCCACCAACTGCCCCTTTTGTCCCACCACTGAATGTGTAGGTGTGTGTGTATGTGGGGAAACATGTGATTGTGTGGGTGTGTTTCATGTGTGTGCGTGTGGTTGTGTATGTATGTGTGGGTGCATGTGTATAGGCATAGATGTGAATGTGCATATGTGTGCAATTGTGGGTGTGTGTGTATGTAAGTGTGTGTGTGTGGCGGGGTGGTGTGAGTGGAGGGGGAGAGGCGGGGGTGGAGATGAGTGGAGGGGGCGGGTGTGGAGGAGAGTGGAGGGCGGGGGTGGAGTTGAGTGGAGGGGGAGTGGAGGGGGCGGAGATGCATGGAGGGGGCGGGTGGAGGAGAGTGGAGGGGGCGGGTGGAGGTGAATGGAGTGGAGGGGGCGGGTGGAGGAGAGTGGAGGGCGGGGGTGGAGTTGAGTGGAGGGGGCGGGAGGAGGAGAGTGGAGGGGGAGTGGAGGGGGCGGGTGGAGGTGAATGGATGGGGAGTGGAGGAGGCGGAGATGCATGGAGGGGGCGGGTGGAGGAGAGTGGAGGGGCAGTGGAGGGGGAGTGGAGGGGGAGTGGAGGGGGAGTGGAGGGGGAGTGGAGGGGGCGGAGATGCATGGAGGGGGCGGGTGGAGGTGAATGGAGGGGGAGTGGAGGGGGCGGAGATGCATGGAGGGGGCGGGTGGAGGAGAGTGGAGGGAGAGTGGAGGGGGAGTGGAGGGGGAGAGTGGAGGGCGGGGGTGGAGTTGAGTGGAGGAGGCGGGTGGAGGAGAGTGGAGGGCGGGGTGGAGTTGAGTGGAGGGGGCGGGTGGAGGAGAGTGGAGGGGGCGGGTGGAGGTGAATGGAGTGGAGGGGGCGGGTGGAGGAGAGTGGAGGGCGGGGGTGGAGTTGAGTGGAGGGGGCGGGTGGAGGTGAATGGAGGGGGAGTGGAGGGGGAGTGGAGGGGGAGAGTGGAGGGCGGGGGTGGAGTTGAGTGGAGGGGGTGGGTGGAGGAGAGTGGAGGGCGGGGTGGAGTTGAGTGGAGGGGGCAGGTGGAGGAGAGTGGAGGGCGGGGGTGGAGTTGAGTGGAGGGGGAGTGAAGGGGGCGGAGATGCATGGAGGGGGCGGGTGGAGGTGAATGGAGGGGGAGTGGAGGGGGCGGAGATGCATGGAGGGGGCGGGTGGAGGAGAGTGGAGGGGGCGGGTGGAGGTGAATGGAGTGGGAGTGGAGGGGGCGGAGATGCATGGAGGGGGCGGGTGGAGGTGAATGGAGGGGGAGTGGAGGGGGCGGAGATGCATGGAGGGGGCGGGTGGAGGAGAGTGGAGGGGGCGGGTGGAGGTGAATGGAGTGGAGGGGGCGGGTGGAGGAGAGTGGAGGGCGGGGGTGGAGTTGAGTGGAGGGGGCAGGTGGAGGAGAGTGGAGGGGGCGGGTGGAGGTGAATGGAGTGGAGGGGGCGGGTGGAGGAGAGTGGAGGGCGGGGGTGGAGTTGAGTGGAGGGGGCGGGTGGAGGAGAGTGGAGGGGGCGGGTGGAGGTGAATGGAGTGGAGGGGGCGGGTGGAGGAGAGTGGAGGGCGAGGGTGGAGTTGAGTGGAGGGGGCGGGTGGAGGAGAGTGGAGGGCGGGGGTGGAGTTGAGTGGAGGGGGAGTGGAGGGGGCGGAGATGCATGGAGGGGGCGGGTGGAGGTGAATGGAGGGGGAGTGGAGGGGGCGGAGATGCATGGAGGGGGCGGGTGGAGGAGAGTGGAGGGGGCGGGTGGAGGTGAATGGAGTGGAGGGGGCGGGTGGAGGAGAGTGGAGGGCGGGGGTGGAGTTGAGTGGAGGGGGCGGGTGGAGGAGAGTGGAGGGGGCGGGTCGAGGTGAATGGAGGGGGAGTGGAGGGGGAGAGTGGAGGGCGGGGGTGGAGTTGAGTGGAGGGGGAGTGGAGGGGGCGGAGATGCATGGAGGGGGCGGGTGGAGGTGAATGGAGGGGGAGTGGAGGGGGCGGAGATGCATGCAGGGGGCGGATGGAGGAGAGTGGAGGGGGCGGGTGGAGGTGAATGGAGGGGGAGTGGAGGGGACGGAGATGCATGGAGGGGGTGGGTGGAGGTGAATGGAGGGGGCGGGTGGAGATGAATGGAGGGGGAGTGGAGGGGGTGGAGATGCATGGAGGGGGCGGGTGTGGAGGAGAGTGGAGGGGAAGGAAGAGAGAGAGAGAGAGAGAGAGAGAGAGAGAGAGAAATAGAGAGGGAGAGAGAGATAGCTCGCGGGGTCTGAGGGGGATTAGGCGGGGAAATTGGTGGGGGTGAGTGACGAGGTGAGGGGGGAAATGGAGGGGGGAGAGGGATAGAGAGGGAGAAAGATAGATAAAACAAATCACTAAGGTGGCAATAAAAGTGAAAGCAACAATTGAAAGCAACAACTGCCCGGAACACCATTATGTCCATGAAATGGGATGGAACATTCCTTGAAGCTGCAGCCCAATGCAGCCCAAGGCATCTGAGAGCTCTCCTTTTAATCTCTTTTTCTTCTATCTTCTTCGTACTTCAAGCTCAGAGTGCCAGTGGGTTCTGCCCACTGCTCACATGCCACAAAGAGAGAAAGGAAAAAGAGAAGGGGCACTACAGTAAGCTAAGGCCGAACTTCCTTTGTTAAAAAAAAAACAACAAAAGACTTCATCTACAAGAAAGAGAACAAAGCTCAAAGGAGGAAAATGGATCGAAAGACATCACTTATCCATGATGTAAACCCTATATGTCTAGGGATCCCATATGTCCTTAGATCCTTCTCTTAATTCTTCTGGAATGGAGTAACACCTATAGTTTAATCTCTTTACAGGCACGGGATTGCAAAATTTTAGCACACGGGATTTCAAAATTTTAGCTACTGTGTGGTATAAATTCAAGGTTATTTTGCAAACGTAAGAAATAATTATGTAATAATGTTCTATCATGAAATGTTGTGCCTTTTTCCATGTACTCCACTAGACGCCTCTTCTTGCACCAAATAAAAATGGAAAAAGAACGTGATAATCATATTTTAGCTACTCCAATATAGGTTATTTACAATGATTTTCTAAGCTGATGTTCACTTCTACTTATGCTTTCAATAAAGCGCCAATTCTATGAACCAAGGAAGTTTCTCTACGTCAAGTCTCTTCCAATGCGAAGATCTCTTCATGGTTTTACTATTAACTGAGAGTTGTCACTATAACATATCAGTCATATACTAAGGCTTTTACGGAGAAAATTGAACGCAATGTAGTGTCGGTATAGGCGTCAGTATAATCATCGGTATGGGCATTTGTATAAGTGCTAAAAATATCGACGCTCATACCCACGCCCATACCGGCACCTATAGTGGCACCCACTGGGTGTACCGTCCCGCATACTGATGACCCTCTTGGGAGTACCATCGCTTATATCAATGACCATATCTGCAAATTCTTTTTTTTGGCAGAGTATATTGTCTTCTGCTACAGCAACATTACCATGATGTTGTTTAGCAAAAGACAATACACTCTACCCAAAAAAAAGTGAGTACATCTGATGTGTACTCTAATGGAAACTAAAATATGATTTCATAAAGCAAAATACTATCGGACACAAAAGAGATAATCAGAATGAACCATGAACCATAAACCATGTACAAAGAAAGTTAAATATTTCATAAATGAAGCGTGTACAAGAGTGTGGCAAACCACCATTATATATGAGGCTTTCACAAAAAGTGGCAAAGCACTTCCATATAAGAATCAAATACAAAATTTTGGTGCATCACTGCTATATATGAGCCAAATACAAAATTGTCGAACACCATTGTCATACACATGCACAGAATGATCGAGACATCCATATCAGTAGTCCTGCAATAAAGAACATTCATGAAATGAGATAAATTCACATGAGATTTACAAATCACAAGTAAAAACCAAGTTTAAAAATTCATCACCTCATCGTAAAGGCTCCCATAAAATGACATCACCGTGTCCCTCCAAGTCCTCCAATAATGCAATCAATCCATGACGATATCCATAAGCCCCCTCCGTTCGTGTTGGAGGATGATCCATTGTCATCTCCTGCAATAAATATACAAAAAATTAGACGAACATACATGATAAGCTTAACATAAACAAATTCAATAAACCAAATGGTACTTACAAATTCGTGACGCATCGTGTCATATGCCTCGTTACCCAAATATGACGGTCCAATCGTATCTAAACATGTGGATGTGGCATCTTACTACTGGTGATATCGATCAGGAGTCTGCTTCTGCTCGTCGCTAATCATATCCCACTCCTCAACATCTAACCATACAGGCTTTGGTAAGCCTTCTCTGAAAGCATCACGAGTCTGGGATCATCGATGGGACTTAAATTCACATACGCTGTGCAGAATCCACTCTAAACTAACAAGAGGTTGCCCATATGCTAGCCGAAACTCCTGACAAATCATCTCAGTGATGAAATTTTTTTGATCTTTATCTTGTTCACTCCATTTCAACATGATAGTGTCCAAATTGTATGGAGCAAAGTTCTCGTATATGCTGAGGCATGGCCTTTTCGGCTACACCCATCACTAGAGCTCCATCACGCATACTATACACCTTGGAATCATCATGGTCATGAGCATCCTAAGGTGTACGTGGTGTTCCACGTGGTGTACCATGTGGCATACCTACATGTGAGGAGTAGAAATGGGTGACACAATGTTCGTCGCACTTCCTCCACAACAGCCACCTCCTCTAGATCCACTCCTAGAAACTCCTAATCCAGAGTGTGCCCTTGACCTACGAGACGGGCCAACACCTATATCGTGCTGAGGTGTCAAACGCACACGTCTCTTACTAGAGCCAATATGGGATGTCTCAAAAGATGGTCATGGTGGATTCATAAAGCTAGGAGACATACCTCCGGTGGGAGTAGCACGACCCGTAGGAGTGATGTCGACATGAGTGATGTCGACAGGAGTGACACCGGTAGGAGTGACACCGGCAGGAGTGAGGTCGGAAAGAGTGAAACTGGCAGGAGTGAGTTCGGGAGGACTGCTACCACGAGCCATCTAGTACTCTGAGTAGTGGCCAGTGGTAGCGATCTAGTCCTGTGATGCAGTGGCCATATAAGCAGGAGGTACCTGAGACATGAACTCTAAGAACTGCTCCTCTGTCATAGAATGTGGAGTGACTAGAGGACTGTCTCCTGTGCTCTGTAACAAAAGAATTCAAATAATTAGCATATGATAATAAAGATAATATAGAGAAATGGGAGTGTACAAAAGAACATAGCAAAAAAAAAAACCAAAAATTAGTACGTACAAGTATTTGATTCAAAACTCATCTATTGTAGCATCCTCTTGGAGATCTGATGCACAGAGAATATCTATCTCTATATTGGCGACTTCTAAATCACTTGGTATGTTAGCTTCTTCTTGATCATCATCTATTGCTTCATTCTGAAGAACTCTTCTTCTACAACAATAATCTCTTCCTCCTCACTATTGAATGAATCTCAGAGTCCACTACAAATGGACTTTCTTCTACATCTATGTTCTCACAAATTTTTCTACTACATGCGATGAATTGTAAAATAAATAGCCACTCTGTTTCTTTTGAATGTGGTATAGAACAACTTGCTCACAATGTTTGGGAAGTACAAATGTATCTCTTTCATCCATCCATAATTTTGTCCAGTCGACTTGAAGCAAACCACTTTTATCCCGCCTCATATTTGCATTTCTTCTAGAGGTAACTACTTTGAACCATTTCACATACAAAACAAAGTAATAAAACTTCTTAAAGGATAGTTTCAAGATATCTTGAATCACTCCATAATAATCTAGCTGGCCTTCTTGAGCATTATCATCTCTTGCACTCACTCTACTTTTTTGAAAAAATTTCATCATCACCCCACTATCAAAAGTGGACCTATTTTTATCGATTTTTGGGTTCTGAAAGTGTCATCTATGAGACCATAGTGCACCATATTTAGAATACTCCCAATCACATCCTTGTGTGAGTTCTTCTTCTTCAGAGATATCTTTACCCGTTGCCTTTGCTTGTGAAACTATTGTATCTAGCCATCTGCTCTTTGGAAAGGGTGAAAGAGGTCGAAGGCTTTCTGGAAGGGGCCAAAATTGAGTGGAAGGATTCATTCAAAACTCAGCTCTTTCCTTTGTGTTTGTCTCCTTGGCAAGCTTATACTTTTATAACCACTTTTGCAGAGGCTCAGAGTTAACTATGCAAAACTTCATTGCCTTCTCTCTAAAAATTGCATCCATTTTTCTTTGCAACCCTTTACTTTGCAGTTAATCGCCTACGAGACAAACATCTTCATCATCACTCCATAAGCGAGGCATTTTTGGATCCGACATACGTACAAACTCAGTGTGTGTATATGCATGTATGTATATGTGTGTGTGTATGTTTTTCTATATCACTCTCTCTTTATCTCTCTCTATCTTTCTCTTTTTCATCTCTCTGTATCTCTCTCTCTATTTTTCTCTCTTTCATCTCTCTTTATTTCTTTCTCTATCTTTCTCTCTTTCACCTCTCTTTATCTCTCTCTCTCTTTCTCTCTCTCTCTCTATCAATAGAGAATAAAAACATCACTTACAAGTATGTCCCTCTTTTAGATTGTTGTCGTCAAAACATAATGTATGTTGTCTATCGTCGAATTCCAAAGAGTCAATGCCAAAAAACTTCTGCAAATTCAAAGAAAAGAAAAATTATAAAACATAAAGCATAGAGAAAGACAAAGGGTAAGAGTACGTGTACCACTTACCAAGATACGAGATCTAAAGAAAGAGAGTGTGTGTGTGTAGAGAGAGAGGTCTCTATGTGTGTGCACAAGACAATACAGGTCACAATTCGGTTCACGTGCATAAGTTCGATAGAAGCAAGCAATACTCAATGTAAAACATGTGCAAAATGTTGAGTTTTCCTCTCGGGTTCCTAGTATGTTTGAAACATGGCCTTGGTATAGGCATCGGTATAAGCGTCGATAAGTTCCAGTAAATTACCGACGCTTATACCAACGCTCAGAGTGACGCCTAAACCGGTGGGTGCGAAGCATCCCGACGATCCGTTTTAAACAATCATACCGATGGTCAAGTGACTATCGATACGCTTAAGTGCATTTTTCCAACGTTTATACCGACGTCGAAAGCGAGCGTCGGTATAGACAGCATCGGTATGCCCCTCATATGTCCTAGTGTGTGTGATAATGCATTGCAATCATGATTATACGGTATTTGATTTGTGGGAAGTGGGAAATGGAATTATGAACTGACTTTATTCTATGAGGGTATTAAACCATCGGACATGTTCTATCTCTAATTGTCTACGGTTACAGAGCTGAATGCTTATTGCGTATTCTAAGATGCTCACAAGGAGTTATTTTCAAGCAGTATTTAATGTGACTTACTCCAAACATTTATCATACCCTTAAATACGGAACTAATGAAATATGTATGTATTTATGATCACAATAAGCTGGACCCTCTATATAAACGCTTTATGACCTTTCTTGATGTCTGACAGCATGGACTGTGAATTTGAACATATGCTAATTTCAGGATGATGATCCAAATATTAGTTTATTATTTGAAAATCCGATTACAATATTCCGAAATAATATTCATTAATTTCACCAATTACAAGATTTTAAGTTTGAGTGACTCCATATCGTAAGAAGTACTGTATCATTTTGGGTTTCGAAAAACTACGATCTTTTTTGGATAAGACCCAGATGAGCATGACAACCAATATATTTTATCTTGTTAAAACGTATAGCTTGTCAAGTGCACATTTTCATGAAGAGAAGGAATATATGCGTAAAACTGTCTGGAGTCTATAGTAGGACTTTTGGTAATAAAATAATCATTAGCATCTGAAACCTTTACAGGTTTCGGAAATTCTTAAGTTTTCGGGTGGTAATTTATATAATTAATATAGTTGGGTGGGGCTGATTGTGCAAGAGAGGAATTAGCTAACCAAAACCATAACACAAAGTTCAATTTGACCAATAGCGAAGCGTCGAAAAGCTACTACTCCTGGCAAGTATTGATCCTGTGCCATAAATCTGATATATTGTAGATAAACAGCTAACATTAATTGATTAAAGGTCATAAATTTTTTAGCTGAGAATACTCCGAAGAAAAGCATCGTTAGTGATACGGATGCTGTTATATGCCTTTGTAGGACTGAGGTACTAAAATATAAACTAAGGAGATCAGCACGCGCTTTCTTTATATAGAGAATATTTATATGCAATATTAAACATAGGAAAGGACTACGAGCTGACTAACGTAATATTAAGTACACGGCTAATGAACTCTTGATTTCTCTTGACTCCTTATCTGCCCGTGTATGGGTCATGTACCTACTTGCAAATGTAATAGGGCAAGAATACCTCTCACAGAAATGCAAAGGTCCCACCGGGCGTGCCAAACTGTAGAGGAGGTACAGGGATATCCACTTTTAGCAAAAGTAGAGATTAAAGATTAACACATCCAGTATGTCGCCTACTCAAGGGGGGTTCTCTTTAGGGAAGTATACCCTTTAACATTTCTGTGATCAGGTAGATAACAAGGAGATACTTCAGAAAATATGGACAACAATTGACCAAGGAAGACCATACACTTCTTAATTCGATTCAGATGATTACAAGATTTGTCAAGGAAATGCTCAAAAACTAATGCTCAGAGCTTCGTGGTACTCTATGCAGATAAATACAGATCAATACAAATGATGAACGAATTGCTCAAGAGAATAGAGCTTAACACCAATAGTGTCTCACAGAAAAGAAAGAAAATCCAAGACACTCTCTTACACTATAGTGCTCATAGCCCTCCATTGAGAAGCCTACCCTCTGTATCCACACTACAGAGTAGCTCCTACAATAGGCATGAAACCACCAAGTGCAAGAGAGAACTTCTGCACGTATACACGCGTCAAAGTAACTCCAAAAAAAAATGTACCCCAAATGAGCACAAATCCATTGTTTTTATAGGCCTCAATCGGCCAAGAGGGCCTTGCCGAATCTTCACTTCCTCTGATCACGTGTCGGTTGATTACCCAAAATTGGGGGGTAAGTCAATTATTCCCTTGATTTGAATTGAGTCCACAAAAATAGGTAGTCTTCATGAATGGTTGGCGGCAACACTCATTTCACCACTTTTACTTTTACCACTTACACCTTTACTGTCACTTTTGGATGCAAGCTAAGATCCTCAGTTTGTGCCGCCCGTGATATTTGAATGTCCCTGAGAAGCACATCCTTCACCTAATTTTTGTAGTAGCTTTTGATCCTTCATATTAAGTGAGCGGTGTGGGAGGTGAGTTGTGGGGAGTTTGAGAGAGATTACAGGGTTTTTGGAGGGTTGTGGAGGGTTGTGGAGTTGTGTGGGGTTTGTGGGGTTTGTGGGGTTTGTGGGTTGGGTAGGAATAGGAGTGAATTATGGGGAGTTGTGGGGGTTTTTGGGTTGTAGTCAAAATTTGATCCAATTTTTCAAAGTTATTGTTTCACCATTGGAAAGTACTCATTGAGAGCTTTCCAACGATATATAACACTATAGGGTTTGGTTGAGAAATGATCCTCCAAATGTCCATCCAAACTATATGAGAGCCTTATGTAAGGTGGTGGTGGTGGTGGTGGTGGTGGTGGTGGTGGTGGTGGGGGGTCGTGGTGGTGGTGGTGGTGGTGGTGGTGGTGGGGGGTGGTGGTGGTGGTGGTGGTGGTGGTGGTGGGGGGGGGGGGGGGGGGGGGTCGTGGTGGTGGTGGTGGTGGTGGTGGGGGGTCGTGGTGGTGGTGGTGGTGGTGGTGCTCGTGGTGGTGGTGGTGGTGGTGGTGGTGGTGGTGGTGGGGGGTCGTGGTGGTGGGGGGTGGTGGTGGTGGTGGTGGTGGTGGTGGTGGTGGTGGTGGTGGGTGGTGGTGGTGGTGGTGGTGGTGGTGGTGGGGGGTGGTGGTGGTGGTGGGGGTGGTGGTGGTGGGGGGGCTGCGGGGGTGGTGGGGGAAAAGGAGGGGACAGTGGAGTTGGAGGGGGTTGTGGTGATGGAGGGGGCCGCGGGGGTGGTGGAGGAAAGAGGAGGGGACGGTGGGGTTGGAGGGGGTCGAGGTGACGGTGGGGGCCGGGGGGGTGGTGGTGGGGTGGTGGTGGTGGTGGTGGTGGGGGGTTGTGGTGGTGGTGGTGGTGGGGGGTGGTGGTGGTGGTGGTGGTGGGGGGTCGTGGTGGTGGTGGGGGTGGTGGTGGTGGTGGGGGCTGCGGGGGTGGTGGGGGAAAAGGAGGGGACAGTGGAGTTGGAGGGGGTCGTGGTGATGGAGGGGGCCGCGGGGGTGGTGGAGGAAAGAGGAGGGGACGGTGGGGTTGGAGGGGGTCGAGGTGACGGTGGGGGCCGGGGGGGTGGTGGTGGTGGTGGTGGTGGGGGGTCGTGGTGGTGGTGGTGGTGGTGGTTGTGGTGGTCCTGGTGGTGGTGGGGGATCGTGGTGGTGGTGGTGGTGGTGGTGGTGGTGGTGGTGGGGGGTGGTGGTGGTGGTGGTGGTGGTGGTGGGTGGTGGTGGTGGGGGGTGGTGGTGGTGGTGGTGGTGGTGGGTGGTGGTGGTGGTGGTGGTGGTGGTGGTGGGGGGTCGTGGTGGTGGTGGGGGTGGTGGTGGTGGTGGGGGCTGCGGGGGTGGTGGGGGAAAAGGAGGGGACAGTGGAGAGAGAAAAGAGATAGGAAGGGAAATGCCGCGATACAAATATGCAGGGTGGAAAGGCATTGAGTACACCTTTACCCACATATGTGAAATTGAGCAAGGATGACTGCCCCAAATCAGATGAGGAAAAGGAATTCCTGACCAAAATTCCCTATCAGTCTGCTTTTGGTAGTCTCATGTATGCTATGGTAGCTACGAGACCAGACATTGCATTTGCAGTGGGAGTTGTGAGCAGATATATGTCTAATCCTGGCAAGAAACATTGGGAAGCGGTCAAAATGATTTTGAGATATCTGAGTGGCACTAAGGACAAGTGTCTATGCTTAGGTAGAGGGAAAGCATCCATTATTGGTTACACAGATTCTGACTATGCTGGTTGTGTAGACAATCGTAAGTCTACATCAAGGTACATTTTTCATTTTGCTGGAGGTGCTATCTCTTGGAGATCTCGTCTTCAAGAATGTACAGCTGTTTCCACCACAGAAGCAGAGTATGGTGCAGCAAGTGAGGCATGTAAGGAAGCATTGTGGCTTTCTCGTCTTGCTTGTGATATGGGTTTGCCTCAGCATGTACCTCACTTGCTCAGTGATAGTCAGAGTGCCATTGCTTTGGCTAAGAATCCGGTCTATCATGCAAAGACCAAGCACATTGAGGTGAGGTATCACTTCATTAGAGATTGCTTAGCCACTGAGAGCATTATTCTTGAGAAGGTTCACACTCGAGATAATGTTGCAGATGCTTTGACTAAAGCTCTACCACAGGATAGCTTTCAACACTATTGTCACTTGATGGGGGTTACTTGATTCTTGATCTTACGCAGTCACTTGTATACTGTGTAACATGCCCATCAGGTGGGAGGTATAGTTTGTATACTTACAGTCAGGTATTCTTTATCATTCTTTCTTTTTTCTCCCATAGTTACTCTGGCCATATTGGCCTTTAGTGGGAGATTGTTACCGTTAGTGTCCATGTGAAAGACCAAATGGCCATCGGACACTTCTTTGTATATGTTCTTTAATAAAACATATAGTGGTCTGGTCAGTCACAGACTGTAACTTCGACCGCATTTGTAAGACCTAAGAATTCTGTCTTCGTGCTCCCTGTGTACTTTGTTTTCTACGTATTCTACAGCCTCTGTGCGGAGTACTCTGTGCGGCGTCAGGAGCTTGGTTTTCTACTCCCAGCATATCGTCGTGGAGCTCTCGAGAAGGAGAGTGCAATGCGGTGCATCACCATCTAAATACTTCACTTATTTGTGCTCTCAGCTTGTCCACTAGCTTCTAGATGATAGGGAGCAGACTTCTTATGAATCAGCAAGAATTCTTGGACAAGGTTTTCAATAACTTCGTTCAAGAAGTGTGTACCTCTATCACTTACTAACTCTATTGGTAACCCATATCTAGTGAACACAGTCTCGAATAAGAACTTAGCCGTCGTTTGACAATCGTTCTTTGTTGTAGCTTTTACTTCTGCCCACTTTGTAAGGTAATCTGTGGCTACAATAATGTATTTTGCATGGGAGTTTCTAGCTCGGGGGTTAATAGGACCTACAAAGTCTATACCCCACTTCAAAAATGCACATCCTCCCATCATTGGCCTCAAAGGCATCTCATATTTTCTAATTGGATAATGTGCACGTTGACATGTGTCACATTTCTTCACATAGGTATGCGCATCCATATGAAGAGTTGGCCACCAAAGTCCTGAGAATAGAATGGTTTTAATTACTCGATCAGGACCAAAGTGTCCACCTACAACACCACTATGTGCAGTTTCTAAGACTTTCAAATAGTCTGATTCATGAATGCATAGTCTTAAGTAACCATCTTTGCCTCTTTGATATAAGTTGTCTCCAACTAAGGCATAATCCTGAGCCTCTTGCTCCATGCTTCATCTTCTTGCTAGACTAGCCTCTTTGGGTAATGTTCCTGATCTCATAAATTCTACCAATGGATCACTCTAGTCTGGAATTAATGATACGTGATAAAGAGTCGCATGCTCCACTGGGGGATTTTCCTAGCACACTGGAAAATTCTTAATCCACTCATGTGTTTCTTTGTCCATGCTAGGCCAATACACTCCTGAATATTTCAAATTCTGCATTGTTCGTTGTTTAGAGTAGTGATTCCTAGCACTCCTTCGTGGGCTTGTTGCAACCAATTGCTATGTTCATTGTCCTCGACACAACAAGCTAATACACCCTCTATATCTTGTTTGTACATACTTCCTGCCAATATGTGATATTTTTGTGATTTGACAATTTCTTCTTTGTTCGTTTTTACATTCTTGTTTGCAGGTCCAAAAGTTAGGACATGTACCAACTGATTTGCCCATTTAGGAACAACTTTTAAATTGAACAGATAAGCATCAGGTAGTTCATCAGACACTCCTTGCAATGACTCCGCTGAACTGATGTGAGAACCATGATCTGCCCTAAGGTGGGTTCTACCTTTCCTAACAACAACTTCAAAATCGTATTCCATTAGTAAGAGAAACCATCTTACTAAGTGTCCTATATTGCAAGGTTTATTGAACAAATATAATAAGGCTTGATGATCAATGAAAAACTTGAACTTATTGGCCAATACATAAACTTCTCTATGGTGTATACCATGCCTAAGCCTTCTCTTTCAGTTGTTGTATAGTTGTGCCCAGCTGCGTTTAGCTATCTGCTAGCGTATGCTATAGGCAAATCTTAATCTCCTTCACCTGTCGGTTGTGCTCGCATACATCCTATTGCATGATTGGATGCACCCACATGGACATGGAATGGTTTATTCTAATCAGGAGTGGTTAGTATTGGTGTTGTGCATAATTGTCTCTTCAACTCGTTGAAGGAATGTTCGCATTCCTGGTTCCACTCAAAATTTGTCAATAAGGCATAAAGAGGTTTAGCAATGATTGCATACATGTGGATAAACCTCCGTTAATATCCACAATGGCTTATAAAGGCTTGTACCTCTTTAACATTCCTCGACCTTGGCAGCTCTGCTATGGCTCTAACTTTGTCCTCATCTATTGATATTCCATTCTTAGAAACAATGTGGCCTAAGATTTTACCTTGTCATACCGTGAACACACACTTCTCTGGGTTCATACACACTCAATTAACTTGTTGAAGATCTGTTTGAGCTCAAGGGTGCGAAGTCTTCTTTCTTGGGAGTGGGTTATAACATTTATATCCCTTTTGCTCAAGGGAGTATCCAATGAAGAAACATTTTTCTGCTTTTGGATCAAGCTTCGTTCTCAACTCATCTAGAGCATGTACATATGCAATACAGCCAAAAACTTTTAGATCTGATAAGTTTGGCTTTTTACCTGTAAACTTTTCTTCAGGTGTAACTTGATGTACAGTAGCAGTCGTAGTTCTGTTCATGATGTATACAACAGTATGAACAACTTCTGCCAAATGACAATGATGCATATTCTTCTCAATGATCAAGGCTCTTGCTATTTCTCTAATATGTCTATTTTTGCATTCAGGTGGTGTGTACGTGCATGAAAACTGACACCGAATTCCATGTGAAATTCCTATTTCACAAAGAAAAGCATTAAAATCATGTAATATGTATTCACCACCACAATATCGGCATAGAGTCAAAAGCTTGTTTGACAAAACATTTTTTAGCCATAGTTAAGATTGCTTTGAAGCAAGAAAATGCCTCTCTTTGCTTTCATTGGATACACCCATGTATGGCGTGCTTTCATTGGATACACCCATGTATGGCGTAGTGTGTGTATGACTATCTTTTAAACAAGAGGCACAATACATTTTTCCAAGAATCCAACCTTCACATTCATTCTTTTCAATGGAATTAAGTGTCGACAAACCAATAACCATTCCTTCCTTTGCAAGTAAAACAAACTATTGAAGTTCAAATGAGCAAAATCATCATGTGAAAGCTTCATTTCAGCCATGGACCAAGGCATTTGAGGCAACCTTCTTGTATGTATCCAAGCGATACAAACCATTACATAATGTACTAGACATCATGATAATATCACCATTGCTAAAATCTCGGACCACACACTTATCATCAACAAAATGTACAACCTAAAATATGTATATTTTTTTACGCATGTGTATCTACATGTATGTATGTATTATATGTATATGTGTGTTTGTGTATATATGTTATGTAGATATTAAAACCCTAAAACCCTAATCTTAAAGATTTAAACCTAAAATATGTATATTTCTGTATGCATGTGTATCTACATGTATGTATGTATTATACCTATATGTGTGTTTGTGTATATGTGTTATGTAGGTATTAAAACCTTAAAACCCTAATTAGAAAGACTTAGACTTAAATCTGAAATACTAAAACCTAAATACTTAAACACCTATAAAAATCTAAACCCCTAATCCTAAAACCCTAATCATATTTTATATATTTATTTATTTATATATTCAGATTTTTTTTCTTATTTTTCTCTATATTTTTTCTTAATATAAATATAATTGAGTTATATGTATGCCTAAACCTTAAAACCCTAAACTTAAATATCTAGACCTAAAATATGTATATTTTTGTATACATGTGTATATACATGTATATATATATATTATATGTGTATGTGTATGTATGTGTAAATAGCCTAAAAACCCTAATCCTATTTTTATATATTTGATGTAAAAAAAAACTTCAAAATGAAAAATTTATATATTTAATTATATATATTTGATTAAAACACTAGCTTATGTGTGTGAATATATGTGCATGTGTGTATGTGTGTGTGTGTGTGAATGTATGCATGTGTGTATATGTGTATGTGTGTCAATGTATGCATGTGTGAGTATATGAGTATGTATGTACATATGTGTGTGTATGTATGCATGTGTGTACATGTGTGTGTGTATAGGTATACATGCATGTGTGTATATGTGTGTATATATGTGTGTGTATGTGTGCATGTGTACATGTGTGTGTATATGTATGCATGTGTGTATATGTGCGTGTATGTATATGTGTGTGTATGTATGCATGCATGTGTGTATATGTGTGTATCTATGTTTGTAACATATGTGTATATGCGTGTGTGTATGTATGTGTGTATGCATGTGTGTGTATGTATGTGTGTGTATGTATGCATGCATGTGTGTATATGTGTGTATATATGTGTGTGTATGTATGTGTGTATATATGTGTGTGTATGTGTATGTATGCATGTGTATATATGTGTGTGTATGTATGTGTGTATGCATGTGTGTGTATATATGCATGTGTGTAAATTTGTATGTGTGTGTATGCATGCATGTGTGTATATGTGTGTGTATGTAAGCATGCATGTGTGTATAGGTGTGTGTATGTAAGCATGCATGTGTGTACATGTATGTGTTTATGTATGCATGTGTAAATAAGTAAATGTGTAAATGTCTGTGTATGTGTGTGTGTATGTGTGTGTGTATGTATGCTCTATTTTCCTATCTCTATCTTGATCTTTTCTTTCATTATTCTTTATCTCTCTCTCTCTCTCTCTCTCTCTCTCTCTCTCTCTCCTCTCTTTCTCTCTCTCCTTCTCTCTCTATCAACAGTGAATAAAACAATCACTTACAAGTATGTCCCTCTTTTGGATCGTTGTCGTCAACGCGTAATGTATGTCGCTTATCGTCCAATTCCAAACAATCAACGCCAAAGAACTTTTGCAAAATCAAAGAAAAGAGAAATTATAAAACCTAAAACATAGAGAAACACAAATGCTAACAGTACGCGCAACACTTACCAAGATGTGAGATCTAAGCCGAGAGAGAGTGTGTGTAGAGAGAGACAACTGTGTGTGTGTGTGTGTGTGTGTGCACAAGACAATGCAGGTCGCAATTCGGTTCGCACACGCAAGTTCGACAGAAGACCAACAGTACTCAAACATGCACAAAAATGTGAAGTTTTGCTCTCGGGTTCGTGGTATGTTTAAAACTCGGCCTCGATATATGCGTCGGTATGGGCATCGGTATGCACGTCAGTAACTTCTAGTAAATTACCGACAGTTATACCGATGTATATACCGACACATATATCGACGCATATACCGAGGGTTGCGGGCCACACCAACGATCCGTTTAAAACGGTCATACCGACGATCACTTGACCGTCGATATCTCTAAGTGATATTTTCCAACGCCCATATGGACGTTGAGCGTGACCGTCGGTATATGCAGTGTTGCTATGCCCCTCATATGTTGTAGTGATATATATATATATATATATATATATATATATATATATATATATATATATATATATATATATATATATATATATATATATATATATATATGCTACAAGAGAAGTTACATCTCTTTAAAAATGCTACTAAGACTTCCTCGATTGTGTAGAAGCTACGACTACCAAAATCGAAACCTTTTCTATTCAGGAAAATATTGACCAACTATATTTGAGTCTCATCATTAACACTTTTTGTAGCAACAAGGAGATATACCGTTGTGCATTGATCACTAATTCCTCACATGTTTTGACAAGATTCATTTCAAGAGCTTGACCCTAATCCTCACAAGTTTTGCTCTCGGGTTCGCGGTATGTTTAAAACTCGGTCTCGATATATGCGTCGGTATGGGCATCGGTATGCGTGTTGGTAACTTCTAGTAAATTACTGACAGTTATACCGACAAGTATACCGACACATATACCGACGCATATACCGAGGGTTGCGGGCCACACCGACGATCCGTTTAAAACGGTCATACCGACGATCACTTGACCGTCAGTATCTTGAAGTGATATTTTCCAACACCCATACGGATGCCGAGCGTGACCGTCGGTATATGCAGCGTTGGTATGCCCCTCATATGTTGTAGTGATATATATATATATATATGCTAGAAGAGAAGTTACATCTCTATAAAAATGCTGCTAAGACTTCCTCGATTGTGTAGAAGCTACGACTACCAAAATCGAAACCTTTTCTATTCAGGAAAATATTAACCAACTATATTTGAGTCTCATCATTAACACTTTTTGTAGCAACAAGGAGATATACCGTTGTGCATTGATCAGTAATTCCTCACATGTTTTGACAAGATTCATTTCGAGAGCTTGACCCTAATCCTATTTTTATATTATATGTGTATGTGTATGTATGTGTAAATAGCCTAAAAACCCTAATCCTATTTTTATATATTTGATGTAAAAAAAAAAACTTCAAAATATATAAATTATATATATTTGATTAAAACACTAGCTTATGTGTGTGTACATTGCATGTGTGTATGTATGTGTGTGTGAATGTATGCATGTATGTATATGTGTATGTATGTATGTACATATGTGTGTGTATGTATGCATGTGTGTACATGTGTGTGTGTGTGTAGGTATACATGCATGTGTGTATATGTGTGTATGTATGTGTAGTACCCCTCCTCCTTCTCTCTCTAGCTAAGCATGCAGGAGGACCGAAGAAGACAGAAGAGAAAGTCAAGCCAGGGAAAGGCAATTGTTTGTAACTTAAGTAACGGTTGCCAAGATTGGGAGAAAAGCTCTCAGATGCCTTTGGCTGCAGCTTCAAGGAGTGCTCTGATCCATTTCAACTGTCAAATTTAATGCTTGGCTCTCTCTATCCTTTATTTCTAGAGAAGCCAAATACAAAAAAAAAAAAGGGGATTACTTCATGCAGAGGGTGAGAATAGTGTTTAACAGTTTGGGATTGGAACATGTGAGATTGTTTATGATACTGAAGCTCTTCGTCAGTATAAGAGGGAGGAGTCTGGCCATCAAGAAGGCAAACCTGTTGTAAAGAGGATGATCATAACTATAAGATTTGGATATTTCATAGGTATGGATAGTAGAAGTCGCATAGGCTCCTTATTCTCTCTCTCTTTCCCTCTCTCTTTCTCTCTCTTTCTCTCTCTCTTCCCCTCTCTTCCCCCCCTCTTTCTCTTTTCTCTCGGACCCTCTCCCTTTTTCCTTTTTTTTTTCTCTCTCTCTCTCTCCTACCCCGTCCCTTCCTCTCTCTCTCTCTCTCTCTCTCTCTCTCTCTCTCTCTCTCTCTCTCTCTCTCTCTCTCTCTCTCTCTCTCTCTCTCTCTCTCTCTCTCTCTCTCTCTCTCTCTCTCTCTCTTTCTCTCTCTCTCTCTCTCTCTCTCTCTCTCTCTCTCTCTCTCTCTCTCTCTCTCTCTCTCTCTCTCTCTCTCTCTCTCTCTCTCTCTCTCTCTCTCTCTCTCTCTCTCTCTCTCTCTCTCTCTCTCTCTCTCTCTCTCTCTCTCTCTCTCTCTCTCTCTCTCTCTCTCTCTCTCTCTCTCTCTCTCTCTCTCTCTCTCTCTCTCTCTCTCTCTCTCTCTCTCTCTCTCTCTCTCTCTCTCTCTCTCTCTCTCTCTCTCTCTCTCTCTCTCTCTCTCTCTCTCTCCTCTCTCTCTCCCCGCCATCCTTCTCTCTCTCGCCTTCCTTTTTTTTTCTCTCTCTCTCTCCCCTCCCCGCGCTTCCCCGCATCCCCCGCCCTGCTGCCCCGTGCTCCCCGCTACCCTCCGCGCCCCGCAGGCCCCGCTACCTCCTCCCGCACCCACACCCTCCCGCCTACACCCGCCCTCACCCCCCGTAGAGACCCGCCCTCACCCCCCGCAGAGACCCGCCCTCACCCCCGCAGAGACCCGCCCTCACCCCCTGCAGAGACCCGCCCTCACCCCCCGCAGAGACCCACCCCCTCCGCCCCCGCCCCTCCTCTCTCTCCGCCCGCACCCACACCCTCTCGCCTACACCCACCCTCACCCCCCCGCAGAGACCCGCCCTCACCCCCCGCAGAGACCCACCCCCTCCGCCCTCAGCTCCACCCCCTCATCTCTCCGTCCCCGCCCCTCCTCTCTCCGCCCGCACCCGCCCCTCCTCTCTCCGCCCGCACCCGCCCGTCCTCTCTCCGCCCCCGCCCCTTCTCTCTCCGCCCGCACCCACCCCCTCCCGCCTACACCCGCCCTCGGCCCCCGCACTCCCCGCCCCCCCTCACTCTCACGTATCCCCCCCTCATTCTCCATCTCTCCCTCATGCACACAACATGCATGCACACATTCACATGCATACACGCAATTGCACACCCACTCACACACACACCCGCATACACGTACACACAAATACATATGCACACACACCCACATAATCACAGGCACACTCACACATATACCCGCAACCATACATTTACACACTTGCACACCTCACACACACACACATGCAGCCCACACACACACATGAATATACACATACCCTCACACCCACTCCCACACATACACACATGCACAACCACACATACACACACACACCTACATACACACACATCCAGGCATATACTTATACATGGGGCGAGCGGAGGAGGGATATATGAAGTATTTTGGAGGTCCATTTGATGCCGAAGTCAATGGTTGCACTACCGCACAAGGAAAAGAAGGAGAAAAAAAAAATAATAATAATAATCAAGGATGTTGGATTTTTGGAGATTGCCAAGTGATGGACAAACCAGTGGATGCTAGTAAGGCGGTCATCAATTTTCAAGAAGGGGATTCCTAAACACAGCAAGCTTTTGTGTACACAATTAAGCAAATCTGGACTGAAAAGCTCTTTTGGTGTGGAAAGGTAAAGGTGTTGTCAAGAGTAAAAGTGGATGAACAAATGTTGCCGCCAACCATTCACGACGACTACCTATTTTTTAGGACCCAATTCAATTCAAGGGAATAATTGACCTACCTCTTCAATTTTGGGCAATCCACCGGCGCGTGATCAGTGGACGTGAAGCAAGGCCTTCTTGATCTATTGGGGCCTATAAAAACAATGGATTTGTGCTCATTGGGGGTACAATTTTTGGAGTTACTTTGACGCGTGTATACGCGCAGAAGTTCTCTTTTGCACTTGGTGGTTTCAAGCCTATTGTAGGAGCTACTCTGTAGTGTGGATACAGAGGATAGGCTTCTCAGTCGAGGGCTATGAGCACTATAGTGTAAGAGAGTGTCTTGGATTTTCTTTCCTTTCTGTGAGACACTATTGGTGTTAAGCTCTATTCTCTTGAGCAATTCCTTCATCATTTGTATTGATCTGTATTTATCTGCATAGAGTACCACGAAGCTCTGAGCATTAGTTTTTGAGCATTTCCTTGACAAATCTTGTAATCATCTAAATCGAATCAAAGAAGTGCATGGTCTTCCTTGGTCAATTGTTGTCCATATTTTCTGAAGTATCTCCTTGTTATCTACCTGATCACAGAAATGTTAAAGGGTATACTTCCCTAAAGAGAACCCCCCTTGAGTAGGCGACGTACTAGATGTGTTAATCTTTAATCTCTACTTTTGTTAAAAGCGGATACCCCAGTACCTCCTCTACAGTATGCATGTGTGTGTATGTATGCATGTGTACATGTGTGTGTATATGTATGCATGTGTGTACATGTGTGTGTATGTATATGTGTGTGTATGTATGCATGCATGTGTGTATATGTGTGTATGTATGTCTGTACACATGTGTATATGTGTGTGTATGTATGTGTGTATGCATGTGTGTGTATCTATGCATGTGTGTATGTATGTGTGTGTATGTATGCATACATGTGTGTATATGTGTGTATATGTGTGTGTGTATGTATGTGTGTATATATGTGTCTGTATGTGTATGTATGCATGTGTATATATGTGTGTGTATGTATGTGTGTATGCATGTGTGTGTATATATGTATGTGTGTAAATTTGTATGTGTGTGTATGCATGCATGTGTGTATATGTGTGTGTATGTAAGCATGCATGTGTGTATAGGTGTGTGTATGTAAGCATGCATGTGTGTACATGTATGTGTGTATGTATGCATGTGTAAATGTGTAAATGAGTAAATGTGTGTGTATGTGTGTGTGTATGTATGCTCTATTTTCCTATCTCTATCTTGATCTTTTCTTTCATTATTCTTTATCTCTCTCTCTCTCTCTCTCTCTCTCTCTCTCTCTCTCCTCTCTTTCTCTCTCTCCTTCTCTCTCTATCAACAGTGAATAAAACAATCACTTACAAGTATGTCCCTCTTTTGGATCGTTGTCATCAAAGCGTAATGTATGTCGCTTATCATCCAATTCCAAACAATCAATGCCAAAGAACTTTTGCAAAATCAAAGAAAAGAGAAATTATAAAACCTAAAACATAGAGAAACACAAATGCTAACAGTACGCGCAACACTTACCAAGATGTGAGATCTAAGCCGAGAGAGAGTGTGTGTGTAGAGAGAGAGATCTGTGTGTGTGTGTGTGTGCACAAGACAATGCAGGTCGCAATTCGGTTCGCACGTGCAAGTTCGACATAAGACCAAGAGTACTCAAACATGCACAAAAATGGGAAGTTTTGCTCTCGGGTTCGCGGTATGTTTAAAACTCGGCCTCAATATATGCGTCAGTATGGGCATTAGTATGCGTGTCGGTAACTTCTAGTAAATTACCGACGGTTATACCGACCTATATACCGACACATATACCGACGCATATACCGAGGGTTGCTGGCCACACTGACGATCCGTTTAAAACGGTCATACCGACGGTCACTTGACCGTCGGTATCTCTAAGTGATATTTTCCAACGCCCATACGGACGTCGAGCATCACCGTCGGTATATGCAGCATTGGTATGGCCCTCATATGTTGTAGTGATATATATATATATATATATATATATATATATATATATATATATATATATATATATATATATATATATATATATATATATATATATATATATATATTTGCTATAAGAGAAGTTACATCTCTATAAAAATGCTGCTAAGACTTCCTCGATTGTGTAGTAGCTACGACTACCAAAATCGAAACCTTTTCTATTCAGGAAAATATTAACCAGCTATATTTGAGTCTCATCATTATCACTTTTTGTAGCAACAAGGAGATATACCGTTGTGCATTGATCAGTAATTCCTCACATGTTTTGACAAGATTCATTTCGAGAGCTTGACAGATGAAAGAAAATTGGATGCACATATCAAGATGTTCATCCATATTGTTCTTGACCAGTCAAAGAAATGCTCACTATTATTGACACTTGCATTGTCAAGACGAAAGTCTTGCTGAAGAAAACCAGGCCCCACGGCCCAAGTTCGATAAAGACCTGTAGTTTGAGGACGTGCAAGCTCAAGTGCATTAGAGGCTAATCTTGCAGAAGTGGCTGCCACACTTCCAAACTGGGCATCTACTTCCCTTTCCATTAGCCAAAGCTCCAATCATCTAAAATGTTCAAAAGCTCTTTACCCCTTGTCCCTGGATTTCTAGAGCTCGTTTCATAGTCAGGCCGAGTATAGGAGCCCATGACAGTCCTCTTATCATGTTCATTTTTGAGAGAGAAGGTGACATTTGAACCTAAACTATAGAACACAGAGCGCATGATGCACAGAGATTGGTGATATTAACATTCACATGAACTGCACCAAATCTAGATATGAGCGGTGCTATTGCAGGGGCTATTTTAACTTTGCACCGCCTCAACAAAGCTCATGTAAATTTTAGGGAGTGAATTGGATTTTCAAAGGTTAGTTGAACCCATATGGGCTCTCTCTTTAGGAAGATATGGATATTTTTCTTTTTCATTTGTCATAGCATGTGCTTATGTAATTTCAAATTAGAACCATCTTACCATATGGAGGCACACTCAGTCATTTGGCTTCCTTTTGTCTTTAAAGAAATTCAAACTTGGCATTCAAAATGAGGGCTTCCATTCAAAGGCCATCTCAAGTTCATAACTAGAATGATATTAGACTTTTTATCAAAGGAAGCTTAAAGGTCATGTATCTATCAGTCTTTGAAAAATGTTCATTATGTGTTAGATAAATCTCTTTCACATCTTTTGTAATGGGATTAGACATTGCTCTCTCATAGAGAGTACGACCTTCCCTATGGATACCCTCTCGCACATTATGTATTGTTTAAAAATGTTTCTCCTAAAGCCTTCATATGTACTCTCTCTACCTGGAAATGTAATCTACCCAAAGCCAAAGAGATGACACTTAAAGACCAGTACAAGGCCAAGATCAAATATCAAAGAGATACTAAAGAATCAAGGCATCTAAAACATGAAGACAAGAAGAACAAGGGATAATATAATCAAACAGCAAGAAAGAAGGAATAGGACCCTACTAAAGATCCCATCAATGGATCCCAAGAAGCTGACTACAACAACAAAAGACTTTAGCCAAATTGTGGAGCGACATATGGAGCTCGGTCACATAAGAGGTATCACTTTGCCACATAACTTTGGTCAAATGACCATGAGGCTCTTTGTGGATGACACAAATGCCTTTGTTCACAATGACGATACCAGCCTGGAAACCTTTTGGTGGTGCCTTGATACTTTTTGTGAGGCCGCTGGGTCCAAAATTAACCATTCCAAGAATGCGTTCAGGGCTATCAAAGGGAACCAACCCAATCTCCTCAATGTGCAGGGATGTCAAAGCATTCATTCGGGTCAGGTCGTTCGCATTCTTGGTATCCCCATGGGATTCAGTGTTACTCTAGAACAAAGGTGGGCCTGGGTCCTCGCCAGACTTAATAACAAGCTTAACTATTGGAGGGGTTTACAAATTAATCTTGTTGACCGGGCCATGGTGATCAACACGTTCCTCATATCCTCAATCATATACTTTCTCTCTTGCTGGAGACCGAAGGATCAAGAATTAGCCAAACTCGAAAGTACTTGTAGGAACTTTCTATGGACTGGAGACCATAACACGAGGGGAGTACCTAAAATCAAATGGTCCATATGCACTAGCCGTAAGGAGAAGGGAGGTCTGGGTATTATGGACATTAGCAGAGTGGCCCATAAACTTGCGGGAAAGTGGATGATTAAGGCCCCGTGCAACAGAGATTCCTCTTGGGCCACATTAATTTTTAGAAACACGAGCACAATCTCTCTGGTGGGATACCCTGGAAGAAAAACCTAGACATCCTCACCCTCTTATTCTCTCCCATTCCTGTCTCTCCCAAAGGATCGAGCCTAGTAAGATCCTTGTGGTTGAGTTGGAGCAGATTCAAGCCCCACATTAGAATCAGTGAAGATTGGAAGTGGGTTGCAGGTATAAGACAAAATGACTCTATCTGGTTCCCTATCCAAGTCATGAGAAACGTGGAGCCTTGGAATATCTTAAGTGCCAAGAAACTCTCGAATAAGGGATTCAAACAATGGAAGCACCTCTAGAAACAGGACACGAACAGATGGGTGGACTTTGAGGACCTCGACCATAGTGTTGCGGTCATGTTCGAGGAATGGAATGTCTTATTGAGTAGACGCCATGCTTGGGACTGCTCTAAAATCCGGCTTCTTATGGGACACGACGCTCCGAACCTAAAGGGCCTTAAATGGTATAATGGCCAAGCTTCCTTATCTCAAAGCGCACAATGACATTCATATTACTCTCAGCAAGAAATGGTGTCTCAACTGGACACCGCTTCACTGGGATTTGAAATTCATGTCTGTCTGGCATCCTCTCTTTGAAAACAAAAATTCGGTCCTCCTATGGAAAATCTTACACCTTGGAATTTGGACCAATGCAAAAGATAACAAGATTTGTGGTGTTTCGCCTTGGTGCAAGCGATGTTGCTGTAGCAAAGAGGATATTGGTCACCTATTCTTTGCTTGCCCTGAATCCCTTCGGTTATGGATGGTCCTTGGTCGCTCTCTTCAACTCTAAGAACAAATCAATTGGAAGCAAGCACTTATAGGTGAAGCATTCGGCTGCTATGCGGTGCTATGGAATGTGATTAGGGGAGAGATCCTTTGGAAGATTTGGCAGGATAGATGCGCTCACAACTTTGGTAATACCCCCAAGGAGTGGTCGATCGAGAAGTCCCTATTCCTTCTCGGCAAAAGAATTGCAAACTATAAGAAACCCCCCTCCCCTTCAGACATCACAAAGAGCTACAGTATGTCAACAACAAGCTTAAAACCAAGTGGGCTCTACAGGAAGGAGATGCGAGATTTATCAACCTCCTCTATAACTTTATGTAAGCTTCGGTTGCTTTGCGTCTCTCTAGAACGCCATCAGAGGGAAGGACCTAGGGATGCTCTGGCGGGAAAGATGTGCTTGTATCTTCGGTCGATTGAGAGACCACTGTCCCTCCTTGACTTATTGTCAGAACCCCCCCCCCTCCCCTTCAGGCTTCATCTTGTACAACGAGCTAAAACCCAAGTGGGCCCCTGCTTCTAGTGATCTCGCATCAATGTAATGCCATCTAGAATATGTAAAAGCAACCCTTGCTCTATGGAATTCGGGGGATCCCGTGGGCACTAATCCCCTTTTCTTGTACTTTTCTTTTAATTGATTCAAGTTCGCGAGAGTAGGCTAAGGCCGAACTTCCTTTGTTAAAAAAAAAACAACAAAAGACTTCATCTACAAGCAAGAGAACAAAAGCTCAAAGGAGGCAAATGGATCGAAAGACATCACTTATCCATGATGTAAACCCTATATGTCTAGGGATCCATATGTCCTTAGATCCCTTCTCTTAATTCTTCTGGAATGGAGTAACACCTATAGTTTAATCTCTTTACAGGCACGAGATTGCAAAATTTTAGCACATGGGATTTCAAAATGTTAGCAACTGTGTGGTATAAATTCAACGTTATTTTGCAAACGTAAGAAATAATTATGTAATAATGTTCTATCATGAAATGTTGTGCCTTTTTCCATGTACTCCACTAGACGCGTCTTCTTGCACCAAATAAAAATGGAAAAAGAACGTGATAATCATATTTTAGCTACTCCAATATAGGTTATTTACAATGATTTTCTGAGCTTATGTTCACTTCTACTTATGCTTTCAATGAAGCGCCAATTCTATGAACCAAGGAAGTTTCTCCACGTCAAGTCTCTTCCAATGCCAAGATCCCTTCATGGTTTTACTATTAACTGAGAGTTGTCACTATAACATATCAGTCATATACTAAGGCTTTTATCGAGAAAATTAAACGGGCGCATTTTTGCCGTGACGTCAATGTAGTGTCGGTATAGGCCTCAGTATAATCATCGGTATGGGCATTTGTATAAGTGCTAAAAATACCGACGCTCATACCCACGCCCATACGGGCGCCTATAGTGGCACCCACTAGGTGTACCGTCGCGCATACTGATGACCCTCTTGGGAGTACCATCACTTATATCGATGACCATATCTGTAAATTTTTTTCTTGGCAAAGTATGTTGTCTTCTGCTACAGCAACATTACCATGATGTTGTTTAGCAAAAGACAATACACTCTACCCAAAAAAAAGTGAGTACATCTGATGTGTACTCTAATGGAAACTAAAATATGATTTCATAAATCAAAATACTATCGGACACAAAAGAGATAATCAGAATGAACCATGAACCATAAACCATGTACAAAAAAAGTTAAATATCTCATAAATGAAGCATGTACAAGAGTGTGGCAAACCACCATTATATATGAGGCTTTCACAAAAAGTGGCAAAGCACTTCCATATAAGAATCAAATACAAAATTTTGGTGCACCACTGCTATATATGAGCCAAATACAAAATTGTCGCACACCATTGTCATACACATGCACAGAATGATTGAGACATCCATATCAGCAGTCCTGCAATAAAGAACATTCATGAAATGAGATAAATTCACATGAGATTTACAAATCACAAGTCAAAACCAAGTTTAAAAATTCATCACCTCATCGTAAATGCTCCCATGAAATGACATCACCGTGTCCCTCCAAGTCCTCCAATAATGCAATCAATCCATGACGATATCCATAAGCCCCCTCCGTTCGTGTTGGAGGATGATCCATTGTCATCTCCTGCAATAAAGATACAAAAAATTAGACGAACATACATGACAAGCTTAACATAAACAAATTCAATAAACCAAATGGTACTTACAAATTCCTGACACATCGTGTCATATGCCTCGTTACCCAAATATGACGGTCCAATCGTATCTGAACGTGTGGATGTGGCATCTTGCTATTGGTGATATCGATCAGGAGTCTGCTTCTGCTCGTCGCTAATCATATCCCACTCCTCAACATCAAACCATACAGGCTTTGGTAAGCCTTCTCTGAAAGCATCACGAGCCTAGGATCATTGATGGGACTTAACTTCACATACGCTGTGCAGAATCCACTCTGAACTAACAAGAGGTTGCCCATATGCTAGCCGGAACTCCTGACAAATCATCTCAGTGATATAATTTTTTTGATCTTTATCTTGTTCACTCCATTTCAACATGATAGTGTCCAAATTGTATGGAGCAAAGTTCTCGTATATGCTGAGGCATGGCCTTTTCGGCTACATCCATCACTGGAGCTCCATCATGCATACTATACACCTTGGAATCATCATGGTCATGAGCATCCTAAGGTGTACGTGGTGTTTCACGTGGTGTACCATGTGGCATACCTACATGTGAGGAGTAGAAATGGGTGACACAATGTCCGTCGCACTTCCTCCACAACAGCCACCTCCTCTAGATCCACTCCTAGAAACTCCTAATCCAGAGTGTGACCTTGACCTACGAGACGGCCAACACCTATATCGTGTTGAGGTGTCAAACGCACATGTCTCTTACTAGAGCCAATATGGGATGACTGAAAAGATGGTCGTGGTGGATTCATAAAGCTAGGAGACATACCTACGGTGGGAGTAGCACCACTCGTAGGAGTGATGTCGGCATGAGTGATGTCGACAGGAGTGACACCGATAGGAGTGACACCGGCAGGAGTGAGGTCGGAAAGAGTGAAACTGGCAGGAGTGAGGTCGGGAGGACTGCTACCACGAGCCATCTAGTACTCTGAGTAGTGGCTAGTGGTAGCAATCCAGTCCTGTGATGGAGTGGCCATATAAGCAGGAGGTACGTGAGACATGAACTCTAAGAACTGCTTCTCTCTCATAGAATGTGGAGTGACTAGAGGACTGTCTCCCATGCTCTGTAAGAAAAGAACTCAAATAATTAGCATATGATAATAAAGATAATATAGAGAAATGGTAGTGTACAAAAGAACATAGCAAAAAAAAACCAAAAATTAGTACGTATAAGTATTTGATTCAAAACTCATCTATTCTAGCATCCTCTTGGAGATCTGATGCACAGAGAATATCTATCTCTATATTGGCGACTTCTAAATCACTTGGTATGCTAGCTTCTTCTTGATCATCATCTATTGCTTCATTCTGAAGAACTCTTCTTCTAGAACAATAATCTCTTCCTCCTCACTATTGAATGAATCTAAGAGTCCACTACAAATGGACTTTCTTCTACATCTATGTTCTCACAAATTTTTCTACTACATGGGATGACTTGTAAAACAAATAGCCACTCTGTTTCTTTTGAATCTGGTATAGAACAACTTGCTCACAATGTTTGGGAAGTAAAAATGTATCTCTTTCATCCATCCATAATTTTGTCGAGTCGACTTGAAGCAAACCACTTTTATCCCACCTCATTGTTGCGTTTCTTCTAGAGGTAACTACTTTGAACCATTTCACATACAAAACAAAGTAATCAAACTTCTTAAAGGATAGTTTCAAGATATCTTGAATCACTCCATAATAATCTAGCTGGCCTTCTTGAGCATTATCATCTCTTGCACTCACTCTACTTTTTTGAAAAAATTTCATCATCAGCCCACTATCAAAAGTGGACCTATTTTTATCGATTTGTGGGTTCTGAAAGTGTCATCTATGAGACCATAGTGCACCGTATTTAGAATACTCCCAATCACATCCTTGTGTGAGTTCTTCTTCTTCAGAGATATCTTCACCCGTTGCCTTTGCTTGTGAAACTATTGTATGTAGCCATCTGCTCATTGGAAAGGGTGAAAGAGGTCGAAGGCTTTCTGGAAGGGGCCAAAATTGAGTGGAATGATTCATTCAAAACTCAGCTCTTTCCTTTGTGTTTGTCTCCTTGGCAAACTTATACTTTTCAAACCACTTTTGCAAAGGCTCAGAGTTAACTATGCAAAACTTCATTGCCTTCTCTCTAAAAGTTGCATCCATTTTTCTTTGCAACCCTTTACTTTGCAGTTAATCGCCTACGAGACAAACATCTTCATCATCACTCCATAAGCGAGGCATTTTTGGATCCGACATACGTAGAAACTCAGTTATGAATATAAGAGACTCTTGTACGAGCCATCCCTCTGCCATGCCACCCTCTAGACGTGCTCTCTGTCGAACAAACCCTTTTAATGTCTTTATAAAGTGCTCTAAAAAGAACATCCATTGACTATGGACAGTTCTTATTATTGCAACTTCATCTACCACATGAACTAGTAAATGAATCTGAATAGTGAGAATACTTATGGGAAAGTATTTCTCTACCATACAAACAGTCTCGATAGCATTGAGTTTCCCACTCTCTATGCTATCTCTATTTATCTCTCTTTAGAAGAGATCCACTGTACTAAGGAACTAATTTTATGAATGGTTGTTCGCACCTCCTCTGAAAGACAATCTTTTAAAGGTACAGGGAGCACAAACTGTAAAAACTTGTGCCAATAATGAGACTTGAGCCCTCCAGGATCATCATTTTGTATGAAAGCAGTCTTTAGACACCTCATGCATCCAGTAATTGTCTGAAACTCTGAAATTATTTTCTTCACTTATTGCTCTTCCATCCAAAGCTAGCGCTAGACGTATGTTTTGAGGCTCACTAGCAGACTCTAGCCACTTATTATCTGTGTTTCCAAGCATCAGAGTCAGTAGGCAGTCGCATTACACCATCTCTAGACCTGCTGTTTGCATGCCATGAAATTAACTCAGCTATAGATTTGTATCTAAACATGTTCGTGGAATGATAGGAAAGTGATGAGGAACCCTTGCGGGGATCGCTTTGCCTACAAGGTCTCTAAATCTATTTTCTCCACACTTTGGACATATGTGAAGATGCTTATACTTGTTTCGAAAGAGGATGCAATCATTCAGACAAGCATGAATCTTAGTGTAATCCAAAAGTTTCTTTGCATCTCCACCTATTGGAGGCATGTCGTTGCTCTTTCGTAAAAATTGATCTTTAAGAAGCCTGCAATAAGCAATTAGAACGATATTAGTAAATGAAACTATTTTGATATAGCAATGAAAGTTTATTTCAAATCTAGTTCCCTAAACAATTCTGAGACACTACTATCTGACCACCCATAAATGGATTGCAATTTGAGCATTGCGAGTGACGCACATAGTACAGATATCTTTGCTCCATTGTACAGTGGTAAACGAGCTAGTCTTCGCATGTTTTCGTATTCTTCATTAGCTTTTGATCGTGGAAATTCTCTTGTATTCATGAAACTCTCGACATCGTCTCCACCATCATAATCTTCGTCCATCTCATAAAATGCTTCAAGCATTTCTTCCATCTGTTCATTCCGTGTAATGCTATTAGTGCCTTGTACTTCTAACTCCTTTTTTGTTCTCTTTTTTCCACAAGAGGTTACTAGTGCAATCTGGTTTGGGCCCATCTTCTCACCTAGGGGACCGTCATTTTTGATAAATTTGATACTTGCACTTAGTGCAAGGACATGCCATTCTCTTCTGCGGATCCAAACTGCCCATCTGATATGGACATTTTAGAACATTTGATTTTTTGTATTAAACC
>CM035414.1:3592884-3627884 GCA_020310875.1 Ceratopteris richardii
GGTAAGAGTACGTGTACCACTTACCAAGATGCGAGATCTAAAGAAAGAGAGAGAGTGTGTGTGTAGAGAGAGAGGTCTCTGTGTGCGTGCACAAGACAATGGAGGTCACAATTCGGTTCACGTGCGTAAGTTCGACAGAAGCAAGCAATACTCAATGTAAAACATGTGCAAAATGTTCAGTTTTCCTCTCGGGTTCCTAGTATGTTTGAAACATGGCCTTGGTATAGGCATCGGTATAAGCGTCGATAAGTTCCAGTAAATTACCGACGCTTATACCAACGCTCAGAGTGACGCCTAAACCGGTGGGTGCGAAGCATCCTGACGATCTAATTTAAACAATCATACCGATGGTCAAGTGACTGTCGATACGCTTAAGTGCATTTCTCCAACGTTTATACCGACGTCGAAAGCGAGCGTCGGTATAGGCAGCATCGGTATGCCCCGCATATGTCCTAGTGTGTGTGATAATGCATTGCAATCATGATTATACGGTATTTGATTTGTGGGAAGTGGGATATGGAATTATGAACTGACTTTATTCTATGAGGGTGTTAAACCATCTGACATGTTCTATCTCTAATTGTCTACGGTTACAGAGCTGAATGCTACAGAGCTGAATGCTTATTGCGTATTCTAAGATGATCACAAGGAGCTATTTTCAAGCAGTATCAACGTAGTTTTTGTCCTTGCATTTCGATGTAATAACATGTTGAGACTAACCAAAATTGTTCAAGTGGATGTACGTCATTCTATAACTCAATAAATTAACTATTTCATATCGAGCAGCCTTTTTAATAGGATGGAATAATAATAAAGCAAAAAAGAAAAAACATTTATATGAGCCGCTTTCAGTTCTGTGATTACTTACGAATACATGCGTTTGATCATTCACCATGATAAGTACTCAAATCATACTTCTTTATCTTTTTTTTTTCTTTTTGTAAAAATTCAGAAAAAAACTCATGTTACATGGTTATGCACACGTACAAACTGGGCGAGGTTATTATTATACAACAAGAATTGCCTGCCAAGTCTCACATGGATCGCGAAAAGGAAGTATGAGTAGCAGTGCGGCATGCTTAAAGAGATTCTTGACAGCATGTCAGTTGTATTGTACAGTGTATTTTAATCTCACCTCTTATTGTCACCTGCGACAGTAGATCGGCCATTCCTGAGAGCTTCGTTAGAATTTTGAGCTATGCCCTCCAATGAGCCTTGCACGTTCTCTTTTACCTCGTGTGCCATCTCTTGCACCCTCTCCGCACTCCCTGCCACTGTTTCTTTAGTTTTCTCAGCTCCCTCTGTTGTCATATCCATCACTCTGTCTTTCCCTCCATACAGCGTCTCCTTACCCCTTTCTGCCGCTTCCCCGAACTTCTCTCCAGCCTGCTTGGCCTTATCAAGGGCACCTGACATTACCTCCTCGACCCCCTCTCTTAAATCTCCAGCTTTCTCTTTTGCAGACTCCGCAATGCCCTTCGCTTTTTCTTTTCCATGCTCCGTGGCCTCTTCAGCAGATTCTTTCGTCTCCTTGGTCTTTCGCCGCAAACCTTCCGACAATTCTCCAGCGCGAGACTTTGCCTGCTCTCCTTTCTGCGCAGCTTCGCCCTTCACAGCCTCTGTCCTCCGTTTGGCTTCATCCGCCATGCCTTCAGCATGCTCTCGGGCCTTCCCTCCCATTTCTTTAGATGATTTCTCCACATCAGAGGCAGTCTCTGCAAATTTCCGTTTCGCATCTTCGGCGACCTGAACAGAATGCAACAAACAACATAAGCTTCTTCGGTTGAAGATGAAAAGCATGTAACCTAAACATGCAATGAGAGACATTACGTTGCTGCCATAGCAGCGCAATTTCGAAGCGGGCGGTGCTTGAAAGTGAAGGGGCTTCTGGGAAAGGAGGCGAGGCACTGGGAGCGCGCCTGATGTACAGGTAGATACTGGCATGGTCGAGCGATGCAGCAGATCAGAAGTTATCACGGAGAAGGAAGGGACTGACAAAGATGTCGATGATGCTGATGGTAGAGCGGTAGACAGCACAGATAGCCCCATTGCGGCTCGTGTGGGCCGCAATGCTAAGCTGCTGATATCCATGCTATTGAGTATATGCGTGTATGAGTCGTGCCGGGGTGAAATGGACTGAAGAGTGAGCTCAAGACGGAGGAAGAACGCGATATTCGAGCACTACATTGTGTGCAATCAATTAATATAAGGACTTATGTGATGGAGGAGGTGTCTCTCATGTGATGGATGAGGTGTCTCTCATGGGCTTTGGTTGGTACGTGTCGAATTAATATAAGGACTTATGTGATGGAGGAGGTGTCTCTCATGTGATGGATGAGGTGTCTCTCATGGGCTTTGGTTGGTACGTGTCGATTTGAAGAGTTAACGCGCATTTTTTTGGCACGTATACCCTCAAGCCTTTTCGGATTTGCAATTTGAGATGTAGATGTCTGCAAAATACACAGACTACACGTGCACACATACACATACATATCTAGACGCATATACATATAACACTCTATACTACACACGTATACTTTCTTCATACATCCATACGCAAACATCCATACATAAATATACGTTCATACATACATATATATGTCACATGCATGTATGCATACATCCATTTATGTATACATACATAAACATGTACGTTTATATGAACAGGTGAAGAAATATCTTCACATACAATCACTACTAAAAATAGCCAAAAAAAACAAGTGAATCTCCTCGTTTATGCAACGAGACTTTTTTTTAATTAAAAAAAAAACATGATTCATCACATAAACGATGCAAAGCGTCCTTTATGCGGCGCTCCAAATGTGGTTACACACACATGTACACATCCATACACACACATATACACACAGACACACACATACACATAGACACACACACACATACACGCATACACTCACACATATACACACATATACACACATATACACACACATACACACACACATACATAGACACATACACACTTACACACACACAAACACACATGCATACACACATATATATACACATACATACACACATACACACATAGACACACGCATACACACATAGGCACACACACATAGACACACACACACATACACACACACACATATACACACATACACACACATAGACACATACACACTTACACACACACACATCCACACACATTTACACACATACACATGCATACAGACACATATATAGATACACACATACACACACATATACACACACACATACACACACACATACACACACATATACACACACAGATAGACACATATACACACATATGCATACACACACGTAGAGAGACATACACACACACATACACATACATGCATACATAATGCATATGCATATGCATACATACATACTTACATGCGTACACACACATGCATACATATGCACACATAATGCACATGCATATGCATACATACGTGCTTACATGCATACACACACATACAAATACACATAGACACACACACATACACATAGACACACACACACATAGACACACACACACATACACACACATGTATGCATACATACACACATAGAGAGACATACACACTCATACACATACATGCATACATATGCATACATACATACTTACATGCATACACACACATATGCATACTTAGACACATACACACATAATGCATATGCATATGCTTACATACATACTTACATGCATACACACACATACACACACATATGCATACTTAGACACATACACACATAATGCATATGCATATGCTTACATACATACTTACATGCATACACACACATACACACACATATGCATACATAATGCACATGCATATGCATACACATACACACATACACACACATACACTCACATATACACACATACACACACATATACACACAGATTCACACACACATAGACATGCATACACACAAATAAACACACACATACACATGCACACATAGACACATACACTCATAATGCATATGCATATGCATACATACATACATACTTACATGCATACACACACATACACACACATATGCATACATAATTGCAGCTCAAGCATAAGCACCACCTTCTTTACTTGTCAATCTGTGGAGAAGTGAGGACTCGTATGAAGACCATGAGCAACAAAAGGCACAAGGGTGTGAGTGAAAGTACACAAACATGCACACACGTACACACACACGTGCACAAGGTAAGATCAAAGAGAGGAACAATGGAGAGCTTCGATTACAAAAGATTTCTCTTAAAAAAGCTCAAATCTACAACAAGCTAAACTCAAAAATGAGCTCTCTAGCTCCTTTTATAGTCTTTTGACTAGTTTTGGCCCTGTCTATACCTAGTGTCCAGCCTAGTTAAAAATTAGGTTCCAGGGCTTATTTTTGGGCTCAAACGTAGTCTAGAAATTATGAAAATTGGTAGGATGATATTTCCAGTACTCCTCAACCTCGAGGACTTCTCAGGTTGAAAAAAATGGAGTTTAAAAAGGTGAAATGATATTTACAATGATTTGAGTGATCAAATCACTATTTTTGTAGGGGATTCTTCTGAAAATTTGAAATACACTTTTTGGAGCTCCCTACTTGCTCCCTCTTTGTGTGTGTCCACTTTTCTGATGTGCTTCCATGCTTGTGCTTGACCTTGAGTCCCAACACTCCCCCAGCTCTCGATTCTATCGTCCCTGATAGACCCTTGTTGTAGTGGTTGTTCCATGTAGTGCTTTGAGAGGTAGTGTTCCTCCTACATGAACAAGAGATTTCTATCTTCCAAACATAGTAGGGTTGGTTGTACGGTTCTTCATTTATCACTGCGAGCCTTTGCAAGTTGTAGTCTCTTGGTATGTACTTCGTCTGTGGCATTTTGCATGAAGATATATTCGTGAGCTTTCAAAAGTTGCTAGGTGCTCAGAAGAGGTTGTACATGTTGATTTGGAGCAGCTATTGGTGGTGGATTGCTTCATTGCTTTTGTTGTTGTAACTTTAATGTCCTTTGGATCTTTCAAAGATGATGTTCATCGTAGTCATGCCAAGTATTCATAATCCATAGTGAGTGATGGGTAAGTGTTTTAGTGCATGGGTTGAAGAAAATATATGCCTTGCGCATGACGTTGTAATGTGGCCCTATGCATGCTTACTTGGAAAATGCATTCGAAGTAGTATGGTGCATAAATTGGAGGTCTTGAGCTAAGTGCTCAAGGGTATGCTGACAAAGAGGTTTCCTAATCTATCATGGTTATAATGTTACCCAAGTAGGAGATTCTTACCATAGTGAATGGTCAGACGATGCGGATCTCTTCGTGTTGTACACCCATCATTGTGATGGACCATTGGCTAGTCTATCATTGTTGATGAAAGCCCTAGTTGATGGTCCATGGATGAGAGATTCTTTGAGCGCCTCGTTCTATCTCCTCTCTTTAAAGCAACATTTGCCAAATACTGAGATTTTAATTTCTTTATATTCCTTGACAAACAACATTGGGTAACTACACCAAGCTTAGTTTCACATATTCTCTTTAGCTCACCATAAGCAGGAGTCTTCTCATCCTGTATACATACAAGGATTTGCAGGGTACCAGAACTACCCCTTGCAAATATCTTTTTGGATGCTCTCGTGCATACAATAGTTAAGCATCGCTCAAGTTGCGGACCTTCGATCTCTTCCCTCCTTCCATGGTAAGGGGGAACAAAAGTTGTGGATGCCATGGTCATGCCAAGTCTTGGACATCTACTGGCTAAGGCAGCAATAATATCATCTGCTACCCAAGACACGAAGCATGATTCATTCATGTTCCATGAGCCAAACCTCGGAACAAGCTCCCTCTTTTGTTTTTTTTTTCTGTTTTTTCTTTTTTTTCTATTATTTTCTTTTTTTTGGAACAATGTCACAAAACAAGAAGAAAGATGTTAGAATCAATAAAAATGTTGCCATATGTCAATGTGCTCTTGTGCCTGGGACTCTCAAATGTGTCTATGCATGGCCGTGTAATGTGGCCCTATAGTAATGCATACTTTGGAAATGCATCACCTGAATGGTGCAAAAGACAGGGTTGTCCAAGGCGCACATCGTCTTCACTCTTCGAGGCTTTCTATGTTACTTGCCGATGTTGATGTTGCCTTTGTTGGAGGTCTCTCTTGGATCTTGAAATGATGTAAGCACGTGATTGTTGAATGACAATTCATCCTTCCTCTTTATGGGGATCCATTTGAGAACGGTCTTCGACTGTGTAGTGATCTCCTTTGGTTGCTTCATGTTTGGATGGTTTCTGCAGGGTTTGATCCTTTGTGGTTGGCTCTTTGGCTCTGTGGGGCCTATCGGTGCTTTTGGCTTCCATACCCATACCATTGTTGCTGGTCTTCTGACTCTTGTGGTAGATCTCTTAAGCACCCAAACTTGTTGGATACCTTGTGGTTGAGCTTGTCCTAGTTTCTTCATTCGTCTTCTGGCCTGGTTGGCTTGCCTAGATGGGAATTGTGAGGGCAAGGCTAGTGGCTTTCCTCCTTTTTATACCCAAACTTGATTCATGCCCAGAACTGCTTTCTTGTTGAATGGTGTCTTTCTATTTGATATAGCAGTTGTATTGAGCTGTGCTGCTTGCCTTCCTAGTGGCATTACTGTGGTTGCATTAGTTTTGAAGAGAGATCCACTCGTCTTCGAGCTTGTTCTTCCTTGATTGACTCCCTCTGCATCATAGATCTTTTCACACATACAATATCTTCTTCTATAATATCAGTCCGAAGAGAATGTGCGACACCATGATCTATGAGCATGCACTTTTCTAACTCTATTGTAATGCATTGGTCATGTACCCAAACTTGAACAAGTTGATCTCTTAGGTTTAAGTTGATTGCATGGTCATAGATCCAAACTTGACCAAAGACAAGTGGTTCCGTAAGATCCTCATCTTGACACACTAGCATTTTAACTCTCATGGGGACATCTTGAAGGTAGATGGGAAGCACCACCTCACCCAAACAAGGGGTTTCCACACCTCCTAGCCCTATGAGATAGGCTTCAATTGGATTGTTGTTCAATTGAAAGTCCTGGTAGTATGAAAGTCTAACTGCACTAGTTGTTGCACCTAAGTCAATCAATGCTCTCATAGGCCTTACATTCTCTTTGTGTCCTACCTCTAAGGTCACAAAAGGACTTGGGTCAATTATTCGAGATGCACTTGCACCTAATGTTTGGCACATGGCCATGTGATATCGTGGGATTCAAGATTGACATCTAGGCCTAATCACCTTAACTTCTTTCACTTAATGCGTTCTCTAGCCTCTGTATGTGCTTCTTCTCTAACCCTTAACTCTTCATCTTTTCTCTTCTTAGCAGTTCTGAGTCTCATTAGCATATCCTTTGTAAGAGGTTCTTGATACAGCTTGACTCTACATCCACTAATATAATTTGGCAAGATGTCACCTTCTATGGTGGCCAATTGAATTGAAGCACTAGTGGAAATTCTATTAATAATCATGGTTCCATATCCTCGCTTTTACAATTTACAGGCATGTTGCTTTAGTGTAAACCAACACTAGATCTCCCTCTTTCAATCCTTTATCCTTGATGTGTGCATCGAAGTATGCTTTTTGTCTTTTCTTTGCAGCATAGATGCCTGATGCCGCTCGTAGCCTCGTCTCTCCTAAGCATTCTAGATCAAAGATCCTAGAGGACAACTCATGTCCATTCCACTCATGCTCTTGTTCTACTTTTAAAGTTGGGATTAAGAATTCAAATGGTAGCACAACATTCTATCTGAAGGCCATCTGAAATGTGGTGGCATTAAGTACCGTTTTATAGGCAACTCGATAAGCCCAAACAACATGATGAAGATGTTTGTCCCAATCAGAGCATTTATCATTGACCAGTTTTGTCAATACATTACACAGGATCTTATTTGTGCTCTCAGCTTGTCCACTAGCTTCTAGATGATAGGGAGCAGACTTCTTATGAATCACCAAGAATTCTTGGACAAGGTTTTCAATAACTTCGTTCAAGAAGTGTGTACCTCTATCACTTACTAACTCTATTTGTAACCCATATCTAGTGAATACATTCTCGAATAAGAACTTAGCCGTCGTTTGACAATCGTTCTTTGTTGTAGCTTTTATTTCTACCCACTTTGTAAGGTAATCTGTGGCTACAATAATGTATTTTGCATGGGAGTTTCTAGCTCGCGGGTTAATAGGACCTACAAAGTCTATACCCCACTTCAAAAATGAACGTCCTCCCATCATTGGCCTCAAAGGCATCTCATATTTTCTAATTGAATAATGTGCACGTTGACATGTGTCACATTTCTTCACATAGGTATGCGCATCCATATGAAGAGTTCGCCACCAAATTCCTGAGAATAGAATGGTTTTAATTACTCGATCAGGGCCAAAGTGTCCACCTACAACACCACTATGTGCAGTTTCTAAGACTTTCAAATAGTATGATTCATGAATGCATAGTCTTTAAGTAACCATCTTTGCCACTTCGATATAAGTTGTCTCCAACTAAGGCATAATCCTGAGCCTCTTGCTCCATGCTTCATCTTCTTGCTAGACTAGCCTCTCTGGGTAATGTTCTCGATCTCATAAATTCTACCAATGGATCACTCTAGTCTGGAATTAATGATACGTGATAAAGAGTCGCATGCTCCACTGGGGGATTTTCCTAGCACACTAGAAAATTCTTAATCCACTCATGTGTTTCTTTGTCCATGCTAGGCCAATACACTCCTGAATATTTCAAATTTTGCATTGTTCGTTGTTTAGAGTAGTGATTCCTAGCACTCCTTCCTGGGCTTGTTGCAACCAACTGCTATGTTCATTGTGCTCGACACAACAAGCTAATACACCCTCTATATCTTGTTTGTACATACTTCCTGCCAATATGTGATATTTTTGTGATTTGACAATTTCTTCTTTGTTCGTTTTTACATTCTTGTTTGCGGGTCCAAAAGTTAGGACAAGTACCAACTGATTTGCCCATTTAGGAACAACTTTTAAATTGAACAGATAAGCATCATGTACTTCATCACACACTCCTTGCGATGACTCCGCTGAACTGATGTGGGAACCATGACCTGCCCTAAGGTGGGTTCCACCTTTCCTGACAACAAACTTAAAATCGTATTCCATTAGTAAGAGAAACCATCTTACTAAGTGTCCTGTATTGCAAGGTTTATTGAACAAATATAATAAGGCTTGATGATCAATGAAAAACTTGAACTTATTGGCCAATAGATAAACTTCTCTATGGCGTATACCATGCCTAAGCCTTCTCTTTCAGTTGTTGTATAGTTGTGCCCAGCTGCGTTTAGCTATCTGCTAGCGTATGCTATAGGCAAATCTTAATCTCCTTCACCTGTCGGATGTGCTCGCATACATCCTATTGCATGATTGGATGCACCCACATGGACATGGAATGGTTTATTCTAATCAGGAGTGGTTAGTATTGGTGTTGTGCATAGTTGTCTCTTTAACTCGTTGAAGGAATGTTCGCATTCCTCGTTCCACTCAAAATTCGTCAATAAGGCATAAAGAGGTTTAGAAATGATTGCATACATGTGGATAAACCTCCGTTAATATCCACAATGGCTTATAAAGGCTTGTACTTCTTTAACATTCCTCGACCTTGGCAGCTCTGCTATGGCTCTAACTTTGTCCTCATCTATTGATATTCCATTCTTAGAAACAATGTGGCCTAAGATTTTACCTTGTCATACCATGAACACACACTTCTCTGGGTTCATACACACTCAATTAACTTGTTGAAGATCTGTTTGAGCTCAAGGGTGCGAAGTCTTCTTTCTTGGGAGTGGGTTATAACATTTATATCCCTTTTGCTCAAGGGAGTATCCAATGAAGAAACATTTTTCTGCTTTTGGATCAAGCTTCGTTCTCAACTCATCTGGAGCATGTACATATGCAATATAGCCAAAAACTTTTAGATCTGATAAGTTTGGCTTTTTACTTGTAAACTTTTCTTCAGGTGTAACTTGATGTACAGTAGCAGTCGTAGTTCTGTTCATGATGTATACAACAGTATGAACAACTTCTGCCAAATAACAATGATGCATATTCTTCTCAATGATCAAGGCTCTTGCTATTTCTCTAATATGTCTATTTTTGCATTCAGGTGGTGTGTACGTGCATGAAAACTGACACCGAATTCCATGTGAAATTCCTATTTCACAAAGAAAAGCATTAAAATCATGTAATATGTATCCACCACCACAATTTCGGCATAGAGTCAAAAGCTTGTTTGACAAAACATTTTTTAGCCATAGTTAAAAATGCTTTGAAGCAAGAAAATGTCTGTCTTTTCTTTCATTGGATACACCCATGTATGGCGTAGTGTGTGTATGACTATCTTTTAAAAAAGAGGCACAATACATTTTTCCAAGAATCCAACCTTCACATTCATTCTTTTCAATGGAATTAAGTGTCCACAAACCAATAACCATTCCTTACTTTGGAGGTAAAACAAACTATTGAAGTTCAAATGAGCAAAATCATCATGTGAAAGCTTCATTTCAGCCATGGACCAAGGCATTTGAGGCAACCTTCTTGTATGTATCCAAGTGATACAAACCATTACATAATGTACCAGACATCATGATAATATCACCATTGCTAGAATCTCGGACCACACACTTATCATCAACAAAGTGTACAACCTAAAATATGTATATTTTTGTACGCATGTGTATCTACATGTATGTATGTATTATATGTATATGTGTGTTTGTGTATATATGTTATGTAGATATTAAAACCCTAAAACCCTAATCTTAAAGATTTAAACCTAAAATATGTATATTTTTGTATGCATGTGTATCTACATGTATGTATGTATTATATGTATATGTGTGTTTGTGTGTATATGTTATGTAGGTATTAAAACCCTAAAACCCTAATTAGAAAGACTTAGACTTAAATCTGAAATACTAAAACCTAAATACTTAAACACCTATAAAAATCTAAACCCCTAATCCTAAAACCCTAATCATATTTTATATATTTATTTATTTATATATTCAGATTTTTTTTTTATTTTTCTCTATATTTTTTCTTAATATAAATATAATTGAGTTATATGTATGCCTAAACCTTAAAACCCTAAACTTAAATATCTAGACCTAAAATATGTATATTTTTGTATACATGTGTATATACATGTATATATATATTATATGTGTATGTGTATGCATGTGTAAATAGCCTAAAAACCCTAATCCTATTTTTATATATTTGATGTAAAAAAAAACATCAAAATGAAAAATTTATATATTTAATTATATATATTTGATTAAAACACTAGCTTATGTGTGTGTATATATGTGCATGTGTGTATGTATGTGTGTGTGTGAATGTATGCATGTGTGTATATGTGTATGTGTGTCAATGTATGCATGTGTGAGTATATGAGTATGTATGTACATATGTGTGTGTATGTATGCATGTGTGTACATGTGTGTGTGTGTAGGTATACATGCATGTGTGTATATGTGTGTATGTATGCATGTGTGTATATATGTGTGTGTATGTGTGCATGTGTACATGTGTGTGTATATGTATGCATGTGTGTATATGTGCGTGTATGTATATGTGTGTGTATGTATGCATGCATGTGTGTGTATGTATGCATGCATGTGTGTATGTGTGTGTATCTATGTTTGTATACATATGTGTATATGTGTGTGTGTATGTATGTGTGTATGCATGTGTGTGTATGTATGTGTGTGTATGTATGCATGCATGTGTGTATATGTGTGTATATATGTGTGTGTATGTATGTGTGTATATATGTGTGTGTATGTGTATGTATGCATGTGTATATATGTGTGTGTATGTATGTGTGTATGCATGTGTGTGTATATATGCATGTGTTTAAATTTGTATGTGTGTGTATGCATGCATGTGTGTATATGTGTGTGTATGTAAGCATGCATGTGTGTATAGGTGTGTGTATGTAAGCATGCATGTGTGTACATGTATGTGTTTATGTATGCATGTGTAAATAAGTAAATGTGTAAATGTGTGTGTATGTGTGTGTGTATGTATGCTCTATTTTCGTATCTCTATCTTGATCTTTTCTTTCATTATTCTTTATCTCTCTCTCTCTCTCTCTCTCTCTCTCTCTCTCTCTCTCTATATATATATATATATATATATATATATATATATATATATATATATATATATATATATATATATATATATATATGCTACAAGAGAAGTTACATCTCTATAAAAATGCTACTAAGACTTCCTCGATTGTGTAGAAGCTACAACTACCAAAATCGAAACCTTTTCTATTCAGGAAAATATTAACCAACTATATTTGAGTCTCATCATTAACACTTTTTGTAGCAACAAGGAGATATACTGTTGTGCATTGATCAGTAATTCCTCACATGTTTTGACAAGATTCATTTCAAGAGCTTGACCCTAATCCTCAAAAGTTTTGCTCTCGGGTTCGCGGTATGTTTAAAACTCCGCCTCGATATATGCGTCGATATGGGCATCGGTATGCGCGTCGGTAACTTCTAGTAAATTACCGACAGTTATACCGACGTATATACCGACACATATACCGACGCATATACTGAGGGTTGCGGGCCACACCGACGATCCGTTTAAAACGGTCATACCGACGGTCACTTGACCGTCGGTATCTCTAAGTGATATTTTCCAATACCCATACAGACGCCGAGCGTGACCGTCGGTATATGCAGCGTTGGTATGCCCCTCATATATATATATATATATATATATATATATATATATATATATATATATATATATATATATATATATATATATATATGCTAGAAGAGAAGTTACATCTCTATAAAAATGCTGCTAAGACTTCCTCGATTGTGTAGAAGCTACGACTACCAAAATCGAAACCTTTTCTATTCAGGAAAATATTAACCAACTATATTTGAGTCTCATCATTAACACTTTTTGTAGCAAGAAGGAGATATACCGTTGTGCATTGATCAGTAATTCCTCACATGTTTTGACAAGATTCATTTCGAGAGCTTGACCCTAATCCTATTTTTATATTATATGTGTATGTGTATGTATGTGTAAATAGCCTAAAAACCCTAATCCTATTTTTATATATTTGATGTAAAAAAAAAAACTTCAAAATGAAAAATTTATATATTTAATTATATATATTTGATTAAAACACTAGCTTATGTGTGTGTATATATGTGCATGTGTGTATGTATGTGTGTGTGTGAATGTATGCATGTGTGTATATGTGTATGAAGTGACTGTCGATACGCTTAAGTGCATTTCTCCAACGTTTATACCGACGTCGAAAGCGAGCGTCGGTATAGGCAGCATCGGTATGCCCCTCATATGTCCTAGTGTGTGTGATAATGCATTGCAATCATGATTATACGGTATTTGATTTGTGGGAAGTGGGAAATAGAATTATGAACTGACTTTATTCTATGAGGGTATTAAACCATCGGACATGTTCTATCTCTAATTGGCTACGGTTACAGAGCTGAATGCTTATTGCATATTCTATGATGCTCACAAGGAGTTATTTTCAAGCAGTATTTAATGTGACTTACTCCAAACATTTATCATACCCTTAAATACGGAACTAATGAAATATGTATGTATTTATGATCACAATAAGCTGGACCCTCTATATAAATGCTTTATGACCTTTCTTGTTGTCTAACAACATGGACTGTGAATTTGAACATATGCTAATTTCAGGATGATGATCCAAATATTAGTTTATTATTTGAAAATCCACCATCATAATCTTCGTCCATCTCATAAAATGCTTCAAGCCTTTCTTCCATCTGTTCATTCCGTGTAATGCTATTAGTGCCTTGTACTTCTAACTCCTTTTTTGTTCTCTTTTTTCCACAAGAGGTTACTAGTGCAATCTGGTTTGGGCCCATCTTCTCACCTAGGGGAGCGAATGGTAGCGTAGGTTTTGTAGTCGAGTTTTATCAAAAGATCCATACGCTCTAACATGTGCAGTACAAATCTGTCATTTTCGATAAATTTGATACTTGCACTGAGTGCAAGGACATGCCATTCTCTTCTGCGGATCCAAATTGCCCATCTGATATGGATATTTTAGAACATTTGAATTTTTGTATTAAACCTTAAAACCAAAATCCTAAAGACTTAAACCTAAAATATATATGTATATTTAATTATATATTCAAATTTTTTTATTTTCTTTTTCTTATTCATACTAAAATCTAATTTTTTTATATTAAAAAACCTAAAAACCTATTTTTTATATATCATAAAAATCCTAAAAAACCCTTAAACCCTAATGCTATATATATATATATATATATATATATATATATATATATATATATATATATATATATATATATTCATATATATAGCTTAAAAATCCTAATCCTAATTTATATATATATTCGATTATATATTATTTATATATATCAATATTAATCTAAAACTCTAATTTTTATTTAATTAATTATATATATTTAGTTTGATAGAAAATCTGAAAATCTTCTTTTTATATATTAATTATATATATGTTTATGTGTATATATATTTAGTTTGATAAAAAACCTTAAAGTTCTATTTTTATATATTTAATTTATTTATTTTAAACACTAGCTCTTTTCATATTTACTTATCTATATAACTATCCTATATATATATATATATATATATATATATATATATATATATATATATATATATATATATATATATATATATATATATATATATATATATATATATATATATATATATATATATATATATATATATATATATATATATATATTCAATTTTTTTTTCAATTTTTTCTTTCTCTTTTCTTTATATAAATTTAATTGAATTATATATATGTAAAAATCCTAAAACCCTAATCCAAAACATCTAGACCTAAAATATGTATATTTGTGTATGCATATGTATATACATGTATATATGTATCATATGTGTATGTGTATATATGTATTATGTTATGCATGTCTAAAAATCCTAAAACCCTAATCGTAAAGTTCACATACAATCACTACTAAAAATAGCCAAAAAAAAAAGTGAATCTCATCGTTTATACATCGAGACTTTTTTTTAATTAAAAAAAAACATGATTCATCACATAAACGATGCAAAGCGTCGTTTATGCGGCGCTCCAAATGTGGTTACATACACATGTACACATCCATACACACACATATACACACAGATCGGCCTTGGCAGCTCTGCTATGGCTCTAACTTTATCCTCATCTATTGATATTCCATTCTTAGAAACAATGTGGCCTAAGATTTTACCTTGTCATACCATGAACACACACTTCTCTGGGTTCATACACACTCAATTAACTTGTTGAAGATCTGTTTGAGCTCAGGGGTGCGAAGTCTTCTTTCTTGGGAATTAGCACATAAATCATCCACATATACTTCTAAGCTCTTTCGCAAGAACTCTTTGAATACATGACACATGAGCATTTGGAATGTTGCAGGTGCATTGGTGAGCCCAAATGGCATCACACGGAATGCAAAGATTCCCCACTCTGTTGCAAAAGCCATTTTGTGTTGTTCTTTTGGGGCTATGGCTACTTGGTTGTAACCTGAAAATCCATCAAGAAAGCTATAAACATCCTTGCCTGTAACACGCTCCAATAAATGCTCAGTGACTGGAAGCGGATAGCTATCTCTAATTGTAGCACCATTAACTTTGTTAAGGTTAATGCACACTCGCAACTTTCCATTCTTCTTAGGCACCACTACAATGGGGGACACCCATTCAGTATGCTCAATCTCATAGATAAATCCAATTTCAATCAGCCTATCAATTTCTTCTTTTATTTTTCATGTGTAAGTGTCATTATATGTGTAGGGCTTCTGTTTGGTGGGCTTTGCATCGATTGTCATGGGAATCATATGAGAGCAAATTTTCGGATCTACTCCCTTCAAGTCTCTATAGTGCCATGCAAACACGTCCCTATATTCCCTTAATAAAGCTACAAGCTCTGCTTCTTCTTCTACACTTAGGTCATCTCCTATGTACAAACATCTTTCTTCATTCTCTTCAATGGTTACCACAATTTTTTTGGTATTTTCTTAATTATCGTATGCTTCTCCTATGGTGCCCTCTCTCTTAGAAATTCGTACCAAAATATTTCTATCTTCCACTTCATATTTCTTGAACTTTTCTGGTACCTCGAACAATGATTCCTCCTCTTCTTGTTTCACCGCTTTTCTTTTCTTTTTCTTTTGACCGCCTTCAATTCCTTCCTTTGAATTTATAGTTTTAATGCTCGTGAGAGGTTCTTCTTCTTTTTGGGTAAATACTCCTATGTCTTCTAGATAGTGCTCCTCTAAATTAAAGCAACTATCCATCACTATAGACGCTAGATCATCGTGGCCCTCATCTTCTATGAACTCATTAGAGTCACACTCTTCTAGCAAGGGCTCACACATGAACATAGAGATATCATAACCCTCCTCATCACAATGAGGTGTCCACTATTCTTCAATGATAGCAATGTCCATGGTGGCTAGGATTTTTGCCCAAGCATGAGGCTCAAATTCCTCATCTGGAAAGATGATCGATGTGTAGGCGAGGTCTCTAATCGGCCTCTCTGCTTGACAAGTTCCTCCTTCCCTCACTTTTAGGCATTTTTCCTCTTCCTCTGCAACCTTGCATATCCACAAGTGAGTGTCTTCATGCATCCAAGATGCATCAGATGAACTTTCAGAATGCATAAAGATAGAATCTTCTTTCACTTTCTGGAATAGATTCAAAATCTAATCTTTCATCTTCGTGTTTCTCTACTTGATCTCCGTAAATAGATGGAATGTATTGGTGAAATTGATCATGAAGATCATCAATCTCAGGAATAGGAGGGGGATTACCCTTCTCCTTGGCCCATTTCTCTTCTTGTATTTCCCGCAAGAATTCTTGAGAGTACTGTTGAATTGAAAGAGGTGTTTCCCCATCCATGGAATCAGGAATATAAACTCTCGTCGGTGGTGAGCTTTCTCTTTCAACAACTCCGTTTTGCATCTTCGGCGACCTGAACAGAATGCAACAAACAACATAAGCTTCTTCGGTTGAAGATGAAAAGCATGTAACCTAAACATGCAATGAGAGACATTACGTTGCTGCCATAGCAGCGCAATTTCGAAGAGGGCGGTGCTTGAACGTGAAGGGGCTTCTGGGAAGGGAGGCGAGGCACTGGGAGCGCGCCTGATGTACAGGTAGATACTGACATGGTCGAGCGATGCAGCAGATCAGAAGTTATGACGGAGAAGGAAGGGACTAACAAAGATGTCGATGATCGTGAGGCGATCCTACTAAAGTCATGAAGCTTGGGACTGGAGCGGACTGGCGACGACGGCAACCTTTGTGCGACGGCAATCGACAAGGGAAGACGGCGAAGGTCACGGTCCTCCGTGAGGCTTCCGCAGCCCTTCCATGTGCTGCTGTTGGCGGCATCGACTACGCGATGGAAGTCACGACTGACTGATGGTTTGTCCATCGTCACGAGCCACGACTGATCGGTGCCGATCGTGTGAGGTGGTCCATCGTTGCGACTGACTGAAGGCGTCGATCGTGTGGCGTTGTCAATCGTCGTGACTGACCGGACTTGCCCATCGTCACGACTGATTGACCGGACTTGCCCATCGTCACGACTGATTGACCGGACTTGCCCATCGTCACGACTGATTGACTCAGTGTTGGAGGGTGCGCGCGTCCAATCGAGGGACTCTGAGACTGAGGAATGGCATGCCATCGCGCCCACTACATTTAAAGTGGTAAATTGCTGAATTATGGCTCTTCCAAGTTCCCACGGTGACTGACCATTGTCGCTCGTGGAGGTTCTGGGCTTGTCGGCCACTTTTCTTGGGCCTCGTGTCTTTGTCGCTTCAGAGTTTCCCCTTTCCTTAAAAAAAAAAGAGTGAATCGCCTTAAGCATCTTGAATTCTCTCGAGCGAACTTCAAGCCAACGTTTATTCCAAAGCGGTAGGCCCAATTTTATTCTTCGCGGAGCTCTTTGCTGTCCATCGTGGGTGGCCATCGCGGGCGGCTACTCTGCCCTTCGCGGGGAAAATTCTTTTAGCTTGGTCATGGATGTGGCGACCCCCTGACTTGTGAGAAGTAAACTAGCCCCTCCTCTGGGGGAGATCGGTAACCTGGCCTCTCTGTTGGAGGGGGGGTCTTGTGCCGCCCCCGGGGCCTCCGAGAGTGTTGAATCCCCAGTGGTCTCCCTCAGTAGATCTGCAATTCTGTCAGCTCAAGAGGAGCTCAAGAAAGTTTGCCTCGTCGGCCAAATGTTTGGCCCTAGGCCCCGCTCGAAACTGTGCAACAGTGGCTCCGAAACGAGTGGTTCCCCCGTGGACTAATTGTTTGTAACAGTTCTTACTGGCTAGCCACTTGTTGCTAGTCTTTGAAAATGAAGATATGGCGTTCCAAGCCCTAAGCTTCGGCACTTGGCAACTTGGCCGGGCGACCCTCTGCCTATTCAGATGGTCCCTTGATTTTACTCCCGACAAATCGAAATCGCTTCGGTACCCTCTCTGGGTTGAGCTCCCTAACCTTCCTTACTTTTTGTACAACTTTGTGTGGGACATTGTTTCTCCTATCGGCAAGCCGTTGGCATCACGCGAGGACATCGGTGGTCTCATCTATGAAGGTGCAAGACACTCGTTCAACGCTTTGTGGCACCCTCAAATCTGTGTCGAGGCTGACCTCAGCATGTCGCTCCCATCGAAGATCAAAGTGGACTTGGGCGAAGGGGATGTATGGGAGCAAGGGGATGTATGGGCGAAGGGGATGTATGTGTGAATATATATGCATTTGTGTACATATGTGTGTATGTATGTGTGTGTGTGTATAAATGCATGTGTGTATATGTGTGTGTATGTATGCCTGCATGTGTGTATATGTGTGTATGTATGCATGTATGTACATGTGTGTGTGTATGTATGCATGTGTGTACATGTGTGTGTATGTATGTGTGTGTGTATGTATGTGTGTGTATGTATGTGTGTGTGTATGTATGCATGTGTGTATATGTGTATGTGTGTGTATTTATGCATGTGTGTATATGTGTGTGTGTGTGTATGTGTGTGTGTATGTATGTGTATATGTGTGTGTGCATGTATGCATGTGAGTATATATGTGTGTGTATGTATGCATGTGTGTATATGTATATGTGTGTGTATATGTGTATGTATGTATGTGCATGTATATGCGTGTGTATGTATGCATGTGTGTATATATGTGTGTGTATCTATGCATGTGTGTATATTTGTATGTGTGTATGTATGCATGTGTGTATATGTGTGTATATGTATGTGTGAGTATATATGTGTGTATGTATGCATGTGTGTACATACGTGCGTGTGTATGCATGTGTGTACATGTGTGTGTATGTATGCATGTGTGTATGCATGCATATATGTATGTGTGTATATGTGTGTGTATGTATGCCTTCATGTGTGTATATGTGTGTATGTATGCATGTGTGTACATGTGTGTATGTATGCATGTGTGTATGTATGTCTGTGTATGTATGCATCTGTGTATATGTGTATGTGTGTATGTATGCATGTGTGTATATGTGTGTATATGTATGTGTGTGTATATGTGTGTGTATATGTGTGTATGTATGCATGTGTGTATATGTGTGTGTATTTATGCATGTGTGTACATGTGTGTGTATGTATGTGTGTGTGTGTATGTATGCATGTGTGTACATGTGTGTGTATGCATGCATGCATGTGTGTATATGTGTGTATCTATGTATGCATATGTATGTGTATGCATGTATGTATATGTGTGTGTATATGCATGTATGTATGTGTGTGTGTGTATGTTTTTCTATATCACTCTCTCTTTATCTCTCTCTATCTTTCTCTTTTTCATCTCTCTGTATCTCTCTCTCTATTTTTCTCTCTTTCATCTCTCTTTATTTCTTTCTCTATCTTTCTCTCTTTCACCTCTCTTTATCTCGCTCTCTCTTTTTCTCTCTCTCTCTATCAATAGAGAATAAAAAAATCACTTACAAGTATGTCCCTCTTTTAGATCGTTGTCGTTAAAACGTAATGTATGTTGTCTAACGTCGAATTCCAAAGAATCAATGCCAAAAAACTTCTGCAAATTCAAAGAAAAGAAAAATTATAAAACATAAAGCATAGAGAAAGACAAAGGGTAAGAGTACGTGTACCACTTACCAAGATGCGAGATCTAAAGAAAGAGAGAGTGTGTGTGTGTAGAGAGAGAGGTCTTTGTGTGCGTGCACAAGACAATGCAGGTCACAATTCGGTTCACGTGCGTAAGTTCGACAGAAGCAAGCAATACTCAATGTAAAACATGTGCAAAATGTTCAGTTTTCCTCTGGGGTTCCTAGTATGTTTGAAACATGGCCTTGGTATAGGCATCGGTATAAGCGTCGATAAGTTCTAGTAAATTACCGATGCTTATACCAACGCTCAGAGTGACGCCTAAACCGGTGGGTGCGAAGCATCCCGACCATCTGTTTTAAACAATCATACCGATGGTCAAGTGACTGTCGATACGCTTAAGTGCATTTCTCCAACGTTTATACCGACGTCGAAAGCGAGCGTCGGTATAGGCAGCATCGGTATGCCCCTCATATGTCCTAGTGTGTGTGATAATGCATTGCAATCATGATTATACGGTATTTGATTTGTGGGAAGTGGGATATGGAATTATGAACTGACTTTATTCTATGAGGGTGTTAAACCATCGGACATGTTCTATCTCTAATTGTCTACGGTTACAGAGCTGAATGCTTATTGCGTATTCTAAGATGATCACAAGGAGCTATTTTCAAGCAGTATTTAATTTGACTTACTCCAAACATTTATCATACCCTTAAATACCGAACTAATGAAATATGTATGTATTTATGATCACAATAAGCTGGACCCTCTATATAAACGCTTTATGACCTTTCTTGACAGCATGGACTGTGAATTTGAACATATGCTAATTTCAGGATGATGATCCAAATATTAGTTTATTGTTTGAAAATCCGATTACAATATTCCGAAATAATATTCATTAATTTCACCAATTACAAGATTTTAAGTTTGAGTGACTCCATATCGTAAGAAGTACTGTATCATTTGGGGTTCCGAAAAACTACGATCTTTTTTGGATAAGACCCAGATGAGCATGACAACCAATATATTTTATCTTGTTAAAACGTATAGCTTGTCAAGTGCACATTTTCATGAAGAGAAGGAATATATGCGTAAAACTGTCTGGAGTCTATAGTAGGACTTTTGGTAATAAAATAATCATTAGCATCTGAAACCTTTACAGGTTTCGGAAATTCTTAAGTTTTCGGGTGGTAATTTATATAATTAATATAGTTGGGTGGGGCTGATTGTGCAAGAGAGGAATTAGCTAACCAAAACCATAACACAAAGTTCAATTTGACCAATAGCGAAGCGTCGAAAAGCTACTACACCTGGCAAGTATTGATCCTGTGCCAGAAATCTGATATATTGTAGATAAACAGCTAACATTAATTGATTAAAGGTCATAAATTTTTTAGCTGAGAATACTCCGAAGAAAAGCATCGTTAGTGATACGGATGCTGTTATATGCCTTTGTAGGACTGAGGTACTAAAATATAAACTAAGGAGATCAGCACGCGCTTTCTTTATATAGAGAATATTTATATGCAATATTAAACATAGGAAAGGACTACGAGCTGACTAACGTAATATTAAGTACACGCCTAATGAACTCTTGATTTCTCTTTACTAGGAATAATATACGGCTGCTTGAATGGTTGTCCAAAATATAAATATGAATTTAATAGACCAGCTCTATTGTTTGTGCTAATAATATATAGACAAAACAATTGACATGATGAATGAAGAGAAAAAAGATGAACAAATGTGTAAAGGGTTAAGAAACGGATATAATTTACGCACAGATCACGTACTATTTTGTATTTATTCCGTTTCGCATCTTCGGCGACCTGAACAGAATGCAACAAACAACATAAGCTTCTTCGGTTGAAGATGAAAAGCATGTAACCTAAACATGCAATGAGAGACATTACGTTGCTGCCATAGCAGCGCAATTTCGAAGAGGGCGGTGCTTGAAAGTGAAGGGGCTTCTGGGAAAGGAGGCGAGGCACTGGGAGCGCGCCTGATGTACAGGTAGATACTAACATGGTCGAGCGATGCAGCAGATCAGAAATTATGACGGAGAAGGAAGGGACTGACAAAGATGTCGATGATGCTGATGGTAGAGCGGTAGACAGCACAGATAGCCCCATTGCGGCTCGTGTGGGCCGCAATGCTAAGCTGCTGATATCCATGCTATTGAGCATATGCGTGTATGAGTCGTGCCGGGGTGAAATGGACTGAAGAGTGAGCTCAAGACGGAGGAAGAACGCGATGTTCGAGTACTGCATTGTGTGCAATCAATTAATATAAGGAGAGTTAACGCGCATTTTTTTGGCACGTATACCCTCACGCCTTTTCGGATTTGCAATTTGAGATGTAGATGTCTGCAAAATACACAGACTACACGTGCACACATACACATACATATCTAGACGCATATACATATAACACTCTATACTACACACGTATACTTTCTTCATACATCCATACGCAAACATCCATACATAAATATACGTTCATACATACATATATATGTCACATGCATGTATGCATACATCCATTTATGTATACATACATAAACATGTACGTTTATATGAACAGGTGAAGAAATATCTTCACATACAATCACTACTAAAAATAGCCAAAAAAAAAAAGTGAATCTCATCGTTTATGCAACGAGACTTTTTTTTAATTAAAAAAAAACATGATTCATCACATAAACGATGCAAAGCGTCGTTTATGCGGCGCTCCAAAGATGGTTACACACACATGTACACATCCATACACACACATATACACACAGACACACATACATACACATAGACACACACACACATACACGCATACACTCACACATATACACACATATACACACACATACACACACAGATACATAGACACATACACACTTACACACACACAAACACACATGCATACACACATATATATACGCATACATACACACATACACACATAGACACACGCATACACACATAGGCACACACACATACACACACACACATATACACACATACACACACATAGACACATACACACTTACACACACATACATCCACACACATTTACACACACATACACATGCATACAGACACATATATAGATACACACATACACACACATATACAGACACACATACACACACACATACACACACATATACACACACAGATAGACACATATACACACATATGCATACACACACGTAGAGAGACATACACACACACATACACATACATGCATACATAATGCATATGCATATGCATACATACATACCTACATGCGTACACACACATACACACACATGCATACATATGCACACATAATGCACATGCATATGCATACATACGTGCTTACATGCATACACACACATACACATACACACATAGACACACACACACACATAGACACACACACACATACACACACATGTATGCATACATACACACATAGAGACACATACACACTCATACACATACATGCATACATATGCATACATACATACTTACATGCATACACACACATATGCATACATATCAATACATAATGCACATGCATATGCATACATACATGCATACACATACACACATAGACACATACACACACATAGATACATACACAGTCCACATACACACACATATACACACAGATTACACACACATACACATGCATACACACACATACACACATACACACACACACATACACACTTAGACACATACACACATAATGCATATGCATATGCATACATACATACTTACATGCATACACACACATACACACACATATGCATACATAATGCACATGCATATGCATGCACATACACACACAGACACTCACATATACACACATACACACACATATACACACAGATTCACACACACATAGACATGCATACACACAAATAAACACACACATACACATGCACACATAGACACATACACTCATAATGCATATGCATATGCATACATACATACATACTTACATGCATACACACACATACACACACATATGCATACATAATTGCAGCTCAAGCATAAGCACCACCTTCTTTACTTGTCAATCTGTGGAGAAGTGAGGACTCGTATGAAGACCATGAGCAACAAAAGGCACAAGGGTGTGAGTGAAAGTACACAAACATGCACACACGTACACACACGTGCACAAGGTAAGATCAAAGAGAGGAACAATGGAGAGCTTCGATTACAAAAGATTTCTCTTAAAAAAGCTCAAATCTACAACAAGCTAAACTCAAAAATGAGCTCTCTAGCTCTTTTTATAGTCTTTTGACTAGTTTTGGCCCTGTCTAGACCTAGTGTCCAGCCTAGTTAAAAATTAGGTTCCACGGCTTATTTTTGGGCTCAAACGTAGTCTAGAAATTATGAAAATTGGTAGGATGATATTTCTAGTACTCCTCAACCTCGAGGACTCCTCAGGTTGAAAAAAACGGAGTTTAAAAAGGTGAAATGATATTTACAATGATTTGAGTGATCAAATCACTATTTTTGTAGAGGATTCTTCTGAAAATTTGACATACACTTTTTGGAGCTCCCTACTTGCTCCCTCTTCGTGTGTGTCCACTTTTCTGATGTGCTTCCATGCTTGTGCTTGACCTTGAGTCCCAACACTCCCCCAGCTCTTGATTCTATCGTCCCTGATAGACCCTTGTTGTAGTGGTTGTTCCATGTAGTGCTTTGAGAGGTAGTGTTCCTCCTACATGAACAAGAGATTTCTATCTTCCAAACATAGTAGGGTTGGTTCTACGGTTCTTCATTTATCACTGCGAGCCTTTGCAAGTTGTAGTCTCTTGGTATGTACTTCGTCTGTGGCATTTTGCATGAAGATATATTCGTGAGCTTTCAAAAGTTGCTAGGTGCTCAGAAGAGGTTGTACATGTTGATTTGGAGCAGCTATTGGTGGTGGATTGCTTCGTTGCTATTGTTGTTGTAACTTTAATGTCCTTTGGATCTTTCAAAGATGATGTTCATCGTAGTCATGCCAAGTATTCATAATCCATAGTGAATGATGGGTAAGTGTTTTAGGTGCATGGGTTGAAGAAAATATATGCCTTGCGCATGACCTTGTAATGTGGCCCTATGCATGCTTACTTGGAAAATGCATTCGAAGTAGTATGGTGCATAAATTGGAGGTCTTGAGCTAAGTGCTCAAGGGTATGCTGACAAAGAGGTTTCCTAATCTATCATGGTTATAATGTTGCCCAAGTAGGAGATTCTTACCATAGTGAATGGTCAGACGATGCGGATCTCTTTGTGTTGTACACGCATCATTGTGATGGACCATTGGCTAGTCTATCATTGTTGATGAATGCCCTAGTTGATGGTCCATGGATGAGAGATTCTTTGAGCGCCTCCTTCTATCTCCTCTCTTTAAAGCAACATTTTCCAAATACTGAGATTTTAATTTCTTTATATTCCTTGACAAACAACATTGGGTAACTACACCAAGCTTAGTTTCACATATTCTCTTTAGCTCACCATAAGCGGGAGTCTTCTCATCCTGTATACATACAAGGATTTGCAGGGTACCAGAACTACCCCTTGCAAATATCTTTTTGGATGCTCTCGTGCATACAATAGTTAAGCATCGCTCAAGTTGCGGACCTTCGATCTCTTCCCTCCTTCCATGGTAAGGGGGAACAAAAGTTGTGGATGCCATGGTCATGCCAAATCTTGGACATCTACTAGCTAAGGCAACAATAATATCATCTGCTACCCAAGACACGAAGCATGATTCATTCATGTTCCATGAGCCAAACCTCGGAACAAGCTCCCTCTTTTGTTTTTTTTTTCTTTTTTTTCTTTTTTTTCTATTATTTTCTTTTTTTTGGAACAATGTCACAAAACAAGAAGAAAGATGATAGAATCAATAAAAATGGTTGACATATGTCAATGCGCTCTTGTGCCTGGGACTCTCAAATGTGTATATGCATGGCCGTGTAATGTGGCCCTATAGTAATGCATACTTTGGAAATGCATCACCTGAATGGTGCAAAAGACAGGGTTGTGTAAGGCGCACATCGTCTTCCCTCTTCGCGGCTTTCTATGTTACTTGCCGATGTTGATGTTGCCTTTGTTGGAGGTCTCTCTTGGATCTTGAAATGATGTAAGCACGTGATTGTTGAATGACAATTCATCCTTCCTCTTTATGGGGATCCATTTGAGAACGGTCTTCGACTGTGTAGTGATCTCCTTTGGTTGCTTCATGTTTGGATGGTTTCTTCAGGGTTTGATCCTTTGTGGTTGGCTCTTTGGCTCTGTGGGGCCTATCGGTGCTTTTGGCTTCCATACCCATACCATTGTTGCTGGTCTTCTGACTCTTGTGGTAGATCTCTTAAGCACCCAAACTTGTTGGATACCTTGTGGTTGAGCTTGTCCTAGTTTCTTCATTCGTCTTCTGGCCTGGTTGGCTTGCCTAGATGGGAATTGTGAGGGCAAGGCTAGTGGCTTTCCTCCTTTTTATACCCAAACTTGATTCATGCCCAGAACTGCTTTCTTGTTGAATGGTGTCTTTCTATTTGATATAGCAGTTGTATTGAGCTGTGCTGCTTGCCTTCCTAGTGGCATTACTGTGGCTGCATTAGTCTTGAAGAAAAAGAGAGATCCACTCGCCTTCGAGCTTGTTCTTCCTTGATTGACTCCCTCTGCATCATAGATCTTTTGACACATACAATATCTTCTTCTATAATATCAGTCCGAAGAGAATGTGCGACACCATGATCTATGAGCATGCAATTTTCTAACTCTATTGTAATGCATTGGTCATGTACCCAAACTTGAACAAGTTGATCTCTTAAGTTTAAGTTGATTGCATGGTCATGGATCCAAACTTGACCAAAGACAAGTGGTTCCGTAAGATCCTCATCTTGACACACTAGCATTTTAACTCTCATGGGGACATCTTGAAGGTAGATGGGAAGCACCACCTCACCCAAACAAGGGGTTTCCACACCTCCTAGCCCTATGAGATAGGCTTCAATTGGATTGTTGTTCAATTGAAAGTCCTGGTAGTATGAAAGTCTAACTGCACTAGTTGTTGCACCTAAGTCAATCAATGCTCTCACAGGCCTTACATTCTCTCTGTGTCCTACCTCTAAGGTCACAAAAGGACTTGGGTCATATATTCGAGATCCACTTGCACCTAATGTTTGGCACATGGCCATGTGATATCGTGGGATTCAAGATTGACATCTAGGCCTAATCACCTTAACTTCTTTCACTTAATGCGTTCTCTAGCCTCTGCATGTCCTTCTTCTCTAACCCTTAACTCTTCATCTTTTCTCTTCTTAGCAGTGTTGAGTCTCATTAGCATATCCTTTGTAAGAGGTTCTTGATACAGCTTGACTCTACATCCACTAATATAATTTGGCAAGATGTCACCTTCTATGGTGGCCAATTGAATCGAAGCACTAGTGGAAATTCTATTAATGATCATGGCTCCATATCCTCGCTTTTACAATTTACAGGCATGTTGCTTTAGTGTATAAACCAACACTAGATCTCCCTCTTTCAATCCTTTATCCTTGATGTGTGCATCGAAGTATGCTTTTTGTCTTTTCTTTGCAGCATAGATGCCTGATGCCGCTCGTAGCCTCGTCTCTCCTAAGCATTCTAGATCAAAGATCCTAGAGGACAACTCATGTCCATTCCACTCATGCTCTTGATCTACTTTTATAGTTGGGATTAAGAATTCAAATGGTAGCACAACGTTCTATCTGAAGGCCATCTGAAATGTGGTGGCATTAAGTATCGTTTTATAGGCAACTCGATAAGCCCAAACAACATGATGAAGATGTTTGTCCCAATCAGAGCATTTATCATTGACCAGTTTTGTCAATACATTACACAGGATCTTATTTGTGCTCTCAGCTTGTCCACTAGCTTCTAGATGATAGGGAGGAGACTTCTTATGAATCACCAAGAAATCTTGGACAAGGTTTTCAATAACTTCGTTCAAGAAGTGTGTACCTCTATCACTTACTAACTCTATTGGTAACCCATATCTAGTGAACACATTCTCGAATAAGAACTTAGCCGTCATTTGAGAATCGTTCTTTGTTGTAGCTTTTACTTCTACCCACTTTGTAAGGTAACCTGTGGCTACAATAATGTATTTTGCATGGGAGTTTCTAGCTCGGGGGTTAATAGGACCTACAAAGTCTATACCCCACTTCAAAAATGCACGTTCTCCCATCATTGGCCTCAAAGGCATCTCATATTTTCTAATTGGATAATGTGCACGTTGACATGTGTCACATTTCTTCACATAGGTATGCGCATCCATATGAAGAGTTGGCCACCAAAGTCCTGAGAATAGAATGGTTTTAATTACTCGATCAGGACCAAAGTGTCCACCTACAACACCACTATGTGCAGTTTCTAAGACTTTCAAATAGTATGATTCATGAATGCATAGTCTTAAGTAACCATCTTTGCCTCTTCGATATAAGTTGTCTCCAACTAAGGCATAATCCTGAGCCTCTTGCTCCATGCTTCATCTTCTTGCTAGACTAGCCTCTCTGGGTAATGTTCCCGATCTCATAAATTCTACCAATGGATCACTCTAGTCTGGAATTAATGATACGTGATAAAGAGTCGCATGCTCCACTGGGGGATTTTCCTAGCACACTGGAAAATTCTTAATCCACTCATGCGTTTCTTTGTCCATGCTAGGCCAATACACTCCTGAATATTTCAAATTTTGCATTGTTCGTTGTTTAGAGTAGTGATTCCTAGCACTCCTTCATGGGCTTGTTGCAACCAACTGCTATGTTCATTGTCCTCGACACAACAAGCTAATACACCCTCTATATATTGTTTGTACATACTTCCTGCCAATATGTGATATTTTTGTGATTTGACAATTTCTTCTTTGTTCGTTTTTACATTCTTGTTTGCGGGTCCAAAAGTTAGGACAGGTACCAACTGATTTGCCCATTTAGGAACAACTTTTAAATTGAACAGATAAGCATCATGTACTTCATCAGACACTCCTTGCGATGACTCCGCTGAACTGATGTGAGAACCATGATCTGCACTAAGGTGGGTTCTACCTTTCCTGACACCAACTTCAAAATCGTATTCCATTAGTAAGAGAAACCATCTTACTAAGTGTCCTGTATTGCAAGGTTTATTGAACAAATATAATAAGGCTTGATGATCAATGAAAAACTTGAACTTATTGGCCAATAGATAAACTTCTCTATGGCGTATACCATGCCTAAGCCTTCTCTTTCAATTGTTGTATAGTTGTGCCCAGCTGCGTTTAGCTATCTGCTAGCGTATGCTATAGGCAAATCTTAATCTCCTTCACATGTCGGTTGTGCTCGCATACATCCTATTGCATGATTGGATGCACCCACATGGACATGGAATGGTTTATTCTAATCAGGAGTGGTTAGTATTGGTGTTGTGCATAATTGTCTCTTCAACTCGTTGAAGGAATGTTCGCATTCCTCGTTCCACTCAAAATTTGTCAATAAGGCATAAAGAGGTTTTGCAATGATTGCATACATGTGGATAAACCTCCGTTAATATCCACAATGGCTTATAAAGGCTTGTACCTCTTTAACATTCCTCGACCTTGGCAGCTCTGCTATGGCTCTAACTTTGTCCTCATCTATTGATATTCCATTCTTAGAAACAATGTGGCCTAAGATTTTACCTTGTCATACCATGAACACACAGTTCTCTGGGTTCATACACACTCAATTAACTTGTTGAAGATCTGTTTGAGCTCAAGGGTGCGAAGTCTTCTTTCTTGGGAGTGGGTTATAACATTTATATCCCTTTTGCTCAAGGGAGTATCCAATGAAGAAACATTTTTCTGCTTTTGGATCAAGCTTCGTTCTCAACTCATCTGGAGCATGTACATATGCAATACAGCCAAAAACTTTTAGATCTGATAAGTTTGGCTTTTTACCTGTAAACTTTTCTTCAGGTGTAACTTGATGTACAGTAGCAGTCGTAGTTCTGTTCATGATGTATACAACAGTATGAACAACTTCTGCCAAATAACAATGATGCATATTCTTCTCAATGATCAAGGCGCTTGCTATTTCTCTAATATGTCTATTTTTGCATTCAGGTGGTGTGTACGTGCATGAAAACTGACACTGAATTCCATGTGAAATTCCTATTTCACAAAGAAAAGCATTAAAATCATGTAATATGTATTCATCACCACAATTTCGGCATAGAGTGAAAAGCTTGTTTGACAAAACATTTTTTAGCCATAGTTAAAAATGCTTTGAAGCAAGAAAATGCCTCTCTTTGCTTTCATTGGATACACCCATGTATGGCGTAGTGTGTGTATGACTATCTTTTAAAAAAGAGGCACAATACATTTTTCCAAGAATCCAACCTTCACATTCATTCTTTTCAATGGAATTAAGTTTCGACAAACCAATAACCATTCCTTACTTTGCAAGTAAAGCAAACTATTGAAGTTCAAATGAGCAAAATCATCATGTGAAAGCTTCATTTCAGCCATGGACCAAGGCATTTGAGGCAACCTTCTTGTATGTATCCAAGCGATACAAACCATTACATAATGTACCAGACATCATGATAATATCACCATTGCTAAAATCTCGGACCACACACTTATCATTAACAAAGTGTACAACCTAAAATATGTATATTTTTGTACGCATGTGTATCTACATGTATGTATGTATTATATGTATATGTGTGTTTGTGTATATATGTTATGTAGATATTAAAACCCTAAAACCCTAATCTTAAAGATTTAAACCTAAAATATGTATATTTTTTTATGCATGTGTATCTACATGTATGTATGTATTATATGTATATGCGTGTTTGTGTGTATATGTTATGTAGGTATTAAAACCCTAAAACCCTAATTAGAAAGACTTAGACTTAAATCTGAAACACTAAAACCTAAATACTTAAACACCTATAAAAATCTAAACCCCTAATCCTAAAACCCTAATCATATTTTATATATTTATTTATTTATATATTCAGATTTTTTTTCTTATTTTTCTCTATATTTTTTCTTAATATAAATATAATTGAGTTATATGTATGCCTAAACCTTAAAACCCTAAACTTAAATATCTAGACCTAAAATATGTATATTTTTGTATACATGTGTATATACATGTATATATATATTATATGTGTATGTGTATGTATGTGTAAATAGCCTAAAAACCCTAATCCTATTTTTATATATTTGATGTAAAAAGAAACTTCAAGATGAAAAACTTATATATTTAATTATATATATTTGATTAAAACACTAGCTTATATGTGTGTATATATGTGCATGTGTGTATGTATGTGTGTGTGTGAATGTATGCATGTGTGTATATGTGTATGTGTGTCAATGTATGCATGTGTGAGTATATGAGTATGTATGTACATATGTGTGTGTATGTATGCATGTGTGTACATGTGTGTGTGTGTAGGTATACATGCATGTGTGTATATGTGTGTATGTATGCATGTGTGTATATATGTGTGTGTATGTGTGCATGTGTACATGTGTGTGTATATGTATGCATGTGTGTATATGTGCGTGTATGTATATGTGTGTGTATGTATGCATGCATGTGTGTGTATGTATGCATGCATGTGTGTATGTGTGCATGCATGTGTGTATGTGTGTGTATCTATGTTTGTATACATATGTGTATATGTGTGTGTGTATGTATGTGTGTATGCATGTGTGTGTATGTATGTGTGTGTATGTATGCATGCATGTGTGTATATGTGTGTATATATGTGTGTGTATGTATGTGTGTATATATGTGTGTGTATGTGTATGTATGCATGTGTATATTTGTGTGTGTATGTATGTGTGCATGCATGTGTGTGTATATATGCATGTGTGTAAATTTGTATGTGTGTGTATGCATGCATGTGTGTATATGTGTGTGTATGTAAGCATGCATGTGTGTATAGGTGTGTGTATGTAAGCATGCATGTGTGTACATGTATGTGTTTATGTATGCATGTGTAAATAAGTAAATGTGTAAATGTGTGTGTATGTGTGTGTGTATGTATGCTCTATTTTCCTATCTCTATCTTGATCTTTTCTTTCATTATTGTTTATCTCTCTCTCTCTCTCTCTCTCTCTCTCTCCTCTCTTTCTCTCTCTCCTTCTCTCTCTATCAACAGTGAATAAAACAATCACTTACAAGTATGTCCCTCTTTTGGATCGTTGTCGTCAACGCGTAATGTATGTCGCTTATCGTCCAATTCCAAACAATCAACGCCAAACAACTTTTGCAAAACCAAAGAAAAGAGAAATTATAAAACCTAAAACATAGAGAAACGCAAATGCTAACAGTACGCGCAACACTTACCAAGATGTCAGATCTAAGCCGAGAGAGAGTGTGTGTAGAGAGAGAGATCTGTGTGTGTGTGTGTGTGTGCACAAGACAATGCAGGTCGCAATTCGGTTCGCACGTGCAAGTTCGACAGAAGACCAACATTACTCAAACATGCACAAAAATGTGAAGTTTTGCTCTCGGGTTCGTGGTATGTTTAAAACTCGACCTCGATATATGCGTCGGTATGGGCATCGGTATGCACGTCGGTAACTTCTAGTAAATTACCGACAGTTATACCGATGTATATACCGACACATATATCGAGGCATATACCGAGGGTTGCGGGCCACACCGACGATCCGTTTAAAACGGTCATACTGACGATCACTTGACCGTCGATATCTCTAAGTGATATTTTCCAATGCCCATACGGACGCTGAGTGTGACCGTCGGTATATGCAGCGTTGGTATGCCCCTCATATGTTGTAGTGATATATATATATATCTATATATATATATATATATATATATATATATATATATATATATATATATATATATATATATATATATATATATATATATATATATATATATATATATATATATATATATATATATATGTATGCTACAAGAGAAGTTACATCTCTATAAAAATGCTACTAAGACTTCCTCGATTGTGTAGAAGCTACGACTACCAAAATCGAAACCTTTTCTATTCAGGAAAATATTAACCAACTATATTTGAGTCTCATCATTAACACTTTTTGTAGCATCAAGGAGATATACCGTTGTGCATTGATCAGTAATTCCTCACATGTTTTGAGAAGATTCATTTCAAGAGCTTGACCCTAATCCTCAAAAGTTTTGCTCTCGGGTTCGCGGTATGTTTAAAACTCGGCCTCGATATATGCGTCGGTATGGGCATCGGTATGCGCGTCGGTAAGTTCTAGTAAATTACCGACAGTTATACCGACGTATATACCGACGTATATACCGACACATATACCGACGCATATACTGAGGGTTGCGGGCCACACCGACGATCCGTTTAAAACGGTCATACCAACGGTCACTTGACCGTCGGTATCTCTAAGTGATATTTTCCAATGCCCATACGGACGCCGAGCGTGACCGTCGGTATATGCAGCGTTGGTATGCCCCTCATATGTTGTAGTGATATATATATATATATATATATATATATATATATATATATATATATATATATATATATATATATATATATATATATATATATATATATATATATATATATATATATATATATATATATATATATATATATATGCTAGAAGAGAAGTTACATCTCTATAAAAATGCTGCTAAGACTTCCTCGATTGTGTAGAAGCTACGACTACCAAAATCGAAACCTTTTCTATTCAGGAAAAAATTAAGCAACTATATTTGAGTCTCATCATTAACACTTTTTGTAGCAACAAGGAGATATACCGTTGTGCATTGATCAGTAATTCCTCACATGTTTTGACAAGATTGATTTCGAGAGCTTGAACCTAATCCTATTTTTATATTATATGTGTATGTGTATGTATGTGTAAATAGCCTAAAAACCCTTATCGTATTTTTATATATTTGATGTTAAAAAAAAACTTCAAAATGAAAAGTTTATATATTTAATTATATATATTTGATTAAAACACTAGCTTATGTGTGTGTACATATGTGCATGTGTGTATGTATGTGTGTGTGAATGTATGCATGTGTGTATATGTGTATGAAGTGACTGTCGATACGCTTAAGTGCATTTCTCCAACGTTTATACCGACGTCGAAAGCGAGCGTCCGTATAGGCAGCATCGGTATGCCCCTCATATGTCCTAGTGTGTGTGATAATGCATTGCAATCATGATTATACGGTATTTGATTTGTGGGAAGTGGGAAATGGAATTATGAACTGACTTTATTCTATGAGGGTATTAAACCATCGGACATGTTCTATCTCTAATTGTCTACGGTTACAGAGCTCAATGCTTATTGCGTATTCTAAGATGCTCACAAGGAGTTATTTTCAAGTAGTATTAATGTGACTTACTCCAAACATTTATCATACCCTTAAATACGAAACTAATGAAATATGTATGTATTTATGATCACAATAAGATGGACCCTCTATATAAACGCTTTATGACCTTTCTTGATGTCTAACAGCATGGACTGTGAATTTGAACATATGCTAATTTCAAGATGATGATCCAAATATTAGTTTATTATTTGAAAATCCACCATCATAATCTTCGTCCATCTCATAAAATGCTTCAAGCATTTCTTCCATCTGTTCATTCTGTGTAATGCTATTAGTGCCTTGTACTTCTTCCTCCTTTTTTGTTCTCTTTTTTCCACAAGAGGTTACTCGTGCAATCTGGTTTGGGCCCATCTTCTCACCTAGGGGAGCGAATGGTAGCGTAGGTTTTGTAGTCGAGTTTTATCAAAAGATCCATACTCTCTAACATGTGCAGTACAAATCTG
>CM035414.1:3630384-3692884 GCA_020310875.1 Ceratopteris richardii
AATTCCAAAGAATCAATGCCAAAAAACTTCTGCAAATTCAAAGAAAAGAAAAATTATAAAACATAAAGCATAGAGAAAGACAAAGGGTAAGAGTACGTGGACCACTTACCAAGATGCGAGATCTAAAGAAAGAGAGAGTGTGTGTGTGTAGAGAGAGAGGTCTCTGTGTGCGTGCACAAGACAATGCAGGTCACAATTCGGTTCACGTGCGTAAGTTCGACAGAAGCAAGCAATACTCAATGTAAAACATGTGCAAAATGTTGAGTTTTCCTCTCGCGTTCCTAGTATGTTTGAAACATGGCCTTGGTATAGGCATCGGTATAAGCGTCGATAAGTTCCAGTAAATTATCGACGCTTATACCAACGCTCAGAGTGACGCCTAGACCGGTGGGTGTGAAGCATCCCGACGATCTGTTTTAAACAATCATACCGATGGTCAAGTGACTGTCGATACGCTTAAGTCCATTTCTCCAACGTTTATACCGATGTCGAAAGCGAGCGTCGGTATAGGCAGCATCGGTATGCCCCTCATATGTCCTAGTGTGTGTGATAATGCATTGCAATCATGATTATACGGTATTTGATTTGTGGGAAGTGGGATATGGAATTATGAACTGACTTTATTCTATGAGGGTGTTAAACCATCGGACATGTTCTATCTCTAATTGTCTACGGTTACAGAGTTGAATGCTTATTGCGTATTCTAAGATGCTCACAAGGAGTTATTTTCAAGCAATATTTAATGTGACTTACTCCAAACATTTATCATACCCTTAAATACGGAACTAATGAAATATGTATGTATTTATGATCACAATAAGCTGCACCCTCTATATAAACGCTTTATGACCTTTCTTGATGTCTAACAGCATGGACTGTGAATTTGAACATATGCTTATTTCAGGATGATGATCCAAATATTAGTTTATTATTTGAAAATCCGATTACAATATTCCGAAATAATCTTCATTAATTTCACCAATTACAAGATTTTAAGTTTGAGTGACTCCATTATCGTAAGAAGTACTGTATCATTTTGGGTTTCGAAAAACTACGATCTTTTTTGGATAAGACCCAGTTGAGCATGACAACCAATATATTTTATCTTGTTAAAACGTATAGCTTGTCAAGTGCACATTTTCATGAAGAGAAGGAATATATGCGTAAACTGTCTGGAGTCTATAGTAGGACTTTTGGTAATAAAATAATCATTAGCATCTGAAACCTTTACAGGTTTCGGAAATTCTTAAGTTTTCGGGTGGTAATTTATATAATTAATATAGTTGGGTGGGGCTGATTGTGCAAGAGAGGAATTAGCTAACCAAAACCATAACACAAAGTTCAATTTGACCAATAGCGAAGCGTCGAAAAGCTACTACACCTGGCAAGTATTGATCCTGTGCCATAAATCTGATATATTGTAGATAAACAGCTAACATTAATTGATTAAAGGTCATAAATTTTTTAGCTGAGAATACTCCGAAGAAAAGCATCGTTAGTGATACGGATGCTGTTATATGCCTTTGTAGGACTGAGGTACTAAAATATAAACTAAGGAGATCAGCACGCGCTTTCTTTATATAGAGAATATTTATATGCAATATTAAACATAGGAAAGGACTACGAGCTGACTAACGTAATATTAAGTACACGCCTAATGAACTCTTGATTTCTCTTTACTAGGAATAATATACGGCTGCTTGAATGGTTGTCCAAAATATAAATATGAATTTAATAGACCAGCTCTATTGTTTGTGCTAATAATATATAGACAAAACAATTGACATGATGAATGAAGAGAAAAAAGATGAACAAATGTGTAAAGGGTTAAGAAACGGATATAATTTACGCACAGATCACGTACTATTTTGTATTTATTCCGTTTCGCATCTTCGGCGACCTGAACAGAATGCAACAAACAACATAAGCTTCTTCGGTTGAAGATGAAAAGCATGTAACCTAAACATGCAATGAGAGACATTACGTTGCTGCCATAGCAGCGCAATTTCGAAGAGGGCGGTGCTTGAAAGTGAAGGGGCTTCTGGGAAAGGAGGCGAGGCACTGGGAGCGAGACTGATGTACAGGTAGATACTGACATGGTCGAGCGATGCAGCAGATCAGAAGTTATGACGGAGAAGGAAGGGACTGACAAAGATGTCGATGATGCTGATGGTAGAGCGGTAGACAGCACAGATAGCCCCATTGCGGCTCGTGTGGGCCGCAATGCTAAGCTGCTGATATCCATGCTATTGAGTATATGCGTGTATGAGTCGTGCCGGGGTGAAATGGACTGAAGAGTGAGCTCAAGACGGAGGAAGAACGCGATGTTCGAGCACTACATTGTGTGCAATCAATTAATATAAGGACTCATGTGATGGATGAGGTGTCTCTCATGTGATGGATGAGGTGTCTCTCATGGGCTTTGGTTGGTACGTGTCGATTTGAAGAGTTAACGCGCATTTTTTTGGCACGTATACCCTCAAGCCTTTTCGGATTTGCAATTTGAGATGTAGATGTCTGCAAAATACACAGACTACACGTGCACACATACACATACATATCTAGACGCACGTATACTTTCTTCATACATCCATACATAAATATACGTTCATACATACATATATATGTCACATGCATGTATGCATACATCCATTTATGTATACATACATAAACATGTACGTTTATATGAACAGGTGAAGAAATATCTTCACATACAATCACTACTAAAAATAGAAAAAAAAAAGTGAATCTCATCGTTTATGCAACGAGACTTTTTTTTAATTAAAAAAAACATGATTCATCACATAAACGATGCAAAGCGTCGTTTATGCGGCGCTCCAAATGTGGTTACACACATGTACACATCCATACACACACATACACATAGACATACACACACACACGTAGTTTTTGTCCTTGCAATTCGATGTAATAACATGTTGAGACTAACGAAAATTGTTCAAGTGGATGTACGTCATTCTATAACTCAATAAATTAACTATTTCATATCGAGCAGCCTTTTTAATAGGATGGAATAATAATAAAGCAAAAAAGAAAAACCATTTATATGAGCCGCTTTCAGTTCTGTGATTACTTACGAATACATGCGTTTGATCATTCACCATGATAAGTACTCAAATCATAATTCTTTATCTTTTTTTTTTTCCTTTTTGTAAAAATTCAGAAAAAAATTCATGTTACATGGTTATGCACACGTACAAACTGGGCGAGGTTATTATTACACAACAAGAATTGCCTGCCAAGTCTCACATGGATCGCGAAAAGGAAGTATGAGTAGCAGTGCGGCATGCTTAAAGAGATTCTTGACAGCATGTCAGTTGTATTGTACAGTGTATTTTAATCTCACCTCTTATTGTCTCCTGCGACAGTAGATCGGCCATTCCTGAGAGCTTCGTTAGTTTCTTTAGTTTTCTCAGCTCCCTGTTGTCATATCCATCACTCTGTCCTTCCCTCCATACAGCGTCTCCTTACCCCTTTCTGCCGCTTCCCCGAACTTCTCTCCAGCCTGCTTGGCCTTATCAAGGGCACCTGACATTACCTCCTCGACCCCCTCTCTTAAATCTCCAGCTTTCACTTTTGCAGACTCCGCAATGCCCTTCGCTTTTTCTTTTCCATGCTCCGTGGCCTCTTCAGCAGATTCTTTCGTCTCCTTGGTCTTTCGCTGCAAACCTTCCGACAATTCTCCAGCGCGAGACTTTGCCTGCTCTCCTTTCTGCGCAGCTTCGCCCTTCACAGCCTCTGTCCTCCGTTTGGGTTCATCCGCCATGCCTTCAGCATGCTCTCGGGCCTTCCCTCCCATTTCTTTAGATGATTTCTCCACATCAGAGGCAGTCTCTGCAAATTTCCGTTTCGCATCTTCGGCGACCTGAACAGAATGCAACAAACAACATAAGCTTCTTCGGTTGAAGATGAAGAGCATGTAACCTAAACATGCAATGAGAGACATTACGTTGCTGCCATAGCAGCGCAATTTCGAAGAGGGCGGTGCTTGAAAGTGAAGGGGCTTCTGGGAAAGGAGGCGAGGCACTGGGAGCGCGCCTGATGTACAGGTAGATACTGACATGGTCGAGCGATGCAGCAGATCAGAAGTTATGACGGAGAAGGAAGGGACTGACAAAGATGTCGATGATGCTGATGGTAGAGCGGTAGACAGCACAGATAGCCCCATTGCGGCTCGTGTGGGCCGCAATGCTAAGCTGCTGATATCCATACTATTAAGTATATGCGTGTATGAGTCGTGCCGGGGTGAAATGGACTGAAGAGTGAGCTCAAGACGGAGGAAGAACGCGATGTTCGAGCACTACATTGTGTGCAATCATCAATTAATATAAGGACTTATGTGATGGATGAGGTGTCTCTCATGTGATGGATGAGGTGTCTCTCATGGGCTCTGGTTGGTACGTGTCGATTTGAAGAGTTAACGCGCATTTTTTTGGCACGTATACCCTCAAGCCTTTTCGGATTTGCAATTTGAGATGTAGATGTCTGCAAAATACACAGATTACACGTGCACACATACACATACATATCTAGACGCATATACATATAACACTCTATACTACACACGTATACTTTCTTCATACATCCATACATAAATATACGTTCATACATACATATATATGTCACATGCATGTATGCATACATCCATTTATGTATACATACATAAACATGTACGTTTATATGAAGAGATGAAGAAATATCTTCACATACAATCACTACTAAAAATAGCCAAAAAAAAAGTGAATCTCATCGTTTATACATCGGGACTTTTCTTTATTAAAAAAAAACATGATTCATCACATAAACGATGCAAAGCGTCGTTTATGCGGCGCTCCAAATGTGGTTACATACACATGTACACATCCATACACACACATATACACACAGATCGGCCTTGGCAGGTCTGCTATGGCTCTAACTTTGTCCTCATCTATTGATATTCCATTCTTAGAAACAATGTGTCCTAAGATTTTACCTTGTCATACCATGAACACACACTTCTCTGGGTTCATACACACTCAATTAACTTGTTGAAGATCTGTTTGAGCTCAGGGGTGCGAAGTCTTCTTTCTTGGGAATTAGCACATAAATCATCCACATATACTTCTAAACTCTTTCGGAAGAACTCTTTGAATACATGACACATGAGCATTTGGAATGTTGCAGGTGCATTGGTGAGCCCAAATGGCATCACACGGAATGCAAAGATTCCCCACTCTGTGGCAAAAGCCATTTTGTGCTGTTCTTCTGGGGCTATGGCTACTTGGTTGTAACCTGAAAATCCATCAAGAAAGCTATAAACATCCTTGCCTGTAACACGCTCCAATAAATGTTCAGTGACTGGAAGCGGATAGCTATCTCTAATTGTAGCACCATTAACTTTGTTAAGGTTAATGCACACTCGCAACTTTCCATTCTTCTTGGGCACCACTACAATGGGGGACAGCCATTCAGTATGCTCAATCTCATAGATAAATCCAATTTCAATCAGCCTATCAATTTCTTCTTTTATTTTTCATGTGTAAGTGTCATTATATGTGTAGGGCTTCTGTTTGGTTGGCTTTGCATCGATCGTCATGGGAATCATATGAGAGCAAATTTTCGGATCTACTCCCTTCAAGTCTCTATAGTGCCATGCAAACACGTCCCTATATTCCCTTAATAAAGCTACAAGCTCTGCTTCTTCTTCTGCACTTAGGTCATCTCCTATGTACAAACATCTTTCTTCATTCTCTTCAATGGTTACCACAATTTTTTTGGTATTTTCTTTATTATCGTATGCTTCTCCTATGGTGCCCTCTCTCTGAGAAATTCGTACCAAAATATTTCTATCTTCCACTTCATATTTTTTGAAATTTTCTGGTACCTCGAACAATGATTCCTCCTCTTCTTGTTTCACCGCTTTTCTTTTCTTTTTCTTTTGACCGCCTTCAATTCCTTCCTTTGAATTTACAGTTTTAATGCTCGTGAGAGGTTCTTCTTCTTTTTGGGTAAATACTCCTATGTCTTCTAGATAGTGCTCCTCTAAATTAAAGCAACTATCCATCACTATGGACGCTAGATCATCGTGGCCCTCATCTTCTATGAACTCATTAGAGTCACACTCTTCTAGCAAGGGCTCACACATGAACATAGAGATATCATAACCCTCCTCATCACAATGAGGTGTCCACTATTCTTCATTGATAGCAATGTCCATGGTGGCTAGGATTTTCGCCCAAGCATGAGGCTCAAATTCCTCATCTGGAAAGATCATCGATGTGTAGGCGAGGTCTCTAATCGGCCTCTCTGCTTGACAAATTCCTCCTTCCCTCACTTTTAGGCATTTTTCCTCTTCCTCTGCAACCTTGCATATCCACAAGTGAGTGTCTTCATGCATCCAAGATGGATCAGATGAACTTTCAGAATGCATAAAGATAGAATCTTCTTTCACTTTCTGGAATAGATTCAAAATCTAATCTTTCATCTTCGTGTTTCTCTACTTGATCTCCGTACATAGATGGAATGTATTGGTGAAATTGATCATGAAGATCATCAATCTCAGGAATAGGAGGGGGATTACCCTTCTCCTTGGCCCATTTCTCTTCTTGTATTTCCCGCAAGAATTCTTGAGAGTACTGTTGAATTGAAAGAGGAAATCCATGGAATCAGGAATATAAACTCTCGTCGGTGGTGAGCTTTCTCTTTCAACAACTCCGTTTCGCATCTTCGGCGACCTGAACAGAGTGCAACAAACAACATAAGCTTCTTCGATTGAAGATGAAAGGCATGTAACCTAAACATGCAATGAGAGACATTACGTTGCTTCCATAGCAGCGCAATTTCGAAGAGGGCGGTGCTTGAAAGTGAAGGGGCTTCTGGGAATGGAGGCGAGGCACTGGGAGCGGGCCTGATGTACAGGTAGATACTGACATGGTCGAGCGATGCAGCAGATCAAAAGTTATGACAGAGAAGGAAGGGACTGACAAAGATGTCGATGATCGTGAGGCAATCCTACTGAAGTCATGGAGCTTGGGACTGGAGCGGACTGACGACGACGGCAACCTTTGTGCGACGGCAATCGACAAGGGAAGACGGCGAAGGTCACCGTGCTCCATGCGGCTGCCGCAGCCCTTCCATGTGCTGCTGTTGGCGGCATCGACTACGCGATGGAAGTCACGACTGACTGATGGTTTGTCCATCGTCACGAGCCACGACTGATCGGCGCCGATCGTGTGAGGTGGTCCATCGTTGCGACTGACTGAAGGCGTTGATCGTGTGGCCTTGTCAATCGTCGTGACTGACCGGACTTGCCCATCGTCACGACTGATTGACCGGACTTGCCCATCGTCACGACTGATTGACCGGACTTGCCCATCGTCACGATTGATTGACCGGACTTGCCCATCGTCACGACTGATTGACTTAGTGCTGGAGGGTGCACGCGTCCAATCGAGGGACTCTGAGACTGAGGAATGGCAGGCCATCGTGCCCACTACATTTAAAGTGGTAAATTGCTGATTTATGGCTCTTCCAAGTTCCCACGGTGATTGACCGTTGTCGGTCGTGGAGGTTCTGGGCTCGTCGGCTACTTTTCTTGGGCCTCGTGTCTTTGTCGCTTTAGAGTTTCCCCTTTCCTTAAAAAAAAAAGAGTGAATCGCCTTAAGCATCTTGAATTCTCTCGAGCGAACTTCAAGTCAAAGTTTATTCCAAAGCGGTAGGCCCAATTTCGTTCTTCGCGGAGCTCTTTGCTGTCCATCGTGGGTGGCCATCGCGGGCGGCTACTCTGCCCTTCGCGGGGAAAATCCTTTTAACTTGGTCATGGATGTGGCGACCCCCTCACTTGTGAGAAGTAAACTGGCCCCTCCTCTACGGGAGACCGGTAACCTGGCCTCTCTGTTGGAGGGGGGGTCTTGTGCCACCCCCGGGGCCTCCGAGAGTGTTGAACCCCCCGTGGTCTCCCTCAGTAGATCCGCAATTCTGTCAGCTCAAGAGGAGCTCAAGAAAGTTTGCCTCGTCGGCCAAATGTTTGGCCCTAGGCCCCCGCTCAAAACTGTGCAACAGTGGCTCCGAAACGAGTGGTTCCCCCGTGGACTAATTGTTTGTAACAGTTCTTACCGGCTAGCCACTTGTTGCTAGTCTTTGAAAATGAAGATATGGCGTTCCGAGCCCTAAGCGTCGGCACTTGGCAACTTCGTCGGGCGACCCTCTGCCTATTCAGATGGTCCCTTGATTTTACTCCGGACAAATCGAAATCGCTTCGGTACCCTCTCTGGGTTGAGCTCCCTAACCTTCCTTACTTTTTGTACAACTTTGTGTGGGACATTGTTTCTCCTATCGGCAAGCCGTTGGCCTCACGCGAGGACATTGGTGGTCTCATCTATGAAGGTGCAAGACACTCGTTCAACGCTTTGTGGCACCCTCAAATCTGTGTCGAGTCTGACCTCAGCATGCCGCTCCCATCGAAGATCAAAGTGGACTTGGGCGAAGGGGATGTATGGGAGCAAGACATCAACTACAAAAACCTTCCCAATGCGTGCTTTCGTTGTGGCCAACAAGGTCACAGGATTAAGGATTGCCCTTTGAGACAAAAAAGAAAGTGAAATCAAGAAGCCTCCAAAAACGCTCAAGACAACAAAGGCGCTTTGACTCACTCGACGAAGGAAGAGGAAGGCAAGGGCCCCCTTAATCCAGAAGCTGATGCGGATGGGTCCATCGAAGTGAGAAGAAGAAGGAAAAGAAGCCCTAGGGCGACTTCTGAGTGAAACAACTTGTCAGTTACCCCCTCTAGCAATTTGTAGTGCAATCTGGAAAAGGAGATCAATGAGTTTGACTACCCAGGTGGGAACCTACTTGAGGTGGACACCAACGACAAAGCCCTATAGATCCCTGACAATAAAGAAACCCTTCCAGGAGGGCTACACTACAAGCAAAGAAGACGGCTTTACCACTAGTAACGAAGATAACATGGATAGTGAAAGTTCCATCATCAGATCGACTATTCCGGAAACGGTGCCCAAGTCTTCCCAGCAAGAGGCATCCCGCAAAGGAAAACAACCTATGGAGTTACCTTGGAAAAGCCCCCACAAGAACCTATTGCTAATTCGTTATCCGATCCCAGCTAAAAAGAAAGATGAATCCAAGAAAAGAAAGGACAAAGCTCCCTCCCGCAAAGAGGGCTCACTACGACAATGATCATCATCTCGTTAAATGCTAGAGGGCTAACCGACCCCTCAAGAGCGACCATCATTGGTCAATGGCTTCGCAACATTAGCATAAACCCAGATTTTATATGTATTCAAGAGACTAAAATTGACGGAGAAGACCTCCAAAAACGGCTTAGACAGGTCTCCTCGACCCATATTTGGATTTCAACGGCGCACCAGCGGGGGTCCGGTGGAACGGTAATCGGTATTAATCAACTTTGGTTTGAAAAGCTTGAGAACTCCATTGAAGATGAAAGCCACCGATGGATCGCTGTTTCTTTTGGTGCTCCTCTTTGTTTTACTCTAGTTTCTTTGTACGCCCCTAACGAGGAATTAGAGAGACGGAACACATGGGCCTCCTTGGACTCGCTCGCCCACAACGTGCTTATCTGTGGAGACTTCAACATGGTGGAGGACCCTATGGACAGATGGATGGGCAAGGGCAGGGTCATCGACAGTCGGGAGAAAGAAACATGGGACAAGACCAAACTTCACTTGGATTTGGTTGAATTCAAAGACTCGAATGGCTTTTCTTAGTCAAATCTCCAAGCGGGCGAGGACCTGAGGAAAGCTAGACTTGATAGATGTTACATCTCTTAGAGTTTTACCCATCAATGGGGCCACCCGTCCCTGGCGCAACGCACCGACATCACCATCTCTGATCACTACCTGATCGTTATCACTTTCCAACCTTCCAACAAGATCCGCCAGGTGCCTTGGTTCCATGCCAGTGTGCCCACCTTCTCTCTCCCCTCTGTACATCAAGAGATTGCTGATGTGTGGAAGGAGGCCTTTGCCTCCGGCTTGTCCCCAGCCAAGTGCTGGAGAAGTGCGGTCGATAAGTCTCGAAAGATCATGATTAGAACCAAGAAGATGCTCGAGACTGTGCGGCGGGCTCGTAGGGAAGCTCTTTACCATAGACTCTGGAGGCTCGAGGAGGAAGTGAACAAAGGAAAACCTCAAGCCCAGAAAGGTCTTCGAAAAATCAGAGCGCTATTGAGATACGAGGAAGAAATACAAAGGAAAAACTTGCAAATTTACTTCAAGGAGTGGTGGGCTGGCAAAGCCGACAAACCCACCAAAGAGATGTGCCGTATCCTTAAAAGGAAACATAACAGAGAATCGATTTCCCTATTGCTAGACTTAAATGGCAATGTATGCATTTCGGAAGAAGATAATCTTGGGATCATTGAAGGGCACTTCACGAGACTCCTGGGGACCTCGAACCCCCTCTCCCACCATAGAAGGAACTGTATGGCAGCCATATCTAGGGTTTCCCCCCGCAGGATAGCACCCAACCTTCGCTCCCTGCTACATGCCCCTATCTCTGAAGCAGAAATCATTGAGGTCATTGATGCGCTCCCTCTCGGTAAAAGCCCAGGACCGGACAGGCTCACTAACGAGTTCTTTAAATCCTTCAAGTTGGTGGTTGCCACCCCTCTTCGTCTGGTTTGGCAGGAGGCGCTCAGGTTCGGCGCACTTCCTTCTTGTCTCAACATTGTATTATCAACTTAATTCACAAAAAAGGGGAAAAGAACAGAATAGAGAACTGGTGTCCTATTACGATGCTCCAAACAGGATACAAGATCATCGCCAAAGTCATTGCCAATAGAATCTCTTGCCACTTGAGAGCATGGCTAAGTGAGGACCAAAAAGGTTTCATCAAAGGAAGGTCAATTTTGGAAACCATTATTGATATTTGGGAAGGACTTGAATTTGCAAATGAGTCTAAACAAGATGTGGTCTTCCTCAAGATTGACTTTGATAAAGCCTATGACAGGCTTGAATGGGACTATATTCTGCAGTCGCTCCAAGATCTTGGATGTAGTCATAAATTTGCCAAGATGATCGTGGCCCTTCTCGGAAACGCATTGACCCAAATTAACATTAATGGCAAACTTTCGAAGGTGATCAAACTTAGAAGATCTATCAAACAAGGGTGCCCATTAGCTCCCCTTCTCTTTGCCATCGCCACGGAGGGGCTTAGTAGGCTTGTGGCGCACCAGGTGGAAGCTGGTACTATCAAAGGCCTCCGTTTGCCTCACGACCACAGTCAGATCACCATGAGACTTTTTGCCAATGATATGAACGTGTTTGTTCACAATGATAGTGCCAGCCTTGAGACGTTCTGGAGGTGTCTTGCTACCTTTTGTGAAGCCTCTCGATCCATAATCAACCACTCTAAGACCGCCTTTAGAGCTATTGTGGGGTCTCAGCCCGGCCTTCTCATTGATCATGGCTGTCAAATCATTCCGCAGGGCCAAATTTTTTGGTTTCTTGGGATCCCTTTGGGGTTTGGCGTCTCTATGGAACAGGGGTGGAACTGGGTGCTGGCCAAACTCGAAAAGAAGCTTAACTATTGGAGAGGTATGCAAATCAATCTTGTTGTTCGTGCGATGGTTATCAACACGTTCCTCCTTTTTTCTACCATTTATTTCCTTTCATGTTGGAGACCGAAAGAGCAAGATCTGTCCAAACTGGATAGTATTCGTAGAAACTTCCTTTGGACGGGCGATCACAATAGAAAGGGGGTGCCTAAAATCAAATGGTCCATCTGCACTAGCCCTAGAGATAGTGGGGGACTTGGTATCCTGGACATTGGGTGCATGGCTAACAAACTGGCAGCCAAATGGATGATTAAGGCTTGGAGCAATGGGGAGGCCTCGTGGGCCAAGTTGATCTTCAGAAACAAGAACGAGTTGGCTCTCATGGGTTTCCCAAACTGGAAGAATCTTGACTTCTTGACCTTGCTGTTTTCCCCAGTCCCCGTCTTCCCGAAAGGCTCTAATCTCATATGCTCCCTATGCAAGAGTTGGAATAAAATCAAAAGCTACACAAGAATTAGTGAAGATTGGAAGTGGGCAGCCGGTATCAGACAAAACGACTCTATCTGGTTTTCGATCCATGGCATCCGGAGCATGGAACCTTGGAACATTCAAAATGCCAAGAAATTATGGAACAAAGGCTTCAAAAAATGGAAACATCTCTGGAAACATGACACCAACCGCTGGATCAACTTCGAGGATATTGATCCTCGCGTCAACATTTCGTACGAAGAATGGAACACTTTGCAAAGCAGATGTCTCGCCTGGGATCGACACAAAACTTGCCTTCTCATGGGACACGACACATCAAGCTCGCTTGGTCTCAAATGGCACAATGGGAATAGCCTATCAAAAATCCCGAACATCAAAGAAACGATTGACTATCAGGTTAACCTCAACAAGAAGTGGTGCCTGTCATGGACACGGCTTCGGTGGGACATGAAGTTCATGGCTATCTGGCACCCCCTGAGCAACCTTAAGGCTAGCAAACTTTGTGGGATTTCTCCATGGTGCAAACGCTGCTACCGGTCTATCGAAGATGTCCCACACATCTTCTTTACCTGCCCCAACTCCAACAGACTCTGGTAGACGGTTGGAATGAAAATTAGACTTCAGAAACATCTCAGTTGGCAGCAAGCCCTGCTGGGAGAAGCAATTGGCTGCTCCGCGACCCTCTGGAACGCCATCAGAGGGGAGCTCCTATGGAAAATTTGGCGGGAAAGATGTGCTCTCAACTTCGGTGACTCCCCCAAGGAGTGGTCAATTGAGAAATCATTATTCCTCCTTGGCAAAAGGATTGTTAACTGCAAGAAATCCCCCCCCCCCTTCAGGCATCATCAAGTTCTCCTTTTGATCAATAACAAGCTTAAACCCAAGTGGGCCCCCCATGAGGGTGACGAGAGGGCGATTAACCTTCTTTGTAATGCCATCTAAGCTTTGTTAAAGCTTCCCTGCTTTGTGGGATTTGGGCAGTCCCGTGGGCACTAGTCCCCTTCTCTTGTACTTTTCTTTCTTTATTTAATTCAAGTCCGGGAGAGTAGGCTAATGCCGAACTTCCTTTATATTAAAAAAAAAAAAAGATGTCGATGATGCTGATGGTAGAGCGGTAGACAGCACAGATAGCCCCATTGCGTCTCGTGTGGGGTGAAGTGGAATGAAGAGTGAGCTCAAGACGGAGGAAGAACGCGATGTTCGAGCACTACATTGTGTGCAATCAATTATGTGATGGATGAGGTGTCTCTCATGGGCTCTGGTTGGTACGTGTCGATTTGAAGAGTTAACGCGCATTCTTTTGGCACGTATACCCTCAAGCCTTTTCGGATTTGCAATTTGAGATGTACATGTCTGCACACATACACATACATATCTAGACGCATATACATATAACACTCTATACTACACACGTATACTTTCTTCATACATCCATACGCAAACATCCATACATAAATATACGTTCATACATACATATATATGTCACATGCATGTATGCATACATCCATTTATGTATACATACATAAACATCTACGCTTAGATGAATAGGTGAAGAAATATCTTCACATACAATCACTACTAAAAATAGCCAAAAAAAAAGTGAATCTCATCGTTTATGCAACGAGACTTTTTTTTTATTAAAAAAAAAACATAATTCATCACATAAACGATGCAAAGCGTCGTTTATGCGGCACTCCAAATGTGGTTACACATACATGTACACATCCATACACACACACATATACACACAGACACACACACATACACATAGACACACACACATACACATAGACACACACACACATACCCGCATACACTCACACATATACACACACATACACACACACATACATAGACACATACACACTTACACACACACAAACACACATGCATACACACATATATATACGCATACATACACACATACACACATAGACACACGCATACACACATAGGCACAAACACATAGACACACACACACATACACACACACACATATATACACATACACACTTACACACACACACATCCACACACATTTACACACCCATACACATGCATACAAACACATATATAGATACACACATACACACACACATACACACACACATACACACATATACACACACACATACACACACACATACACACATATATACACACACAGATAGACACATATACACACATATGCATACACACACATAGAGAGACATACACACACACATACACATACATGCATACATAATGCATATGCATATGCATACATACATACTTACATGCGTACACACACATACACACACATGCATACATATGCATACATAATGCACATGCATATGCATACATACGTGCTTACATGCATACACACACATACACATACACATATAGACACACACACACATAGACACACACACACATACACACACATGTATGCATACATACACACATAGAGAGACATACACACTCATACACATACATGCATACATATGCATACATACATACTTAGATGCATACACATGCATACACACACATATGCATACATATGCATACATAATGCACATGCATATGCATACATACATACATACACATACACACATAGACACATACACACACATAGATACATACACAGTCCACATACACACACATATACACACAGATTACACACACATACACATGCATACACACACATACACACATAGACACACACACACATACACACTTAGACACATACACACTTAGACACATACACACTTAGACACATACACACATAATGCATATGCATATGCATACATACATACTTGCATGCATACACACACATACACAGACATATGCATACATAATGCACATGCATATGCATACATACATGCATACACATACACACATACACACATACACACACATACACTCACATATACACACATACACACACATATACACACAGATTTACACACACATAGACATGCATAGACACAAATAAACACACACATACACATGCACACATGCACACATAGACACATACACACATAATGCATATGCATATGCATACATACTTACATGCATACACGCACATACACACACATATGCATACATAATTGCAGTTCAAGCATAAGCACCACCTTCTTTACTTGTCAATCTGTGGAGAAGTGAGGACTCGTATGAAGACCATGAGCAACAAAAGGCACAAGGGTGTGAGTGAAAGTACACAAACATGCACACACGTACACACACACGTGTACAAGGTAAGATCAAAGAGAGGAACAATGGAAAGCTTCGATTACAAAAGATTTCTCTCAAAAAAGCTCAAATCTACAACAAGCTAACCTCAAAAATGAGCTCTCTAGCTCTTTTTATAGTCTTTTGACTAGTTTTGGCCCTGTCTAGACCTAGTGTCCAGCCTAGTTAAAAATTAGGTTCGTGGGCTTATTTTTGGGCTCAAACGTAGTCTAAAAATTATGAAAATTGGTAGGATGATATTTCTAGGGTTTGATGGTTTCTTCAGGGTTTGATCCTTCGTGGTTGGCTCTTTGGCTCTCTGGGGCCTATCGGTGCTTTTGGCTTCCATACCCATACCATTGTTGCTGGTCTTCTGACTCTTGTGGAAGATCTCTTAAGCACCCAAACTTGTTGGATACCTTGTGGTTGAGCTTGTCCCAGTTTCTTCATTCGTCTTTTGGCCTGGTTGGCTTGCCTAGATGGGAATAGTGAGGGCAAGGCTAGTGGCTTTCCTCCTTTTTATACCCAAACTTGATTCATGCCCAGAACTGCTTTCTTGTTGAATGGTGTCTTTCTATTTGATATAGCAGTTGTATTGAGCTGTGCTGCTTGCCTTTCTAGTGGCATTACTGTGGCTGCATTAGTTTTGAAGAAAAAGAGAGATCCACTCGCCTTCGAGCTTGTTCTTCCTTGATTGACTCCCTCTGCATCATAGATCTTTTGACACATACAATATCTTCTTCTATAATATCAGTGCGAAGAGAATGTGTGACACCATGATCTATGAGCGTGCAATTTTCTAACTCTATTGTAATGCATTGGTCATGTACCCAAACTGGAACAAGTTGATCTCTTAGGTTTAAGTTGATTGCATGGTCATAGATCCAAACTTGACCAAAGACAAGTGGTTCCGTAAGATCCTCATCTTGACACACTAGCATTTTAACTCTCATGGGGACAACTTGAAGCTAGATGGGAAGCACCACCTCACCCAAACAAGGGGTTTCCACACCTCCTAGCCCTATGAGATAGGCTTTAATTGGATTGTTGTTCAATTGAAAGTCCTGGTAGTATGAAAGTCTAACTGCACTAGTTGTTGCACCTAAGTCAATCAATGCTCTCACAGGCCTTACATTCTCTCTATGTCCTACCTCTAAGGTCACAAAAGGACTTGGGTCAATTATTCGAGACGCACTTGCACCTAATGTTTGGCACATGGCCATGTGATATCGTGGGATTCAAGATTGACATCTAGGCCTAATCACCTTAACTTCTTTCGTTTAATGCGTTCTCTAGCCTCTGCATGTGCTTCTTCTCTAACCCTTAACTCTTCATCTTTTCTCTTCTTAGCAGTGTTGAGTCTCATTAGCATATCCTTTGTAAGAGGTTCTTGATACAGCTTGACTCTACATCCACTAATATAATTTGGCAAGATGTCACCTTCTATGGTGGCCAATTGAATCGCAGCACTAGTGGAAATTCTATTAATGATCATGGCTCCATATCCTTGCTTTTACAATTTACAGGCATGTTGCTTTAGTGTATAAACCAACACTAGATCTCCCTCTTTCAATCCTTTATCCTTGATGTGTGCATCGAAGTATGCTTTTTGTCTTTTCTTTGCAGCATAGATGCCTGCTGCCGCTCGTAGCCTCATCTCCCCTAAGCATTCTAGATCAAAGATCCTAGAGGACAACTCGTGTCCATTCCACTCATGCTCTTGTGCTACTTTTAAAGCTGGATTAGGAATTCAAATGGTAGCACAACGTTCTATCTGAAGGCCATCTAAAATGTGGTGGCATTAAGTACCATTTTATAGGCAACTCGATAAGCCCAAACAACATGATGAAGATGTTTGTCCCAATCAGAGCATTTATCATTGACCAGTTTTGTCAATACATTACACAGAATCTTATTTGTGCTCTCAGCTTGTCCACTAGCTTTTAGATGATAGGGAGTAGACTTCTTATGAATCACCAAGAATTCTTGGACAAGGTTTTCAATAACTTCGTTCAAGAAGTGTGTACCTCTATCACCTACTAACTCTATTGGTAACCCATATCTAGTGAACACATTCTCGAATAAGAACTTAGCCGTCATTTGAGAATCGTTCTTTGTTGTAGCTTTTACTTCTACCCACTTTGTAAGGTAACCTGTGGCTACAATAATGTATTTTGCATGGGAGTTTCTAGCTCGGGGGTTAATAGGACCTACAAAGTCTATACCCCACTTCAAAAATGCACGTCCTCCCATCATTGGCCTCAAAGGCATCTCATATTTTCTAATTGGATAATGTGCACGTTGACATGTGTCACATTTCTTCACATAGGTATGTGCATCCATATGAAGAGTTGGCCACCAAAGTCCTAAGAATAGAATGGTTTTAATTACTCGATCAGGACCAAAGTGTCCACCTACAACACCATTATGTGCAGTTTCTAAGACTTTCAAATAGTCTGATTCATGAATGCATAGTCTTAAGTAACCATCTTTGCCTCTTCGATATAAGTTGTCTCCAACTAAGGCATAATCCTGAGCCTCTTGCTCCATGCTTCATCTTCTTGCTAGACTAGCCTCTTTGGGTAATGTTCCCGATCTCATAAATTCTACCAATGGATCACTCTAGTCTGGAATTAATGATACGTGATAAAGAGTCGCATGCTCCACTGGGGGTTTTCCCTAGCACACTGGAAAATTCTTAATCCACTCATGTGTTTCTTTGTCCATGCTAGGCCAATACACTCCTGAATATTTCAAATTCTGCATTGTTCGTTGTTTAGAGTAGTGATTCCTAGCAATCCTTCGTGGGCTTGTTGCAACCAACTGCTATGTTCATTGTCCTCATCTATTGATATTCCATTCTTAGAAACAATGTGGCCTAAAATTTTACCTTGTCATACCATGAACACACACTTCTCTGGGTTCATACACACTCAATTAACTTGTTGAAGATCTGTTTGAGCTCAGGGATGTGAAGTCTTCTTTCTTGGGAATTAGCACATAAATCATCCACATATACTTCTAAGCTCTTTCGCAAGAACTCTTTGAATACATGACACATGAGCATTTGGAATGTTCCAGGTGCATTGGCGAGCCCAAATGGCATCACACAGAATGCAGAGATTCCCCACTCTGTGGCAAAAGCCATTTTGTGTTGATCTTCTGGTGATATGGCTACTTGGTTGTAACCTGCAAATCCATCAAGAAAGCTATAAACTTCCTTGCCTGTAACACGCTCCAATAAATGTTCAGTGACAGGGCTTTTGTTTGGTGGGCTTTGCATCGATCGTCATGGGAATCATATGAGAGCAAATTTTCGGATCTACTCCCTTCAAGTCTCTATAGTGCCATGCAAACACGTCCCTATATTCCCTTAATAAAGCTACAAGCTCTGCTTCTTCTTCTGCACTTAGGTCATCTCCTATGTACAAACATCTTTCTTCATTCTCTTCAATGGTTACCACAATTGTTTTGGTATTTTCTTTATTATCGTATGCTTCTCCTATGGTGCCCTCTCTCTTAGAAATTCGTACCAAAATATTTCTATCTTCCGCTTCATATTTCTTGAAATTTTCTGGTACCTCAAACAATGATTCCTCCTCTTCTTGTTTCACCGCTTTTCTTTTCTTTTTCTTTTGACCGCCTTCAATGCCTTCCTTTGAATTTACAGTTTTAATGCTCGTGAGAGGTTCTTCTTCTTTTTGGGTAAATACTCCTATGTCTTCTAGATAGTGCTCCTCTGAATTAAAGCAACTATCTATCACTATGGACTCTAGATCACTGTGGCCCTTGTCTTCTATGAACTCATTAGAGTCACACTCTTCTAGCAAGGGCTCACACATGAACATAGAGATTTCATAACCCTCCTCATCACAATGAGGTGTCCACTATTCTTCATTGATAGCAATGTCCATGGTGGCTAGGATTTGGGCCCAAGCATGAGGCTCAAATTCCTCATCTGGAAAGATCATCGATGTGTAGGCGAGGTCTCTAATCGGCCTCTCTGCTTGACCAGTTCCTCCTTCCCTCACTTTTAGGCATTTTTCCTCTTCCTCTGCAACCTTGCATATCCACAAATGAGTGTCTTCATGCATCCAAGATGGATCAGATGAACTTTCAGAATGCATAAAGATAGAATCTTCTTTCACTTTGTGGAATAGATTCAAAATCTAATCTTTCATCTTCGTGTTTCTCTACTTGATCTCCGTAAATAGATGGAATGTCTTGGTGAAATTGATCATGAAGATCATCAATCTCAAAAATAGGAGGGGGATTACCCTTCTCCTTGGCCCATTTCTCTTCTTGTATTTCCCGCAAGAATTCTTGAGAGTACTTTTGAATTGAAAGAGGTGTTTCCCCATCCATGGAATCAGGAATATAAACTCTCGTCGATGGTGAGCTTTCTCTTTCAACAATTGGTTGAGCCTATGGAGGTAAAGAAACCTACGGTTTGTTTACCAATTGCTCTAATCTTGCTAGTAAGCCCTAGAAATGCAAATCTGATTTGATAGAGTTTGTCTGATTGAATGATTGGATAGTCTCTAGCATAGCGTGAGCTGGCTCTAGCATTTTCATGCACATTTTTGTTTGTTCAATCTCTAAATCTGCTCTAGGGTAACTATTTTCTAGGTTTGCAGCTGTTGGTGCTTCTTGAAGTCGAGCCTGATAGGGCTTGAACATCATGTACAAGCCTTCTAGGGTTGGATTTGCAAGAACATACCCTGGTTGTGGTTTATTTACAGTGATTGGTGGGGTGGGATGAGGTGGTGTGGGTGAAGCTTCAACATGCGAGGGGTTTTGAGATGCAATGTCTTCTTTTTTTGTTTTTTCTTCCTTCAGGCTTTGTTCTAGTTCAAATAACTTTTTATTCCACTCACGATTGGCCTTCTCTCTAGTATCCTTCCATGTTCTTGTTTTCCTCTTACTAGGATCTCTTGATTCACTTGACTCTGACTGTTCAATTGGTTTCGCTTGTTGAACGGCTTGTGCCCTAGTAACGGCATGTATAGGAGCCATGTTAACATTACTTGAACTTGAATCCACCACTGAGCCTATCACATTAATGGGTGTAACCTTGGTTGCACTAGAGGGGTTCCTGGGACAATCTCTCCGAAGATGCTCTTTGCCGCAATCAGGAAAAAAGTCTCCTATTGTGATGTTCTATCCTTGTCTCGGAGCCGGTGGAAGGGGACATTCACGAATGAAATGGTTGCCTTGACATCTAAAACATGGTCCTCTAGGGGCTTGTGGTCTTAATTATCTCGATTGGGGCCTGGGGTTAGGATTTGTGTACATGACATTGGAGTATTCTCGCTCCTAATTTGGTTCCATAGGTGGTGCCTCGTATTGATATGGATAAGTCTCACTATGCTCATGTGATTCTATGTAATAAGCTTGTGGATTATCTTCAAAAGAGTAGTCAAAATTCTGAGCATGATGATCATTCTCTGAGACCAATAGGTTCATTGGCACCAATGCTCTATTAGGGTTCTCCTCTGCCACTGCATACTTAACTCGAATCACATTGGCAAGAGCTGGTGGTTGGTTTCCTAAGACTCATTGTGGCCTATATGGTGCCTGATATTGTTGTTGTGGTCTATAATATGGCTATTGGTATTGGTTCTGATACCTACCTTGTTGGTAAGGTTGCTGATAAGTTTGTCTAACAACATGCCTATTGTAGGGACAATCTTGAGTTGTATGGTTCATATATTTTCTCTCAATAGTGCAATATGGAGCATTCCTTTCTCTCACATTTTGGTTTTCCATTGGGCATATGTTAGCCATGTGGTTCCCTCCGCAAGTATAACATCTGTTCAATGATGTGACCCTTGGTGTTTGTCTATTTTGAACTCCTAGCTTCTTGGCAACTTGCTCAGCTATCTCATCTATCTCAGTGGAGGTTCTGGAGGTATGAGTAGTAGAACTATCAGAATCCCTATAGAGTTTGGACAATCCTAACTCCTCACCCAAGTTGTTTTTTATGTCTATGCACATCCGCACACACTCTTCTATGGATCTAGGCTCTTTCAAGTACACATATGATCTTAACTTGGTGCTTAGTACGCCATCTAAGAACAATGCCACTTGTTTGGCCGGTGTGGGTAATTCTGGCATAGGGCATCTTTCTATGTACTATCTGAACCTTCTTCCTTCTAGTCGCATTATTTCTTGGGGTGTTTTCTTGAAGCTGTGGATCAAGGATGATGTATTATGCATGATGCCACTCTTGGAAAAATCTACAATGAATTCCTCTAGTAGTTGACCTATATCTCGATAGTTATGACTACGGAGGGGTTGAAACCAAGCTAAAGCAGTACCCTTAAGAGTCAAACCAAATGCCTCAAACTGGGTGAACAACTCCTCAACTTGTTCCATTCTTAACACTTCTTTGAACTCGGCCACATGATCATAAGGATCTCTTGACCCATCAAAGTAGTTTTGATGGGTCAAGAGATCAAGCTAAAGCAGTACCCTTAAGAGTCAAACCAAATGCCTCAAACTGGGTGAACAACTCCTCAACTTGTTCCGTTCTTAACACTTCTTTGAACTCGGCCACATGATCATAAGGATCTCTTGAACCATAAGGATCTCTTGACCCATCTCTTGACCACTTGAGAGGGTCTAAGGGTTCTTGGGTACTCTCGGGGTCTGGGCACTGGAAAATCATGTTCGGTTCTTTGATACCTATGTGCTTAATGTCTTTCTCTTTCAGGTCTTTTACCTTCCCATCTTGATTTGTCTCTACCCACATTGTGTGTAAAGCTTACCTCAGGTCTCTCTCTAGTTCTTTCCCTCTAGGGTTCATGAGCCTAGGATGATCCTACTCCTTGGAGGCCATGGGAAATATTAGATCTTGGTGGAGAAAAAATCAATTCACCTTTCCAAGTGTATGCATGCTTTCCCTGCTCTGATACCAAAAACTTTTTTTCTAATGTGTTATCTAGGTAGACAACTTTGTCTGGTATCTCCGGATCCTTGAACTCGTAAATGGTGACTATTAGGCTAGGTTGATCTGGCTTGAATCTCCAAAAGGCTTCCTCTGTTTCTCTATTCAAGAATAGTTCTATGCTTTTGTTGTCTTGAGGGACAGAATCTGAAGTGATCACTCTGGCCGAAACCGACTTACCTCTAGGAGTCTTGGGTTCTCGTCCTACATCTCCTTGCTCTACGTCCCCTACCTCATTCTCAAAAATGATATTTCCAAACTCATCTGTCATGTCTAGTAAGTTAGTAACCGCATACCTAGTTCCTTCCTTATCAATGTATGAACCCTCTTCGAACTTGACTACTGGGTATTCAAGTCCAAAGGGTTGATTTGGATTTTTTAGTTGGAGCACTGATCGCCTCAGGCCATCCTCATAGATGCAGGCACCTAATCAGCTGGTCCGACTGTATTCCAACTATGTCTTATAGGGACCTTCTGGTGTTTGTAAATAGGCAATGCATGAGTTACCTATAGGCCTCCCCATGCTAAAAGCATTTCTGAATCACTTGTGTCTGAACTTAGTATGTAAGGATAACCACTTAGTTGTTGTGCTCAAGACTTAGTTGTATGGTTGACACTAGCTTTAGAAGATCTATTGCTTTGTCTATCCTTGGCTAGGTGTCTACCAAATCTCAGGTTCATAAGCTTTGTCTTCTAGTCCCAAAATTCTCCTTTGTATTGCTCAAAATCCTTTGGAGTCCCCTTGGTTTCTTAGTCCCACCTGAGGGTCAACTTCCAACGAGCTATAGAGCTCAAAAAATAGACTTTTGATGAAAAAGTTATTTCAAAGCATGCTCCTGTGGGTCAAAACAGGGAAACAGGATCTTATGAGAAAACGCGATTTTGACTGACAATCGCAATCTTGAACAACCTTGGGAATCACGATTTTAAGTGAGAATCGCGATCCTAAGCAATCCCCAAAAAATGCGATTTTGATTGAAAATCGTGAAAAACGTGATTGAGTGAGAATCGTGAAAAATACGATTTTGATTGAAAATCGTGAAAAATGCGATTTTGAGTGAGAATCGTGAAAAATATGATTTTGAGTGAAAATCGTGAAAAATACGATTTTGAGTGAAAATCGTGTTTTTTTTGAAAATTTTGATTTTGAGAACGATCACAAAATCGTGATTTTGACTGAAAATCGTGTTTTGTCAAAATCGTGTTTTTGGCCTGAAAATCATGATTTTGAGAATGACCAGAAAATCACGATTTTGATTTAAAATCGTGTTTTACCTAAAAATCGTGCTTTGTGAAAATCACGATTTTGAGAATGATGAGAGAATTGTGATTTTGATTGAAAATCGTGTTTTTCTCCAAATTGTGTTTTTTACATGAAAATCACGATTTTGACTGAAAATCGTGTTTTTTGCTCAGAATCGTGTTTTGACCTAGAAATTGTGATTTTGGCCAAAAAATCATGTTTTTGAGAATCGCCAAGAAAACACGCTTCATAGGATGACTAGAGAATCGTGTTTTTTGAAAAATTTAGAGAATCACGATTTTGAGCACAACCAAATAATCGTGATTTTGAGAATGACCTCGAAATCATGTTCTTTTCAAAAAGTTTTTAGGCACGAAATAAAAAATCATTATTTTTAAAAATTTGAATTTCTCATAGAATCATGATTTTCATCACAAAATCGTATTCTCTGAGATTTTTGGTGGACCTCGAAATCATGTTCTTTTCAAAAAGTTTTTAGGCACGAAATAAAAAATCATTATTTTTAAAAATTTGAATTTTTCATAGAATCATGATTTTCATCACAAAATCGTATTCTCTGAGATTTTTGGTGGGAACTTCGAACTTTAGCACCAATGCCTGCATGTCGAGCATAGGGTCATGGAAATCACAAAAACTTGGACACACAAGCACCTTGCCTCTCCCTCTATCCTTCTTGCACACCCACAAATGAAAAATGAGATGAAAATGTGGAAAATCGAGTGAAAAACGAAAAATTTCGATGAAGATGAAGATGGAAGAAGATGGAGATGGTGGTGATGATGAAGACGAAGAAGAAAAATCTGAAAAATAATAGGAAATAACTAATTTTTACCTTCCAACGTCGCAAATCTACGATCTTACCATCACAACGCTCGTCCTCGAAGCTCTCTCCCTGGGAACAGAGCCAAAATTTGGTGTAGCTCAAGCATAAGCACCACCTCCTTTACTTGTCAATCAGCGCAGACATGAGGACTGGTATGAAGACCATGAGCAAGTGAAGACACAAGTGCATCAATGAAAGCACAAACATGCACACACATAAACACACACGTGCACAAGGTAAGATAAAAGAGAGGAACAATTGAAAGCTTTGATTACAAAAGAGTACTCTTACAAAATCTCAAATCTACAACAAGCTAACCTCAAAAATGAGCTCTCTAGCTCTTTTTATAGTTTTTTGACTAGTTTTGGCCCTGTCCAGACCTAGTGTTCGACTTAGTTAAAAATTAAGTTCGAGGGCTTATTTGCAAGATCAAATGGAGTCTAAAAATTATGAAAATTGGAAGGATGATACTTCTAGTACACCTCAAGCTCAAGGACTCCTCGGCTTGAACAAAATGGAGTAAAAAATGTTAAATGATATTTACAATGTTTTGAGTGATCAAAATCACTGTTTTTGTAGGGGATTCTTCTGAAAATTTGACAGACACTTCTTGGAGCTCCCTACTTGCTCCCTCTTCTTGTGTGTCCACTTTCTGATGTGCTTCCATGCTTGTGCTTGACCTTGAGTTCCAACAATAATGCACATGCATATGCATACATACATGCATACACATACACACACATAGACACATTCACACACATAAACACATACACACACATATACACACAGATTTACACACACACATACACATGCATACACACACACATACACACATAGACACACACATACACACAGACACATACACATAGATTTACACACACACATACACATCCATACACACACACATATATACACACATAGACACACACATACACACATAGACACACACACACATACACACACATATACACACATAGACACATACATACACATACATTCACATACACACACACACACAGATTTACACACACACATACACATGCATACACACACATATACACATGCATACACACACACATATACACACATAGACACACACATACACACATAGACACACACATACACACGGAGACACACACATACACACACACATACATACATAGATGCATACACACTTACACACACACAAACACACATCCACACACACATACAGATGCATGCACACATATATATATACACATACACACGTATATGCACACATAGATACACACATACACACATAGATACACACATACATACATAGATACATACACACACATACACACACACATATACACACACACATAGACACATACACACTTATACACACACACATCCAGACACATTTACACACACACATACACTTGCATACACACACATATATATAGATAAACACATATATACACACATAGACACACACATACACAGATACACATATAGACACACACACACATACACACATGCATAGACACGTACGCACATATATGCATACGCACATGTATAGAGACATACACACACAAACACATACATGCATACATAATGCATATGCATATGCATACATACATACATACTTACATGCATACACACACATACACACACATACATAGACATGCATACATATGCATACATAATGCACATGCATATGCATACATACATGCTTACATGCATACACACACATACACACACATACACATACACACATAGACACACACACATAGACACATACACACACATACACACATATACACACATATACACACAGATTTACACACACACATACACATGCATACACATTCACATACACACATACACACATAGACACACACACACACACACATAGACACACACACACACATACACACATAGACAGGCACACACACTTACACACCTACATAGACACACTTACACATGCATACACATAGACATACATACATACACACATAAACACACACACACACTTACACACATAGAGACACACACATACACACTTACACACACACATAGATACACACACACATACACACATAGACACATACACACTTATACACACATTCACACACATTTACACACACACACATACACATGCATATAGACACATATATACAGATACACACGTACACACATAGACACACACATAAACACACACATACATACATAGAGACATACACACTTACACGCACACATCCACACACATTTACACACATACATACACATGCATATAGACACATATATACAGATACACATGTATATACACACATAGACACACCCATAGACACACACACACACACAAATATACACACACAAATATACACACACATATATGCATATACACACACATAGAGACACATACGCACACACATACACATACATGCATACATATGCATACATAATACATATGCATACATAATACATATGCATATGCATACATAATGCATATGCATATGCATACATAATGCATATGCATATGCATACATACATACTTACATGCATACACACACATACACACCCACATACACACATGCATACATTTGCATACATAATGCACATGCATATGCATACATACATGCATACACACACTCATATATACACCTACATACACATATACACACATATATTGATTTCTAACCCATTTTGTTTTATATGTATAGATATTATGGATCCTCGTAGAGAGAGAAAGGTGAAACTCACTCTCATAAAAAGTCTTATGAGAGCAAGAGTTCCACCTGATACTTTAGGGATCATCATGCATGAGTGCTCATAGATGCGTGATGATGAGCTGGATTTTACAATACAGATGCTTACCTAGCGATCAGAGGAAGGCTCTTCTGTGGCTCCACATTCAGGAAGACAACTTTCTGCTCATAGGTATGTTTTTTGTTCACAATCTTTTTTAATGATATTATAACACATATTTTATTTATTTTTATCTATCTATTTTTTGGACACCTATACCACCTCTAGATCATGAGAGCAGAGCACAGCTGCCTTTGAAGTCATGCATAGGCACCAAGTTAGGGCTAGAGTGCGATATAGAGCCAGAGGGGAATATAGTGTATATAGGAAATGGATTGGAGTTCAAGAGAAGAATGTGAGCATTATGCGACTCTAGCCTGCGCCTTGTCCACTTGCAGTGGAAGTAAGTATAAATTTTACATATAAATTGGAATAAATATCTTATGTTTTATTTACATGATTTTTTTTATTTTTCTAGTGAGCATGATGAGAGGGATAAAAAATACATACTTAGTTCACTTGAAACACAGTTTGGGACAGGATGGTCACATAAGTGGTGTCTAAAAGAGATGCGAACACTTATGGCTCATCGTTATGATAATGCACGGTATGCATTGCTTTTATGTATATATATGTGGATATAAGAATGTGTGTTTATTTATGTATGTATGTATGAGAGAGAGAGAGAGAAAAGAGTGTGACTAGAGGTACAAATACACAGATACACACACATATACATCATACATGCACATTTACACACATATACACATACATGCACATTTATACATACACACACATACATGCACATTTTTACACACACATACACATGCATGCAGTTACACACATAGACACATACACATACTCACATGCACATACACATACTCATATACACATACACATACATAATCATATGTACACACACATAGACTCACATAATCATATCTACATACATATATACACATACACATGCATACACACACAACACATGCATATGCACATATAGATATGCATACATGCACACACATGCATACACACATATAGATACACATACATACACACACATGCATACGAACATATAGATACACATACATACATACACATGCATATATATATAAATATATATATATATATATATATATAGATATAGATATAATGAAAAGTTTTGTTCTATTGATTGTTATTATTGTTTATATTAAGCACCTTTTTTATTACTTTAATTATATAATTCATTCATATTTATATGTGCTTGTGTGTATATAATATGTATATATGCACATGTAGGTATATTTCTATATGTGTAAGTGTGTCTATATGCATGTATATGTATGTATCTATGTATATATGTGCATGTATGTATGTGCATATGTATATGTGTATATGCATGTATCTGCATGTGCATGTGTAAGTGTATATGCGTATGTATGTGTATGTGCATGTGCATATGCATATGTATGTGTGTATATGTATGTATGTATGTGCATGTGTAATATGTGTGTGTACATATGTGCATGTATATGTGTGTAATATGTGTGTGTGTGTATGAATGTATGTACATATGTATATGTGTATATGCATGTATGTGCATGTGCATGTGTAAGTGTATATGTGTATGTATGTGTATGTGCATGTGCATTTGTATGTGTGTGTATATGTGTGTATGTGCATGTGCATGTGTAAGTGTATATGTGTCTATATGTGTATGTGCATGTGCATGTGTATGTGTGTGTATATGTATGTGCATGTATATCTGTAAGTGTATGTGTATATGTGTGTATGTGCATGTATATGTGTATATGTATGTATGTGCATGTGTGTGTAAATATGTTCATATATATGTGTATATATGTGTATGTGTGTGTATATATACATATGTGCATATATATGTGTATGTGTATGTGTATAAACATATACAAGTGTATGTATGTGCATGTGTATATGTATGAAACATGCATGTGTGTGTGGATGCATTTACATTTGCATCCATGAAGAGGTTGGAGGACATAACTGAATCATCCAACCAAGCCATAAGGAGATCACAAAGAGAGAGTAAGAAGCCAATCAGATATGGGTATGATACTTCATTAGTCACTAAGCATTCTATTTATCTTGCTAAGGATTCATCACTTGAAGAACCTTCTTCATATGAAGAAGCAAATACCAAAGCAGAATGGAAGGAGGCTATGGATGAAGAAATAGAAGCACTCCAAGAGAATGACACTTGGAAGCTAGTACCCAAGAAAGCATCAATGAAGGTAATTGGTTCTAGATGGATTTACATAATCGAAAGGAACTTAGGTGGGTCCATAAATAGGTATAAAGCTAGACTTGTGGCTAAGGGTTTTGCACTGAACCAAGGAGTAGATTATGAAGAAATGTTTTCACCTGTGTCTAAGATGCCAACCATCAGGGTATTGGTAAGTGTAGCTGCATCTAGAAATTGGAATATGTATCAACTAGATATGAAAAATGCCTTCCTCAATGGCTGGATTTCAAAGGAGGTTTACATGGCTCAACCTCGTGGCTATGAAGACCCAAGCAAGGTAAATCATGTGTGCAAATTGAACAAAGCTCTTTATGGTTTGAAGCAGGCACTTAGGGCATGGAAGTAGAGGTTAAAAACCTATCTTCAAGACCAAGGATTCATGATGAGCAAGGCAGATTCTTCCCTGTTTGTCAAGAGAAGTAACTGAGAAATGATATACTTATGTGTATATGTTGATGACATCATTCTTATAGGTACTGCTGCTAATGGCATCAAACAAATCAAAAACCAGATGATGTAAAAGTTCAAAATCAGTGACCTAGGGTTTTTGAAGTATTTTCTTGGACCTGAGTTAGTATACATTAACTCTGGAATCTACATCACTCAAAACAAATATGTGCAGGACATGTTGAAGAAGTTCCACTTGGAGATTGCAAAGGTAGCTAGCACCCCTATGGAGGTAAATCAAAAATTGATTGCTCATGAAGGTGATTTGCTTGAAGACATTGTAGGTTATCAAAGCATAGTTGGAAGTCTAAACTATGCATCATTGACAAGGATTGACATATGTTATGGAGTAATTTTTCTTATTCAATTCATGCATAAACCTAGAGCACCTCACTTGGAAGATGCTAAAAGTATTTTGAAGTATCTCAGAGGTACTCAAAATCAAGGTCTTCACTTCCCATACACATCAGATTTGGACATTAAGTTATACTCATATGCAGATTGGGCAGGATGTAAGGATGACAGAAGAAGTACTTCTGGATATTTATCTTTTGCAGGTGATAAGCCCATCTCATGGTCTTCCAAGAAGCAACCTACTCTTGCTCTATCTTCAAGAAAGGCTGAATACAGGGGATTAGCAAATGTTACACAAGAAGCTATTTGGATTAGATTTGTCTACTCAGATTTGGGACTTCACACTCATTCACCTATGATCTTTGCATCTTGAAGCCAATCCCATTTATCATGCAATAACCAAACGTATAGAAGTGCACTATCACTATGTTAGAGAGAAGCTATTGAGCAAAGAGATTCAACTCGCATATGTATCCACAAACATGCAATGTGTTGATTTGTTAACCGAAGCACTTGATGGTACTAAGCTTTGCAGGTTTAAAACCATGATTGGATTGTGGGATATTCAAGATGATTGATGAAGCTATACAAGCCAAGATGTTTGACTTGAGGGGGAGCTGTTGGTGCAAAATTCCAAGCCTTCACATTTGGCTTAGCATTAAAAACTTTATGAGAAAGCACTTGATGGATCATGTGAATATCTTTTGATCATTTACCATTTGTAAAAGATTAAATCCATGAAGGATCTTGTAAAAGACTAAATTTTGTGGAGTTGGGAAAGACATTAGCTACGATTTTTCAAGAGAGAATAACTCCTCAATCATAGGAGACACTTTTTAGATAGAACCAAGTTTGAATTTCAAATTCAAACTTGAGAGAACAACTTATATAAATAACTCTGAAAAACTCACGGCATTGTGGCCTCATTGAGAGCTTCTCCTTTGATCATTTGTAGAGGTTGAGTAGCTTACTCATCCCACCATCATTGTGCATCATTTCAATGCCAATGATCTTGTATAATCATGTGCTATAATAGATATACTTCATTGATCATCTTTGTTTATTTCTCTGTTATGACTACTCAGAACAGTAAACGTTGTCTGATCATATCTCAGTGATTTTTCAGCCATTTTGCATGATCTATAGCTTTTTGGACCAAGCTATTCATGAAGTAGTCTATTTTTTATTCAATTGTTTCAATCATCCACTCCGAAGTACATAGGTACTTTCTTGGTGTCATTTTCAAGATAAAAGGGCCTACTATCAAACTCTAAGGTGATTTAGGGCAAGTACAAAGCAGGTTTTAGCAGTACCACCTCACTTCCTTGAGGTATCCATCCATCTCTTCCAACACACACACACACACACACACACACACACACACATATATATATATATATATATATATATATATATATATATATATATATATATATATATATATATATATATATATATATATATATATATATATATATATATATATATATATATATATATATATATATATATATATATATAAACAATATCACGACATACACAGAGAAATGAGTCTCATTTTCTTCCCAATCATATACCTTTATATATAGCTGCTCCAATCAATGACAAACACAAATGTAACTAGAATCCACAAGTGCACGTGCGATCTCCACCATTTTTTTAATATCTTCCACTAGAGTCTACTAGTGGTTACTATGAGTCTCTTTTTCTTCCAACCATATGACTCTTAATATAGCTACTCCAATCAATGAGACACACAAATGTAACTAGAGTCCACAAGTGCATGTGCGATCACCATCATTCTTGTAATATCTTCCACTGAGTCTACTAGTGGTTGAAGTAAGCTAGACCACTACTTTAGTACCTTCCACTAGAGTCCACTAGTGGTTGGTGTACTCGCCACTTGAGTTAAGTCTCTCTGAACTCAAGTTAACACATGTTAGAAAACTCTTTGGGAAAAACTCCATCCCCCTGCTCCCCATGGGGCAAGACCTCCTCTTTCACAGTCTTGAGATCTAACCGCTAGGCTAAGTGGATCACTTGTTTAAGAGAGCACATGAACTTATATTTGAGTCTAATCTCTAGATCTTTGTCCATACACATGAGTGACCAAACAATGTCCGATTTTAGATATATCTTAACCAGCCAAACCCTTGCATCCTTATCTTACTTTATCACATTCTTTCACCCTTGCAAAATATTTTCATCCTCGAAAATAAATCTATTTAACTAATCTAGGCATCCCCTGAGCTTCACGTACAAATTGCACATGATCATCTCTATGTGTGTTTCCCCATATCCATCCCCTTAAGAAGTCTAATAAAAGACCATCTTAAAGTTGGGAAACCGTCTTAGTGGTGCCCACTATCTCCCATGTATACGTAGTTTTCAAACTATTAATCCCATAACATATAACATCATCAAAATTACCTAAGTGCATATGATATATCATCTATGGAGTAATAATATAAAAAACAAATGTAAGCTGCTAAGATTATAGGCTTGATCATATCAAAATGGAGATAATAAACCATAGAATCTTCTAAAATGTGGAATAAAGTCGCATAGAAAGTGACTTCACCCATCAAGGAGGAAATGATAGATTTGCCCTCATGCCACTCTAGGTCTTCCTAACCTTGAGTATAATTACAAGTAATAGTTTAAAACAATATAAACTACCTTGTGAACTATGCAGATCGATCATCCTAGCTCCTAAATAAGAGTTCCTTGGTAGTCAAATGAAATCTCTACATTCCACTAACCAAGAAGTCTTTGGTTTGACATCCATTACCTTTGGGTTTAGTTCTATTGGAAGAACATCTATTGGAGCTAGTGCAAACTATAATTTTCTCTTCCCTTTAATTTTCCATGTGAATGCAAACGCATTCCCTTTGAGATTTAGATAATCCCTAAGTACCCATCCTTCTAATTGATATTTACACATCATTCTCATGATAAAACATCAACTAAGCATTTGGTAACCCAATAGGTAAGTCCATTACCTTTGGACTTAGTTCTATTGGAAGAGCATCTATTGGCACTAGTGCAAACTCTACAATTTTCTTTTCCCTTTAGTTTTCCATGTGAATGCAAAAGAATCCCCTTTGAGATTCAGATAATCCCTAATTACCCATCCTCCTAATTGATGTTTAAACATCATCCTCATGATAAAACATGAACTAAGAGTTTGGTAACCCAATAGGTCAAATATATCCCTATCTCCTAGAAACCCTAGAAAGAAGAGTCATAACTCTACTTCCAGTCTTACTAATGTCAATAACTAGATCATCTCATCTAGTCAAGGACCATCAATAGAATAAACATGACTGCTTCTCTCTAGAGCCTGCAAGTGAGACTCAATCTAACCACCAAGATTAACTAATCTCCTTGTTGCCTTTGATAAAATAGTTCCATTCCTATCTAGACAATCTGTTGTATATTATTGAACAAGGCATTGTTAAAATGTTAAATTATTAATGTATTAATATGTTTTTGATGTTTTTGATATAGCAGCTGAAGGTTCGTGAGGAGCGTGCAAGGCGTGAAAGGGCGGACATCAATAATCCGAATAATTATTATTTATTTTGTAAATAAACCTGTGTAGAAGGTTCTATTGTTAGAAAAGTAATGGTTAGAATAAGGGTCGTTGTAGACCGCAGTTTCTATTATTTAAAGTAATGGCTTTCTGTAAAAGTTACCAACTTTTAGTTTCACGCCTGCTTTTCGAAGCCGCCCTCATGTAACCACTATTTTCGACGTAATCAAAAGTCCTATAAATACATGCACTCTGTGGACTGTCGAAACAGAGTGCATGGGGGGAGATTGCACCCAATACTGCATTGTGTCTCATCTCTTGTTGCGTCTATTCTCTGTGTGTTTTCTGTGTCCGTAATCTCTGTATGCGCGTGAGTAAGATCCTGACAATAGTGGTATCAGAGCTCTGCACGCGTCAATACAAAGGGTTCTGTTCTCTGTTCGCGATTCTGATTTCGTTTCCGTTTCCTGTTCCTGTTTCGATTTCGGTTTCGGCTTCGGCTTCGGCTTCGGTTTCTGATCCAGAACCAGAACCTACGTCTTCACCTACGTCTTCTCCTTCCAAGGCGTCGACTAAGGCAAAGAGCTTAGGCAATAACTTAGGCAATACATTGGCAACATTGGCACCCAAGGCTCCCTTGGCGACCGTTGGCTACGCCCGAGACAATTTTAATTTTTGAGTGGTAATAGAGAGGTTTAGAGTCCCTAAGGTAGGAGGATTTGAACCCACAACCTCCTACTTTCAAGGGAAGTACTTTGACCACTCCACCATCTCTTGGAGTTGTACTCAAGTCTCTCTCTCTCTTTCTTTGGTACTTGTGCAAGGCGCTCGCGGCAATTTCCAGGATGGACCCAACAAAGAATCAAGTGTAACTTTCAATCCGTAGGTCGGATTGAGGCGTGTAATATACCGTTGGAAAGCTCTCGGAACGAACTTTCCAATGAGCTAGCTTGCAAGGGTGAAATCCTTGGTCATATTTTGGTGGCACTTGATTGAGTGTTCAAGATACCAAGCAAGGTTGAGAACACGGGATCGAGACACCAAGGTTGCAAACGAGAAGGTTCAATACACCAAGGTTGAGAGCAAGGGTCCAAGAGCACCATGGAGGATTACAGTAATTCACCTCTACCTGCGGCAACACTTGAACAGCAACTAGAGCTCTTGCGGCATGAGCTTCAAGGAGCTTAGAACGAGATCCAACAACGTGATGCAATCCTCCAAAAGATGCAAGCTGAGGAAGACAACCTTACGAGAGTAGTAAAAGCTATTGTGTCTGCCCAATCTGATGTTACTCATTCAAAGATTGGTAATAGAAACTACCAGTTTCTACAATTTGATGGTCGAAAGAATGGGCCTTTAGTACTTTCTTGGTTGTCGCAGTTTGATGATTTTTATATCGATGAAATGTATGCTGAAAGTGAAAAAGTTAAATTTTCCACTAACTATTTAGTAGGTAAAGCACAACTCTGGTGGAATGTCCTGCGGCACAGTACGGAGCGTCCAACAACTTGGAAGGCTTTTCAAGAAAACGTGAAGGATTCATTTCTTCCTCCTCAATACCATTTGCATGTTCGACGTGCATGGACGACCCTTACATGGAAGGAGGGTGATACGGTTACTACCTAGAGCGGTTCTGGCAAAATTTTCTACTTGTACGAATGCTTGAAGATGTATCAGAGGATATCTTGCAGCAGAAATACGAAGATGGTTTGGAAGTGGGTATCCAAGCCAAGCTTCACACCCTATGACCTACAACCCTCAACAAGGCTATATCTTTTGCTTATGATGTAGAAAAAGAATTCCAGTCCATAACCAAGTCACTCCGTCTACAACAACCACGTCCACGACCATTTCCTGTTAAACCTTCATTTCCTATGAAGCGTAATTTTAATGCCCCATCTTACCCTAGCTTTCCTCGACCTCTACAATCCAATTACTCAACTTCACCCGTTGCTTCATCTCTCCAACCAACCAAACCACCTACCTTTCAAACTTCAGCAGTGAATGCCCAACAGAAGTGACCACGAATCACCTGCTGGAATTGTGGTAAACCTGGACATACAAAAATAAGGTGCAGATTGCCACCTCTTCATATGAAACAGGCTACAACTCGATTGCATAACATGGAGGTCTATAATGAAGAAATTCCTCCTGTTTGGACAGAGGAATCACTGGAGAAGGACTTAAGTACCTTGGGTAACGATATCTCTCTACACTCTCTTCTTTGCATGCAGGGTACAATAAATAACAAACTAGTTAAAATTCTACATGACGATGGTAGTTCACATGACTTCATTTCACATTTATTAGTACAAGAACTTAAATTACAAATGTTTCCTTCTTTGTATAAAGTGAAAGCTGCATTTCAAGGTAGTCGTTATAATGTAACACGAGAAGTGCAAGATGTTACGATTAGCATAGGCCCTTATGCTGACTCACGAACATTTTTAATTGCACCTTTGCAATCTTATGATGTTATACTAGGTATGCCTTTTCGTCACCATTATAACCCAGGTATTGACTACCATACTCATACCTTTAAGTTTGTTTTCAAAGGTCAAATCATTACTTTGTCTGCATGGCATGATTTCCAGCCATTTCCATTGATTAGTCACACTCAAGCAAAGCGTGCATTTAGGAAAGGATTTAACTCATGCATTGTTTTTGTTAATGTCATCAATGATTATACTCATACACTTTCAGATGCATATAAACCTTTCATGAGTACTTATAAGGATTGTTTTATGTCTGAATATCCCTCTGAACTACCACCATCTCGAGGATCCTTTGACCATAGCATAGACTTAGTCCCTAGTAGTTCTCCTCCTCATAAAGCACCTTATAGACATGGCCCATTATATCACAAGGAAATAGAAAATCAAGTAAAAGACCTACTACAAAAAGGACTTATTAGGCCTAGTTCTTCCCCATTTGGAGCACCCGTTCTCTTAGTAGAGAAGAAGAATAAAACTTATCGAATGTGCATTGATTATAGAGCCGTTAACAAGATCATGATCAAGAATAGATACCCTATTCCTCGAATAGATGATCTCTTAGATAAGTTACGAGGAGCTCGTGTCTTTAGTAAAATTGATCTTAAATCGGGTTACCATCAGATTCGTATGACACAAAGTGATATTTTTAAGACTCCATTTAGAACTCAAAATGGCCATTATGAATTTATGGTAATGCCCTTTGGACTTACTAATGCCCCTACTACATTTGCGCGAATGATGAATAATATTTTTGTTGATTACCAAGCTTTTGTTCTTGTATTCTTTGATGACATACTTGTTTACAGTAAGAATGATAGTGAACATGAAAAGCATCTTGAAACAGTTTTTCATTTGTTACGAGAAAACACACTTTATGCTAATCCTGAAAAGAGTTATTTCTTTCAGCGTAAGCTAGAATATTTAGGACATATTATTTCAAGTGAAGGTGTGCATGTGGATCCGAAAAAGATTAGAGTTATCATAGAATGGCCTACACCACAATCAGTCAATGATGTTCGTTCTTTTCTTGGGTTGGCTAGTTTCTATAGGAAGTTTGTTCGAAATTTTTCTTATTTAGCATTGCCTCTTACTTTGTTGTTGAAAAAGAAAATAAAATTTGCATGGGGATTTACCCAACAACAGTCCTTTGACAAACTTAAACATGCACTTTCATTATGACCACTTAACACCTCATTATGACCACTTAATTTCTGCATATCATACACAAACACATTAATGTAACAGCTCCATGAACATTTCCATGCATGTATTTTTACATGGCACATGCCTATTTTCTTTATTCAGTGATGAAACATGTGACTGGCCATCCATGTTTATTCTTTTATCACCTGAGGTCAGTTGCTTGTTCAACTGAGGGGCATGTTATACCTTATGGAATATGTTGAACAATGCATTGTTGGATTGAAATATGGAATAGCCAATGCATTGTTGGATTGAAATATCGAATAGCCAATGCATTGTTGAACTGTAACATGAAATATGTTATCGCTAGTTACCTCAGGGTTACCCCCCCTCAAAAGTGGAGGGATTCCTTGCTAAAGTTGTACTCCACCTCTGGATTTGTGATGCTCTAACATGATAATGCTTGGGTATGTTTTGATTCCATAAATTAATGTCATTATTCTATTTTACAATCATATACAGAATAAAATTATATTTAGTATATAGGAATATTTGCTTGATGATGATGATGATTCTCCTACTAATAATGTTAATATTCATTGTACATGTGAGAGACATGCCATTTATCAATTACAAGTCGAGGATTCTCAAAATCCTCTACCTTCATTGCCAATTCATGTTCCTCCTCTAGTACAAACATATGAAAGAAGAAGATATGAAGGATGGCATAGAGGACCACTTCCTTTAGATGGAGAGGTTTTTAACTTTTGGGGTAATTGCTATATGATTGCTCCCTCCATTATCACTGTTGCTCATCTTGATCTCTTTATTGTAGAGGATTTGTATGTGCCTTTGAACTCTAAAGTCACTCTTATGTCATTTTGTGCTCCTATTTATAGATGGGGAGATTGGCATCAACTTAAACATTATGTTCAAAGCATGAGTACTTATGGATTATGCGTGATTACAACTTCTCTTGCTAGTAGAGGGATTACACATGCAAAAATGAAAGATTATATATTGATGGAAGACTTCACATGCATGGAAATATAGGAGGTTTAATAAACAATAGTCAAGGGTATAATAGTTCAATGAATAATTTCACATTTGAAGAGTGTGAAAATATTCATGAATCACCGTACATGAGTAGAGATGTAGCAAGATACATAGTTGTCAATGCTATTACTTCATTCCATGCTCGTGATGAGTTATTAGTGAACTATGGGTGATGTAAACCTCCAAGACTACCTTTTAGAGGTCAACGAAAACTCTTTGTGTGTTGGAACATCAAAATTGAATTATGCTTGAGGTGGATTTGTTCTACTTCATCAATCCATCATTTGCAATGTGTCAAAGATATGTCTTAAAGAGATTATCCATCAATATTCATTTTCTATTGTATTTTCATAAGGATCTTTTGTGATAATTTATTTTTGTAAAAGCTTAGAGCGCACTCTCACTCATTAACACACAAGTCAAACACACAACTCATTCAGTCATAGGCTCCAATATCCAGATATTCACATACTCAAATTCACCTATTAACCATCAAGTGCACCATGAAGTGATTATACATGTGTGGATATCAAAGGCACAATGAATTGCATCTCAGTTATCTGCCAGTTGGTGCATGCTGATGTATTCCTAACCAATGCAATACTTACATACATAGCCCTTTAGGGATTCGATGCAGATAAACTTAGAATACTCAAAATAGACAGACCTCTGGTATCCCATATAACTTCCAAAATAGAACATAGCAAGATATTTCCATGCTCTCAACAGTTATAAATCATAAGTTCCTTATTTACTCCATGTAAACATGTACATTCTGAGTACATTATGCAGTAAACGAAGATAGGGGATGACTTCAATATGTACACAAAACATCTGACAGCTTTTAATACGTATCAGTGAAATGAGCTCGTAGATTTATGAAAGATTTAAGTCCCTCCCTTGCTCCCATATAAAGAAGATTCCAACCTGATAACAATATTTGAATGTTTAGCCCGACAAGAAGTTCTTCCTTTGTAGCTCACTGACCTCCCGATGTGCAGCAATGAAAATTCCCTGCTGATCTCTCTTCCATAGCAGAAACCCAGTGTGTCTTCATTCTCTCAACTACAGAACAACTCTCTCTCTCTACCTCAGTAGGGTGACTCTCTCCTCCTCAATCAAACCCCGCTGGTCTCTCTATGCTTCAGTCTACAGGCTCCTTTTACTTAGACTAGTGTTTTTTTTCTAAAATCCTCAAACTCCTGCTGACTCCCGTCTGCTTCAGCCTTGCAAAAACCTCACACCCACTCTGGTGCTTCTCTCTCTCTTCAGAATAATTGAACAACCCCCACCAATTAACTTACTAACTTCCTCTGTTCTTCAATAACCGAGCAACCCCACCCCAACCAACCAACTAACTTACTAACTTCACTAACTAACTAACTTCCCTACTGGCCAAGGAGTGCCAGTTTTTATAAAATGGGGAGGGGTCAGACACCCTTTGACCACACATGGGTGACAAGGTTTAGAGGTGCACGTGGGGGTTTTAGACTGCAAGAGTGGGTGTAAGAGTAGAGGGAGAGTGGGGGAAGGAGTGGTGGACAATGGCAGGTACAGGATCTGACCAAGACAGAGGGGAGTGGGCAAAGGAGTGGGGTACTGGGTCTGACAACGGCCATGAAGAGAGAGGAAGTTAATAAAGAGTGACAGGGGGCAAGTTCCTAGAATTTAGGAGTTGGCCAGGCAACTTCTTGTACTGAAATAAATCCTTGGATCGTCCTTTTCAAATGAAGACACCTTCCACCATAGGTGATTGAGAAGATGGATGATCTATCCCAATCAATTGGAATGAAGTATTGGCTGATAGTCGAATTGCACTTTGTTTTTGAATTGCGGTCTTCCATTCTTTGATGCCAAGCTCGAGATAGCAAAACAGAGAATGTAATGGTCTAACCAGCAGCAGCTGCCCCAACAAAGTGGTTTTTCTTGTCATCACCTTAATAGAAACTTTTATTGCCTTGAGAGCCTTTCCGACATTAGGGTCTCCAATGCACTAAGCCTTATGTATTGTATAGTACTGATAGATATCTTCTAATAGACCAGGATCTTTACACCCTGTTGCTTCCTGCAAAACTCATTGCCAGAAAAGGCAACCATCATCCTTATATCTCACATTTTGTACCTGTTCCAAGGACGTCCATAGGCAGCTTTGTATTTAGCTGCAATCTCATCTTCTGAGAGGGTCACACAAAATTTTAGACCCATTTCATGATAAATCTCCATCAAGTTGATACATCAAGCTTTCATCCTGTCAAGGTTGCCAGAGATGCAAATGTGCAATGCATCAGTGTTCAATTTTCTCAGGAGGGCAGAATGTACGATCACATTCACACATAACATCATCTTTACCATCCCCATGGTTTTTCCCCAAGCGATTGGCAATCCTTCGAGATTCTGAAGTAGTTATACCAGACAAAATTTTTGAGTTTTCAAGCCCATCTTCACAAAGACGTGGTGCAAAAACAAAAAAATTCCGAACGACATGCAAAAGTTCAAGCTTGCAACTCCCATTGCAATTGCTCGAGCAGCCATTGCAAACTCAGAAGTAGCACTTTGTGTTGCATATGTACCATCTGTTAGAACAATTGGTCTTCTAGATGATGTTGAAGCATCAAACACTAATGTTTCCTCGTGATTTTGTGGCAGTTGGATCCACAACTTCACCTTCTTCTGTTGCTCTAAAAAAGCAAATCCCTAGTTGAAATACCATTTTCAACTTCCTGTTCGAAAAGGCAATATTCTCCAATAATCCAAAGTGCACATGAACAGATTTTGGATGATCCAATCTGATAGAAAATATCTAAAAGGCTGGCAACAACGGATTCCCTGGGCTTTGGATTTGTCTCTGTGATGTCTCCCACAAAGTAAGCCACATCCATTGTAGAAGCCACAGTTGTGTCACCCAGGAAATTCATAAGCAAAGGAGCCACAGTGACATGGGTAAATATTTTCAATGATGATAATAAACATTGAATATGCGTAGGATCTTTAATGTCACATGATCGCAGGATTAGCATTGATAAGAACACTTTTGTTCATGTTAAAAAAACAGGATTTGACGAGTGTTGAATCCTAGTTGTCTTTCCAGGTGGGAAAGATTGCATTACCCACAGTAGACCAAAACATAGATGAAAAAGAACAATATTTAATGTGTCCACATATCCCTTCACACTGAACAAAGGAAGCTCTAATAGTCATGTCGTAGCACTGAGTATCATGGAAGCGACCATGAAAATACAATACCATGTAGCAGAGTAAACGGGCAACTAAGGATTTGTGCTCCTTGTATAGCAGTCAAGGTAGTCTGTTCTTTTGGTTGAATTCCAAGAGACTCTCTCCGAAAAACCTTCGACTCCCTCTGAAAACCTCAGCATGGTCCTTAACTTGTGCTATTTTTCTGCATAAGCTCCCCCTTATAGTTCTTGAGAGATTCCTCCGGAATTTCATAATATAGAGAGATTCCAGTAGACTTGATTGTGATGCCTCGTTCAGCTTCGTCAGAATGGGTATCAGTAAGACTGACATCATCTACAACTTCGAGGGCTATAATACTCGCGGTTGCCACCAAAGAATCTGTGAGGGTAGATTTACAATGATCCACATAGGCAACAACTCACATAGTACATATATTGTGCTTTTTGTCTATAATCCTTCTCAACTGTTTCACAACAAACTTCATCATTTTGGAGAATAGAGGGTGAAACTCCTCGAGACTAACCACAATTTCTCGTGTTGGAGATGGAGCAATGTAGATTTTGTGAGCTCCTCCTTTGATGTGTGCTTGAAAGGGGAGCATCGAAGGGGAGAGAGACCCTCCCCCGACCACTTCTGCCTGTCTTTTGCCCTTGCATGTGGGAAGAAGGCTGACCAAAGGCAAAAAACGAGGGAAGAGACAGCACACGACCCCCCATTTCCCTTCTTACTGACTTTTTCTCTATTTTTTTTGTCTCTTTTTTTTGTTCTTTTTCTCCTTAAAAAATTTGCGGCCAGAGAAAGAAACATACCAGCAGGGCAAGATACTGACAACATTGTTAAATCTAGCACTGTTTGCCACCAACCGCATGCACATATTTCTATGGATATAAATACGTAGGCATTTTACTTTCGAGTAAGTCCCCCTTTTTTTTGTTTTTTAAAGCATATTTAAATGCCTAGGCACCCAATTCTGAAGTATGGTGTTTCCATTTCCATGGTAAGAAACTCTTGTAAATCTAGCATTCTGTGAAATTACACCTCAGACTCATATATTACTCAACATTACCTATGCTTTATCAAAATACTCCCTTTTTTCCACCTTTTCAGTTGTTATACCCACCATAAGAATTTCCCCCAAGCAATTTACACTATCTTTTCTTATTTGATATGGCCCATTGCTCTTGTTGCCCTTTCACTATGATTGATCGATGTACGAAATTCCATTCGATAAAAACACACATGCAATTGAGAATATATGTGCATTCACATTATTTCACACACACAACTCCCCAATTGTTTCTAAACATATGTTGTATTTTCACACCTTCAACTCGAAATGCAAATATATACAAACACTCTTGGATCCTTTTTGATACACATGTGATTACCGCAAAACAAATTCAAGATGCCCACATATCATAATCAACACACATAGACACACATGTACATACATATTCCCATGCTCACACATGCACCTTCCTATTACACTGATGCACTCAAGAACCTATCCATGTTGACATTGCACACTAATGCATAAATGCAACTATAAAAACAATTTCTTTTGGGATATTTGAATGAAATCACATTTTTGAGAGCTACGTTTTTCATAAACACCATATTGGTAGACTTAAAATCAGCACAACTTTTCTATGTAACAGCATGCAAATCAGCCTTAAAATCAGCAATATGCATGTCATGAGGACCAATGAGCAGCATGTCATCAACATACACCACAATGATCAGAAGAACATCATTACCATGCTTAACATTAAAGGTGCTTTTAGTTGGATTGTTCTCAAAACCATGTGCAATGAGATATGCGTGTATCTTTTCATACCAAGCACGTGGTGCTTGCTTTGAACAATATAATGCCTTCTTTAACTTGCACACCTTGTTTTCATGCCCTTTCTACACGAAGCCACGAGGCTGAAAACCATACACTTCTTCATGCAATTCACCATTCAAAAATGTTGTTTTAATGTACAACTGATGTACATTCCAACCATGATGAGTTACAAGGGCATATATGCTATGAACAGTAGTTATTTGGCAAGTAGGAGCAAAGGTTTCATCAAAATCAATGCCTCTTTCCTATGCATAACCCTTTGCAACAAGCCTAGCCTTATACCTGCCAACTATTCTATCAGATTTATGCTTCATCTTGTATACCCACTCAGTGCCAATGGCTTTCTTGCCAGGAGGAAAGTCATATAAAGATCGGTACCATTTTTCATGATAGCATCATATTAAGTTTGCATTGCAGCCATCCAATGTTCAAAATTTTGTGTTTCATCACACGAAAGAGGTTCAATCTCATCACAAAGACTAGATGTAGCCATAGCATAGCAAACTGATGCAAAAGAAGCACTATGGGAGCCTGAAAAAGTACGGTATGATAGAGGTGCATCTAATTTGCTATCACACAAAGTCTGCACCAGCCATTTTGGCATAGTTTTTCTTGCTCAATATCAACTCTCTCATCAACAAGTGCATCATGTAAATCATGGAATGATCGGCATCATCACATGAAACCTACAAAGGATGAGAAGTTTCCTCATTAGGACCAGCACTAGACTGTCCACATGTAAAAGGAGGCAGCAAAGTATCATACATATCTTTGGAGCTAACAGCTCTCTCCTTAGTACATGAAAGCAATGGTTGAATAGCATCTTCCATAAAAACAACATCATGGATAACCAAAATGTGTTTACTCTATGAATGATACAGACGATATCCTTTACTTTCAGAACTATACCCAACAAAAATACATTTTACTACTTTATCATCCAATTTTCTGTGATGTTGTTTAGGCACTAATGCATATGCCAGACAACCAAAAACATGCAGATGAGCAACATATGGTTTGGGACCATGCCAAGCCTCATATGGAGTGATAGACTATAGTGCTTTAGTGGGACACATGTTAAGGACATATGTTGCACACATAACAGCCTCAAGCCAGAAACTATGTGGTAAAACTTGACTCTTGACCATACATCTCGCCATCTGCATGAGTGACCTATTCTTTCATTCAGCAAATCCATTCTCTTGAGGTGTATATGGCACTGTACACTGATGTTTTATCCCACGTTCAGCCAGAAATGCATTAAAATCAGAAGACATATATTCCCCCCTCGATCAGAACGGAGGGTGCCCATTTTACATGCTAGCATATTTTCAACCAAAAGCAAAAACCGTTTGAAGCACATAAACACTTCGAACTTTGCTTTCAATGGATAAACCCATGCATGCCTAGAAAAATCATCAATGAAAGTCACGAAGTAAAGATAACTTCCAAAAGAGGGAGTTTGCTTAGGACCACAGACATCACTGTGAACAAGTTGCAATTTTTTTGTAGCTCGAACTAAACCATATTTTCGAAATGAGGAATGCTGCATTCTGCCCAAAATAAAACCTTCACATACATTTTTATTGGTTGCCTCAAGTTTGGGCAAAGAGGACAGCATTTCAGATTTCTGTAGGTGTAGCAAACTAGTAAAATTCAGATGGCCAAAGCATGCATGCCAAAGCTTGGCATCTGACATAGCTTGAGAATCATGTCCTGCACATGCTAAATCGTTCATAGATTTTTCATAATCTATGAGCTTATATAGCCCACGAGATAAAATGCCAAAAACAATAATCACATCATCATTGGACAGATCAAGAATTGTACATCTGTTATCAAAAAATTTCACAACCAAGCCAATCTTGGTTAAAGCCAAAACTGATAATAGATTCTTCTTGATTCCTAGCACAAATAAAGCATCTGACAAAGTGAAAGAACTACCATCAGTAGTAGTTAAAATGATCTTACCAACTCCCATGACAGGATAAGAGGAGTTATTGGCACATATGAAAGTATTCCCTATAGGAGCAGGCTCTAGTGAAGAGAAGAAACTATGCTGGGAGGTAATATGTTTGGTCACCCCACTATCAAAGTACCAACTCATGAGAAGATGGGTGAAAACTGCAAACAATAGTAAACGCCCATTCTTCATCCTGCACAAGATTAGCAGACTCTGTTTTCAATGTAGAGGCCTCTACAACAACCATTCTGGCCTCTTTCTTCTTTGCCTCTTAAGCAGCCAGTTTTGGACAATTCTTAATGACATGATCATTTGGTTTACAATATTTGCAAAACAACTTTTACGTTTTTGATTTCTTCTCATCTTTGTCTTCCTTCTTCGATTGTGCAAAATTAGCATATTTTTGCTTACTAATTGAAGAGCTCCATTTTCTTTTGCCCTTCTGACTAGTTAGGAAAGCTTGATCTGCAACACACATAATAGACCTGTTCTGCGTAGACTGATCTTTCGGCAACAGAACAAAAACTAACTCTTCAAATGTTAAGGCATTTGGATTGCCTTTCATCATCAACCGAAGAGTAGAAGCAAAACTCTGCTATGAGTCAGGAAGACCATGCAGAACAATCTATACAAGTGAACTATCAGGAAGTGTTCAAGATAAATGTACAAGCTCATTTTCACATGAGTTATTCTTGGATAAATTTACCAAATATAAAGATAAATGAAAAGAAGAGAAACAAAAAAAGAAAAAAAAGTCTAGTCAAAATTCATGATGAGTAAAAGATACAATATCTACCTTGTAATTAGTGGCATGTAGTGGGCAAAGTGGTGGGTTAAGAAGGAGGCACAAACTTCTTCACATGCTCATTGGTTATTAAAGTGGAGTGGGAGCATGTTCTAAACAAGGAGAGAAAGAGGCAAGAGCTCCCAATAGTCAGATCTAGTCATTTTGTCATTTTGTCTTCCCATAGACTCCTTCGAGTTGCACGTCATTTTGTACACAGCTCTGTTGTGAAGCTCATATCTCAGTGTATATGTAACCATTTCAAAATTCATCCCTCAAAATTCAGCCCTCAAAATTTGTCCCGCGCCAGAATCAAGTCACTATCAAATTTGTGATGAAGTGTTGATTCACGGAAGAGTCTCGCATTCAAGGCCATATTCCGAAGTCTTCAAGCATTATTGAGGCAGTTGGCTGTCAATACCAGAATTAGACCACCTACCCAAAATTAGTCAGCTCTCCCTCCACTTTTGTCAGATCGGCGCGAACAGTGATGGTGCAGTAAATGATGGAATCCGGTGGAAGCCACTCTCTTGACCACGCGTGTGCAGTGAACTATGATGGTGCCTTAAATTATGGAATCTGGCGGAATTCACTCTCTTGGCCTCGAGATCTATATAAGAAGCAGTTGCACTGGTTTGGAGATACGTACAGATGGTCAGAGATATATGTTAGCAAAGGGTCCATTCGGAAGAATATATAGAGATTTAGGAGTCTGAGGGATACACTCACGGTTGTCTCTCTGTGATTCTAGCTTTTGTCAATTTGGGTCTACTTGTGTTACTGTGGTAATTTGAGAGTGTTCTAATCAGGCTTCTCCTTGATTATTCTCTGCTCATTGATGTGATTTTGCCCACTCTTATTTTAATCTGAAGACATATATTCCCCCCCTCACCTCTTATTGTCTCCTGCGACAGTAGATCGGCCATTCCTGAGAGCTTCGTTAGAATTTTGAGCTATGCCCTCCAATGAGCCTTGCACGTTCTCTTTTAGCTCGTGTGCCATCTCTTGCACCCTCTCCGCACTCCCTGCCACTGTTTCTTTAGTTTTCTCAGCTCCCTCTGTTGTCATATCCATCACTCTGTCCTTCCCTCCATACAGCGTCTCCTTACCGCTTTCTGCCGCTTCCCCGAACTTCTCTCCGGCCTGCTTGGCCTTATCAAGGGCACCTGACATTACCTCCTCGACCCCCTCTCTTAAATCTCCAGCTTTCTCTTTTGCAGACTCCGCAATGCCCTTCGCTTTTTCTTTTCCATGCTCCGTGTCCTCTTCAGCAGATTCTTTCGTCTCCTTGGTCTTTCGCTGCAAACCTTCCGACAATTCTCCAGCGCGAGACTTTGCCTGCTCTCCTTTCTGCGCAGCTTCGCCGTCACAGCCTGTCCTCCGTTTGGCTTCATCCGCCATGCCTTCAGCATGCTCTCGGGCCTTCCCTCCCATTTCTTTAGATGATTTCTCCACATCAGAGGCAGTCTTTGCAAATTTCCGTTTCGCATCTTCGGCGACCTGATCAGAATGCAACAAACAACATAAGCTTCTTCGGTTGAACATGAAAAGCATGTAACCTAAACATGGAATGAGAGACATTACGTTGCTGCCATAGCAGCGCAATTTCGAAGAAGGCGGTGCTTGAAAGTGAAGGGGCTTCTGGGAAAGGAGGCGAGGCACTGGGAGCGCGCCTGATGTACAGGTAGATACTGACATGATCGAGCGATGCAGCAGATCAGAATTTATGACGGAGAAGGAAGGGACTGACAAAGATGTCGATGATGCTGATGGTAGAGCGGTCGACAGCACAGATAGCCCCATTGCGGCTCGTGTGGGCCGCAATGCTAAGCTGCTGATATCCATGCTATTGAGTATATGCGTGTATGAGTCGTGCCGCGGTGAAGTGGACTGAAGAGTGACCTCAAGACCGAGGAAGAACGCGATGTTCGAGCACTACATTGTGTGCAATTAATTAATATAAGTACTTATGTGATGGATGAGGTGTCTCTCATGGGCTCTGGTTGGTACGTGTCGATTTGAAGAGCTAACGCGCATTTTTTTGGCACGTATACCCTCAAGCCTTTTCGGATTTGCAATTTGAGATGTAGATGTCTGCAAAATACACAAAGACTACAGGTGCACATATACACATACATATCTAGACGCATATACATACAACACTCTATAGTACACGTAACACATGTATACTTTCTTCATGCATGCATACGCAAACATCCCTACATAAATATACGTTCATACGTACATATATATGTCACATGCATGTATGCATACATCCATTTATGTATAAATACATAAACATGTACGTTTATATGAACAGGTGAAGAAATATCTTCACATACAATCACTTCTAGAAATAGCCAAAAAAAAATGTGAATCTCATCGTTTATGCAACGAGACTTTTTTTTATAAAAAAAAATGATTCATCACATAAGCGATGCAAAGCGTCATTTATGCGTCGCTCCAAATGTGGTTACACACACATGTACACATCCATACACACACACATATACACACAGACACACACACACACACATACACATAGACACACACACACATACACACATACACTCACACATATACACACACATACACACACACATACATAGACACATACACACTTACACACACACAAACACACATGCACACACATACACACATAGACACATGCATACACACATACGCACACACATAGGCACACACACATACACACATAGACACACAGACACACATACACACATATACACACACATAGACACATACACACTTACACACACACACACATCCACACACATTTACACACACATACACATGCATACAGACATATATATAGATACACACATAGACACACACATACACACATATACACACACACATACACACACACATACACACACATACACACACACACACATAGACACATATACACACATATGCATATACACACATAGAGACACATACACACACACATACACATACATGCATACATAATGCATATGTATATGCATACATACATACTTACATGCGTACACACACATACACACACATGCATATATATGCATACATAATGCACATGCATATGCATGCATATGTGCTTACATGCATACACACACATACACATACACACATAGACACACACACACACACAATCATGTATGCATACATACACACATAGAGAGACATACACACACATACACATACATGCATACATATGCATACATACATACTTACATGCATACACACGCATATACACACATATGCATACATAATGCACATGCATATGCATACATACATGCATACAAATAAACACATAGACACATACACACACATAGATACATACACAGTCCACATACACACACATATACAGATAGATTACACACACATAGACATGCATACACACATACACACATAGACACACACACACATACACACACATACACACTTAGACACATACACACATAATGCATATGCATATGCATACATACATACTTACATGCATACACACACATACACACACATATGCATACATATGCATACATAATGCACATGCATATGCATACATACATGCATACACATACACACATACACACATACCCAACTACACTCACATATACACACATACACACACATATACACACAGATTTACACACACATAGACATGCATACACAAATAAACACACACATACACATGCACACATGCACACATAGACACATACACACATAATGCATATGCATATGCATACATACATACATACTTACATGCATACACACACATACACACACATATGCATACATATGCATACATAATTGTACTTCAAGCATAAGCACCACCTTCTTTACTTGTCAATCGGTGGAGACGTGAGGACTGGTATGAAGACCATGAGCAACTGAAGGCACAAGGGTGTGAGTGAAAGCACACAAACATGCACACACGTACACACACACGTCCACAAGGTAAGATCAAAGAGAGGAACAAGGGAAAGCTTCGATTACAAAAGATTTCTCTTAAAGAAACTCAAATCTACAACAAGCTAACCTCAAAAATGAGCTCTCTAGCTCTTTTTATAGTTTTTTGACTAGTTTTGGCCCTGTCTAGACCTAGTGTCCAGCCTAGTTAAAAATTAGGTTTCAGGGCTTATTTTCGGGCTCAAACGTAGTCTAAAAATTATGAAAATTGGTAGGATGATATTTCTAGTACTCTTCAACCTAGAGGACTACTCGGCTTGAATAAAATGGAGTTTAAAAAGGTGAAATGATATTTACAATGATTTGAGTGATCAAATCACTATTTTTTAGGGGATTCTTCTGAAAATTTGACATACACTTCTTGGAGCTCCCTACTTGCTCCCTCTTTGTGTGTGTCAACTTTTCTGATGTGCTTCCATGCTTGTGCTTGACCTTGAGTCCCAACACTCCCCCAGCTCTCGAGTCTATCGTCCCTGAGAGACCCTTATTGTAGTGGTTGTTCCATGTAGTGCTTTGAGAGGTAGTGTTCCTCCTGCATGAACAAGAGATTTCTATCTTCCAAACATAGTAGGGTTGTTTGTACGGTTCTTCATTTATCACTGTGAGCCTTTGCAAGTTGTAGTCTCTTGGTATGTACTTGGTCTGTGGCATTTTGCATGAAGATATATTTGTGAGCTTTCAAAAGTTGCTAGGTGCTCAAAAGAGGCTGTCCATGTTGGTTTGGAGCAGCTATTGGTGGTGGATTGCTTCGTTGCTATTGTTGTTGTAACTTTAATGTCCTTTGGATCTTTCATCGTATAGTGATGCCAAGTATTCATAACCCATAGTGAATGATGGGTAAGTGTTTTAGTGCATGGGTTGAAGAAAATATATGCCAAGTATTCATGAGGAGACGGTGGTGGAGTTCCATCTAATTGATCAGAATCTATAAATAATGGTATTTGATATTAATAATCTGATTATCTACATACACAAAAAATTCACATATACATATTTACACATACACACATATTCACATATACACATTTACACATACACACATATTCACATATACACAACTACACATTATTGTGGGATAAACGCATGTATTTTGTATGAATGAGTGTATATGCATGCATGTGTGTGTACGTATATATGTGGATATGTATATGTGTGTTTATGTTATATGTATGTATATGTGTATATGTATACATATATGTATGCGTATATGTTTGCATGTATATGTGTATGTGGATATGTGTATGTGTATGTGTATGTGTGTGTATATATTTGTATGTATTCTGATTTTTTTTTCTGTTTGAGATTAAATTAACAGGAGATATTGTATGGTCCAAAAAAATAGGAGGCGAGCTAACATACCACCTGAGACATGGCAGTTTTTTCGTAGACAGCTACGTCTTCAGGAATCATTTCCTCAGCAAAAGGTACACAAATTAATACTTTATATTTATAATTTTTATATATTTTAGTAATTTCTTACATTTAATCTATGTATTTTTTTCTTGAATAAACAGGCTGCTGCAAAGAAGAGAGTGGAGTCGGGCCACACATCGCACCTAGGCCAAATGGGCCATAATGGTTTTGTAGCTACGTTTGCAAGTATATGTGTTATTGTGAGTATATTTTTTATTTTAGTTAAAATGCAAGCAACTAATGTTTTTTATTTGTTTCCTTGCAGCGGAAGGATTATGGCCGATATCCTATGAAACATGAGATCGAGTGTAGATCCCCCTCCCTTCTCTCTTTCCCCTTTCTCTCTCTTTTTCTCACTCTCTCTCTTTCTCTCTCTTTCTCTCTCTCCCTCTTTCTCTCCCCCTCTCGCTATCTTTCCCTCTCTCTCTCGGTCCCTCTCTCTCTCTTTTTCTTCTCTCACTCTCTCTCCATTTTCTTTCGGCCTCTCTCTCTCTCTCTTTCTCTTTCTCTTTCTCTCTCCCTCCTTCTCTTTCCCACCTCTCTCCTCTCTTCCGATTTCCCCCTCTCTCTCTATTTCCCTCTCTTTCCCGTTCTCTCTCTCTCCCTCTCACGGCCTACCCCCTCACTTCCTCTTTCTCTCTCTCTTTCCCTCTCTCTCTCTCTCTCTCTCTCTCTCTCTCTCTCTCTCTCTCTCTCTCTCTCTCTCTCTTCTCTCTCTCTCTCCGCTATCCCTCTCTCTCTGCCATCCCTCTCTCTCTCCGCCCCGCACCATCCCTCTCTCTCTCCGCCTTCCTCCCCCGCCCCCGCCTCCACCTAGACCCCGCCCCGCCCTCCGCCTTCCTCCCCCGCCCCCGCCTCCGCCTAGACCCCACCCCGCCCCCGCACCATCCCTCTCTCTCTCCGCCCCGCACCATCCCTCTCTCTCTCCGCCTTCCTCCCCCGCCCCCGCCTCCGCCTAGACCCCACCCGCCCCCGCACCATCCCTCTCTCTCTCCGCCCCGCACCATCCCTCTCTCTCTCCGCCTTCCTCCCCCGCCCCCGCTTCCGCCTAGACCCCGCCCCGCCCTCCGCCTAGACCCCGCCCCGCCCTCCGCCTTCCTCCCCCGCCCCCGCCTCCGCCTAGACCCCGCCCCGCCCTCCGCCTTCCTCGCCCGCCCCCGCCTCCGTCTAGACCCCATCCCGCCCCCGCACCATCCCTCTCTCTCTCCTCCCCGCACCATCCCTCTCTCTCTCCGCCTTCCTCCCCCGCCCCCACCTCCGCCTAGACCCCACCCCGCCCCTCCGCCTAGTCCCCCCACCCTCCCCCTTACACTCCCCCACCACCCGCAGCCCCCCGCCCCCCCCTCACAGTTCTGCCCCTTACCCCTCACCCGCCCCTCACCCCCACGCACATACTCCCATACACACCCCCCACATACACACAATCACATGCACGACCATACACACACTTCTTCACACACACTCACCTTCACACACACATGCACACATACACACAACCGCACATGCACACACTCCTACATATCCTCACTCACATACACACGCACACACCCGAATTTACACACATACACACCCACACACATGCACACATACACACTCACACACACACACTTCCACACACTTAATTCACACACGCACACTTCCGCACATGCGCACTCACATACACACTCACACACACACATTCTCACACACACATGCACCACACCCCCACACAATCACACACACCCATGCGACACACACACCCCCCCCTCACACATACACACACATACACCCGCACCATTATACATCCACCCCCGCACCATTCTGGAGACAATTCCTCCTTCCAAGCCATCTCAGGAGATGCTTCCAGATCCGTTGGAACAGCTACAAAATAAAGTGAGAGAAATTTTTCAGTTATCTCCGGAAACTGAGTTTGTGATGCCCGATCGACCGTCGCAGCAGACAAGAAGAGGTGAGATTGAAATGCAACGTAGAACTGACATATTGCAGATAGGTATCGACATATATATGTATAAATATAATCGCTTATCAATAAAAAATACAACAGACTTTTTTCTCTTGTTCTGGAGTCACTTTGCCGTGTGTATACGTGCAGAAGTTCTCTCTTGCACTTGGTGGTTTCAAGTCTACTATGGGAGCTACTCTGTAGTGTGTTTACAGAGGGGAGGCCTCTCAGTGAAGGGCTATGAGCACTATAGTGTAAAAGAGTAGTTTGGATTCTTCTTCTTTTCTATGAGTCAGTGTTGTTGACTAGGTTCTATCCTCTTGAGAAATTCTTTAAATTCTTTAAATTGTTATGAGTTAGTATGCATATCAGTGGCCCTTTATGTTGATGAGAAGAATCTGTTGTACTGGAGTGAATTACTTTTAGGGTGGCTTGTTAGCCTAAGCTTGTGGCTTGTTAGCCCTTTCATCATTTGCCCAACTTTGTAATCATCTGATTTGAATCAAGCAGTGTACGGTCTTCCTTGGTCATTTGTTGTCCATATTTTCCGAAGTATTTACCATTCTGTGCCATCCATGTTATCTACCTGCTCACAGAAATGTTAAAGGGTATACTTCCCTAAAGAGAACCCCCCTTGAGTAGGTGACGTACTGGACGTGTTTAATCTTCATTCTCTACCTTTGTTAAAAGCGGATACCCCAGTACCTCCTCTACAGTTTGGCACGCACGGTGGGACCTTTGCATTTTTGTGGGAGGTATTTTTTCCCTATTACATTTGCAAGTAGGTACATGACCCATACACGGGCAGATAAGGATTCTCTTCGTGTTCGGAGGAGCCTTAACAAGTTAGCAATAACCACGGCTAGTGAGTCTACCTCCCCTCTGCCTTCCCTAAATTTGTCTATTGATTTGGGTGCGACACCATTGTCAAAAGAAGGGTATAGGAGAACTCTAGACTTCTCCTCAGATACGTCCGAAGAAACACCAGTACAAATGGAGGATCTCTCTCATTTGCTCTCCAGGATCAACATCAAGTTCCCTACCTTCAAGGGACATGCTTATGAAGATGCTGATGATCATGTGAGGAGATTTATCTCTTTATGCCGTGGACGTGGTCTGCAGAATAGAGAAGATGCAATGCTGGCACTTTTTCCATCCACATTAGAGGGTCTTGCAGATAAATGGTTTAGTCAATATGAAGATGGCCATTTCACTACATGGGAGGCTCTGAAGGTGGCTTTCTCACAAACATTCCGACCAAGTGATTCTTCGGAAAGGGCTCTAGATCAGCTAGAGAATTTGAAGCTAAGATCAGGTGAATCTTTTCATGAACTTCACACTAGAACAAAAGCACTTGTTGCACGTCTGCCACATGCTCCAGGTGACTTTTTGGTTAAAAAATGGATAGAGAAGGCTCTGCCCAGGTCATCTCAGCAGAAGCTTCGGGAGTCTCTTAGATTGGATGCCACTCTCAATGATTTTGTTGCAGCGGCATCACGCATTGAAGAAGCAAGGCAACATTTTGAAGGGGATACACAACCTAAGTATGCTGCGGACCTGGATCCTATTGAGCAACTAAGGAGGGAACTGGAGGCATTGAAGATGCAACAAAATCAACAAGAAGAGAAGGTCTTGCCACCACTGCGTCGGACCGATGATGAAGTGGCCCAACTTCGCCGAGAATTAGAAGACTTGAAGACCACTCAGGATATAAGGAGACAAATTTGGTGTACAATCTGTAACAACAATGGACATTCCAATGCTAATTGCCCTATTAAGGTAAGCTGTCAATTTTGTGGAAAAGATGGTCATGAAGCCAGAGATTGCTACTACCTCAAGGGTACACAGCAGAGAGGTAGCCCTCAAAATTTGGGTTCATATTATGCTAGTACTTCAAATATAGCTAATAGAGAAGAGAATCGGCCTGCGAAGCCTAGATATAATAGACCTTTGATGTGCTACCGTTGTGGTGAGTACGGCCACATGCAGAATAGGTGTTCTCTTCCAGAAGATGCACCTCCTTGTCAACATTGTCCGGAGGCAAAAGATCATTATACCAAAGATTGCCCAAGAGGTCGTCCTGCTCCAATCCACATGATTTCAGTCTCTCCAAAAGAAGATGGTATGACCGCTCAATCTTATGTTGTTTCATCTTCATCCATGCCAATGATGACTAGAGCCAGGCAAGCGGCAGTAGCCCATAAGGAGGAACAACAAGGACCCAAAGATAGAGATGCAGAGAAGAGGGTGGGATGGAAGGACCAAGAAGACATGGAAGAGGCTTATGAGAGGGTGACTACTTTGCTAAAAGATCGACCAACAAGTACTCCTGAAGACACGCAAGAAGTGAACATTGAGGAAATCTTGAAAGGTATTCACCATAAGATTAGTCTGTACCAACTCATAAAGATGGATTCTAAAGTAAGAAGTGATCTGTTGAAGATTATACATTCTGCATGCTTGTGCCCACCTCCTAGCATAGATGGTTTTATGGTGGACTTTCCTCCTGCACCCCTGGCTGATTATCAAAGCTCAAGATTATCTGTTTTTATCAAGGATGAAGCTCTCACAGGTGTTATTATAGATGGAGGTTCCGGCATCAATTTGATGCCTGATTTCACTATGAGGAAACTAAGGCTGAATCCCACAAAGGCAGCACCCTTCACAGTCACATTAGTAGATCAACGTCGGGTTGCACCGCTGGGCATTGTCGAAAAGGTACTTATGATAGTGCAGGGTTGTCATTTTGTTCTAGACTTTGTTGTTATTGCCTTGCCACCGGAGACCTCATACCCTCTACTCTTGGGAAGGCCTTGGTTAAGGCAAGAAAAGGCTCTACAGGATTGGGAAAAGAACAAGTTATGGATTTCCACATATGCTAATAATCAATTACAGATACATTTGGAGGAAGGATCAGACATCAACAAGGCTACTGGGTGTACAATGGAAACTCAAGTAATGCCCTCAGAAGATGATGCCCTATTAAATTGGATGATGGGAAGTGCAGAATGCTGCACAGTAGAAATATGTGAAGTAAATGAGGACTTTGCAGAAGCAACACAAGGAGGACGGGAAGAGGGAAAAACTGATGTTCTTCACTTGAACAATATAGAAAAGAGTAAGCAAGGAAGTCAAGCTTATCTTTTGCAGGCACCTCCCGAAGGACAGAAACCTCTAATTGAGTCAGATAATCAAAATTCAACACTCAGCGCCACTACGATGGTATGTAAGGAGAAGGCAGGTAAACATGAGGAATCGGATGATCTTATGCTTGCAGGACCAGAAAGTGACAAAGTTGTGCCGGCATCCGAGGAAGCTAATTGTGACCTTCAAGGACTCCCATTCTCAAATATACCTTTAGGATGGATCAAGGGACAGAAGAAACGGAAAAGAGGCCGTCCTCGATTAATTCCTATAGATGTTTGCACAGAATCTTCAGATAAGGATGGAACGTTTGGTTTTGAGCACGGGCCACCATTCACATTAGAGTCCTTTGAAAAATATGATAACCAGTTTAAGGATGAATATTTTGGTTTGAACGAGAGGGAGAAGCCTGTTCATGGATCTTTTCGGGAGAAAGCTTCTGTTGATTGTGTAGAAGGGGAATATTGGCGAATAGTGGAGCATGCAGCTGAGCAATTGGAGGTCCTTTATGGTGTTGAGATAGAGACAAGGAAATTTGGTCGTGGTTTTCCTCAGGCCAGACTTGGAGAGACACACAGCTCCTATGGAAGCTCTGGGTGGAATTTGAGTAGCATTGCTCGGCTGGGTGGATCAATCTTAGCTTTTGAGGAGGAGAAAATCTCTAGAGATCTGGTTCCCTGGCTGTATATTGGAATGTGTTTCTCCTCTTTTTGTTGGCATGTTGAAGATCACCACCGGTATTCTGTGAATTATATGTATTTTGATTCTCCAAAAGTGTGGTATGGAGTCTTGGCAGTGCAACTGGAGGATCTGCAAGTTCATTGTGAAGAAATAAGTAGAATAAGGAAGAAATTGCACCTGGGACGGTGCAAAATCTTGATGTGGGGGTCTGTAGATCCCCCTCCCTTCTCTCTTTCCCCTTTCTCTCTCTTTTTCTCACTCTCTCTCTTTCTCTCTCTTTCTCTCTCTCCCTCTTTCTCTCCCCCTCTCGCTATCTTTCCCTCTCTCTCTCGGTCCCTCTCTCTCTCTTTTTCTTCTCTCACTCTCTCTCCATTTTCTTTCGGCCTCTCTCTCTCTCTCTCTTTCTCTTTCTCTTTCTCTCTCCCTCCTTCTCTTTCCCACCTCTCTCTTCTCTTCCGATTTCCCCCTCTCTCTCTATTTCCCTCTCTTTCCCGTTCTCTCTCTCTCCCTCTCACGGCCTACCCCCTCACTTCCTCTTTCTCTCTCTCTTTCCCCCTCTCTCTCTCTCTCTCTCTCTCTCTCTCTCTCTCTCTCTCTCTCTCTCTCTCTCTCTCTCTTCTCTCTCTCTCTCTCTCTCTCTCTCTCCGCTATCCCTCTCTCTCTGCCATCCCTCTCTCTCTCCGCCCCGCACCATCCCTCTCTCTCTCCGCCTTCCTCCCCCGCCCCCGCCTCCGCCTAGACCCCGCCCCGCCCTCCGCCTTCCTCCCCCGCCCCCGCCTCCGCCTAGACCCCACCCCGCCCCCGCACCATCCCTCTCTCTCTCTGCCCCGCACCATCCCTCTCTCTCTCCGCCTTCCTCCCTCGCCCCCGCCTCCGCCTAGACCCCACCCGCCCCCGCACCATCCCTCTCTCTCTCCGCCCCGCACCATCCCTCTCTCTCTCCGCCTTCCTCCCCCGCCCCCGCCTCCGCCTAGACCCCGCCCCGCCCTCCGCCTAGACCCCGCCCCGCCCTCCGCCTTCCTCCCCTGCCCCCGCCTCCGCCTAGACCTCGCCCCGCCCTCCGCCTTCCTCCCCCGCCCCCGCCTCCGTCTAGACCCCACCCTGCCCCCGCACCATCCCTCTCTCTCTCCGCCCCGCACCATCCCTCTCTCTCTCCGCCTTCCTCCCCCGCCCCCGCCTCTGCCTAGACCCCACCCCGCCCCTCCGCCTAGTCCCCCCACCCTCCCCCTTACACTCCCCCGCCACCCGCAGCCCCCCGCCCCCCCCTCACAGTTCTGCTCCTTACCCCTCACCCGCCCCTCACCCCCACGCACATACTCCCATACACACCCCCCACATACACACAATCACATGCACGACCATACACACACTTCTTCACACACACTCACCTTCACACACACATGCACACATACACACAACCGCACATGCACACACTCCTACATATCCTCACTCACATACACACGCACACACCCGAATTTACACACATACACACCCACACACATGCACACATACACACTCACACACACACACACTTCCACACACTTAATTCACACACGCACACTTCCGCACATGCGCACTCACATACACACTCACACACACACATTCTCACACACACATGCACCACACCCCCACACAATCACACACACCCATGCGACACACACACACACCCCTCACACATACAAACACATACACCCGCACCATTATACATCCACCCCCGCACCATTCTGGAGACAATTCCTCCTTCCAAGCCATCTCAGGAGATGCTTCCAGATCCGTTGGAACAGCTACAAAATAAAGTGAGAGAAATTTTTCAGTTATCTCCGGAAACTGAGTTTGTGATGCCCGATCGACCGTCGCAGCAGACAAGAAGAGGTGAGATTGAAATGCAACGTAGAACTGACATATTGCAGATAGGTATCGACATATATATGTATAAATATAATCGCTTATCAATAAAAAATACAACAGACTTTTTTCTCTTGTTCTTGCGTCGTCTTCTCCGCGTTTCTCTGTCTTGCTGCGTCGTCTTCTCCGCGTTTCTCTGTCTTGCTGCGTCGAATGGGTCATTAGTTCGGTGGAGTAGCAGTAATGAACGAGTTGTAGAGGAACCACACACGAGCAGCAAATCGTCCATGTACAGCATAATGTACAGCGCATGGTTAAAAGCTTTGAAGATCTTTCCTCTACAATTTTACAGGCCTGAAGCCTCTAAACATCTTACCGAAGGTAGGGAGGTGTCCCACTACTCGTGGGCTGTGAGCCCCCACCCCCACACTGGCCCTGAATTTAACTATTTTAGAAACCTAGAAAACGCTAGACGTTGATATATTAAAATGAAATGTTACGTTTATTACCGATATAGTGTGTTTTCCATTATAGAATTCACATAGTTATGTCAAATACAATAACTTCCTGTCTTTATGGAAAATCACAACTCGTCAAACCATATATTTTAGCACTAGACACGATATTTGTTTTGCATAGCTCGGTGAGATTATTGAAATTATAATAGATCATAATATTTCCATCTTTCAAAACATCTATATTTATTTTTATTTCAGTACAATGTTATCGAACCCAGAAAACAATGCAGTACTTGGTATTAAATGTACTAGCAAATATAATGTCACTGAAAGTTGAAATCTTGTAGGCCGAATACGAAAAAAATAATAATATTATCAAATCTTACTACCTTGGAAGATTCTCATCGGATTCTTAATAAAAGAGAAGTATTTTTTTTTTATCATCCCGAAAACATATGCTAGATATGGCAATTCATACAGTTAAACTTTAACAATCAATAAAATATATTCTAAATACATTTATGCACTCAAATTCAGCTTATTATGATCATAAATAGCCACACAAATGTGATATAGAATTCAAATTATCAAATAATTAAACATTTACGTGAAGATAAGTCCTTGTGATAATATTCTTACAGTATGAAAAAGTTCAGCTCAGCTACCTTGGAAAACTAGAGATATAACACGTCCGATTGTCTAACGCCTTCAAAGTATTAAAGCACTCATGATGAAATACCATATAATCACAGATGAAATACCATATAATCAAAGCTACAATGCATTATCACAGAACTTCCAACACTGCAAGAAAAAATCTCCGCATTATAAAACACATATAGTGGAAAAAAGTCATTGGTTCTTAGAATTGATACTTAAGATGAATGTATATGGATAAGTTAGCATCAGCTTAATATATCACTTTAAATAAGTCAACTTGGTGCAACTAAATTATGACTATCATAATTTTATTCTATGTTCGTTAAATGCGAGAAGAGATATACAGTGAGATACCTAGAAAGTGACACAAAATTTCAGAAATACACTATCTCAGATTTATTTGTTAATTAATTGTTGAGTGTATCGTGCCGAAATTCTGAGATCCCATGCCCCTAAAGAGATGAATCTTGTATGTGTTACTGTGTAATGACCATAAATTAGAACATATCTCTAAAGTTTGATATACACTCGCCCGGGCAATCCTTCGTATAGACTCGCTTGTTATGACTTAGTGTTTCATATGTTTCATTAAGAATTGGTGTCAGCACGGATGATATTAGATCTTTCTGCATTTGATCACTCATCAGGAATTTAAACTATACAAACCAGTGTTTACTATATGAACAAACTTCTATGTAAATTAAGTCTCAGTTCTCTTAAATATCATGTAAGATATCTTGAAAATCTCTAGTGTTAGGATATGACTACAAAAGGTGGAAGAAAATCTTGGAGACTCCATACCCTTGGATTCAAAAGAAAACTCTACAGATTTCCAATCAGGAGTATTGACGGATTTATATTTTCAACCTAAGAAAATAAATTTCATTGCAAATTGGAAACTAGAAAATGTTTGGGATCTTATGGAGTACACTGATGTGGTTTCGGCACAATTTAGATTCTCAATTGATGGTTGGAGTACATTGTTGAGGTTTCGGCACAATTTAGATTCTCAATTGATGGTGCAATGGTCAACATAAGATTAGAGAAAACATTGTCTTGAATTACTTGACTATCACCCAAAGTGATCAAATTCCATCCTTTGAGAATGTTACAATTAACCTTGTGCTCTTTTTTGTCCATAATTATAATTTATCTTGCATTAAAACACAAAACATCTTGAGTTCATAATTTGTTTTCACTTGTGTTCCTTTTTGGGCTTCCAATTATCGCAATCTTTTCAGGTTGGTAGTGGCTTTTTTATGCTTTACATCATTCATTTTGGTAAGAATCCTGTTTCAATCTCCATTTGATATTTTGTTTATGAAAACATGCACTACAAGAAATAGGGGGCGTAGCGACGCCCCCGAATTGAAAAAGAAAATGTATACCGTCACTTATGCGACGCTAGCGTCGCATAAGCAACGGTGCTGTTTTTTTTTTTTTTTTTTGGGCATTCGTCGCATAAGCGATGCTTGTGTCGCTTATGCGATGCTAAACTAGTGCGTCACAAATACCGTCGCTAACTAGCGACATTATTTGCGACATTGGCAAACTGGACAGCGTCACATATGCGACCCTCTGGAATGTAAAAAAAAAAAATTCAATTTCGCCCGGCACATTTGTGCTGAGATTTGGACGTGAGAGCAAGAAGAGACCGAGAGAGAGAGAGAGAGAGAGAGAGAGAGAGAGAGAGAGAGAGAGAGAGAGAGAGTGTAGAGGAGGTACTGGGGTGTCCTCTTTTATCAAGAGTAGAGAATAAATACGTCCAGTACGTCGCCTACTCAAGGGAGGTTCTCTTTAGGGAAGTATACCCTTTAACATTTCTATGAGCAAGCAGAGGTAAATAATTGCACAAAGTTGTACATACTCGAGAAAACATCAACAACAAATGACCAAAGAAGACCATCCACTTCTTGATTCAAATAAGATAATTACAAGATTGGTCAAAGAGATACTAAAAAACTCATGCTCAGAGCTTCATGGCACTCTACGCAGACAAAACACAGATCAATACAAGCGGTGGAGAATTCTTCTAAAAAATAGGGCTTACAATATCATTGCCCTAAAAAAAATCCAAGCCACTCTCTTACACTATGTTGCTGTTAGCCCTCCATTGGGAAGCCCACGCTCTGTATCCACACTACAGAGTGGCTTCTACAGTAGGCTTGAAACCACAAAGTGCAAGAGAGGACTTCTGCACGTACATACGCGTATCTGAACCAATGTAACTCTAAATTTTGTACCCTTAATGAGCACAAATCCATTGTTTT
>CM035414.1:3700384-3810384 GCA_020310875.1 Ceratopteris richardii
TGATGAAAATGGAAATTAAGAGCAATTCATTTCATTTCAACCCCACATAAAACATAATTCCATACCATTTTCAGAAAGGAATTAGAATACACCTATCGGGGGATGCTTTTTTCATGATGTATTAAGACCTTTATGTGAAGAATAAAAGTGAATCATATGAGGAACATTTGATTTATCTATACCTGAAATATGTTTTCAACACTCTCTCTTGAAAACACAAACCATAATCGCACAATAACTAATTGATCATATATGTGTACTGGTAATAATGGACGATTATACAAAAAACAACACCATGAGAAAAAAATCAAATAGATGGCCTTGATTTGACTGCACATATTGAGAGAAAACATCATCCCTGAAATACATATCATCATACATGATTCTTTGGTGTTTGATAGTCCCAATGAAAGACGAAAATCAATGACATGATTACAATGATGTCATGATGTGCTAGAGAAGAAGAAAATGCTATAATATCCTAGTTACTAGTTAAACATGTCAAATCAAAAGAAATGGATATGAAAATGAAAAAAGGTTTTTTATGGATGGAATGTTTTCTTAGATTATATACACTATTTTTTTTGGAAGAAGGCGAGCAAAAAAGGACTGGGATGCTATTAGTACCTTTGATCTCTTTAGTGTTCACAAGGACTATGACATGTGCGTGGGGAGCTAAAGGGGCTCCACTTAATAGAAGAAAGAAACAAAATTATCAGATTTTTAATATAGAAGGAGCCATGGGAAAGACAAGTTGCAAAAAACCACAAAGGTTATCTAGATCATGCTTCCTTGGAGTCCCATGCAAAGAGAGAGAGATGTGACCAAGAGGTCATGTTTCATAGACGTCTCATGATGGAGAAGAGAAACATGCCACAAGCTTCCCCTATGATATCATGTCTTATAGAAGACAGACATATTCCCCGATGTCAATTTTTCACATTTCATGGTAGAATCTAGGAAAGCTATCGTTGTAGTGAAAGTTTCAGTAACACTCGAAGCCCTACCTGCATGCGCTTTCTTCTATTAGTTCTTGTGCATCTTTCAAGTCTTAGTGATAAAATAAACGGTTTGTTTTATGGGTGATAAAGTCTATGGTATCCTTACAAACTCATTGTGTATCCATCTATATTAATACTTGAGTACATTGTGCTTCTAAAGTACTTGAGTACATTGTGATCATATGTCAGCGTCTGTTAGAATAGTAAAAAATGGATATTTGGATTTTCTTGTACTTGTTTTGTTTGCAGCTCAATAGATTTCATTGCCTTTATTCGTCATATATTCATCAAGCAGCATGAAAACCCAAGAGAGCTGTTAAGTTATGAAAGTGTCATTATTTAGAAATATGCACTCTAATAGCAAAACCCCTCATCTACACATTTCACTTTTTATGCAAAGCCTCGATGTGAGAAATGGATGCTAGGATTTGTTGCAACGATGTACGAAGCATAGACTTGTTTTGAGCGAAGTTAATTACTATGCTCTTCTACAAGAATGAATGCCTTTTTAAAAAGATGAAGGGGAAAAAATCCTACTGAGGCTCCTTTGTATCTTGCTCTTATTGCTTTGAATTGTGTTCATCTTAAATGGAGGATCTTTTTCATAAAACCATGATTTTTGACATTGACTTTAAGTAGAAGGTTGATGCCAAGCATCGACCTTATGCTGGAAGTCGATGCAAGGCATTGACTTGTTGTTAAAAAAGGTTGATGCCAAGCATCGACCTTATGCTGGAAGTCGATGCAAGGAATTGAATTGTTGTTAAAAAGGCCCTATTTTTTGGATGAAACTCATGTCAAACATCGTGTTGTTGCCTCAAAAAACTATCCAAGAAGTTGACGCATGGCATCCAATTGTTCATAAAAGAGGGATTTTTTTAGAAGAAGTCGATGCTTTACATCATCTTCTTGTTGTAATTCCTCCCTTTGATGGAAGAACTCAATATGTAAGCTTTGTATGCATTCTTAGGATGACAATGAAAAACACGTGGGAAACAACATTTATCAATGAGAAGTATCAAAGAAAATGAGGCTCTATTGTTGTTCATCATTGCACACTATATGAAAAAAATATATTAGTTTTTACATGCTAGAAGGTCGGAGCCAAAATACTTTAATCAAATATTTTAAGAAATTACCTTTTTCCTTGCCCAAAGTCGTTGGCCTTTGACAAATCACATTTCTCTCCCTCTCTCTCTCTTTCTGTCTTTCTTTGTGTCTTTATCTCTTTCTCATTATCATGGTTCGATCTTAGGTCTACTCTTATTAAATAGAGATTATATATATTTATTACTTTTTTAAAGTGAAAAACACCATTTTAAACAAGAAGTTGATGTGTAGCATTGACTTCTCGCTAAAATTGCATAGTTTTTAGCGAAAGTCAATGGCAAGCATTGATTTCTTCTAGAAACTACATGGAATCTATGGCGTATTCTTTCAAGGAAACACAAATGTGGTAAACTTCTCCTCAAGCATGCTCTTTCAGCCATCACCTATAGGAATTCATTAGACTTGAACAAGTACACTCTCCATGATTGAGTTGTGGCTTGTGGAACTATTGGACTGTCAAACTCTTGGACTGTGGAAAGAGAACTGCTAGACTAGGGAACCTAGATGCTCAAGAAAAAGAGAGAAAAGATTCTATCTATGCTAACCTACAAGTTGCACAACACACACGTAAATGATTGATACCACTTCTGGCTATATTTCCATCGAGATAAATCCCACTATGCACACAGAAAATGTTCAGAAGGAATCGGAGAAGTAGAGAATCCAGATACTATTTGGCTCTCCAAGGCATCTCAATTGAAAGAAAGTTGGAGAAGCTTGGAAAGGCTTGGAAAGTTGAGTTATCAAGTAGTGAAGTTGGTGCAACAAACCAACATAGGACAAGCCCTAGCTCTTTGGATATGTAAAGTAGAACTTGTAGGCTTATGATTAGTGCAATAAAACCCAGTTGGTACTTTGGAACATCAACAAGAAAAATTTGATGCAAAACAAATAACTTGCACCTTGAATAGCTCACAAAAACCTACTAAAAATAAAATCCTAAACATCTCTAGCACTTCCATTTTTCGATATAATTAAGATTTGTATAGGCTTAAATAAAATTGATTTTAAAATCTCTTCATATTGTTTCTCTGAAAATAAATTGAGATCTTTACTTTTTTTATTTCATATGTCTAAAGAATCAGGATCTACAAGTAGTTCTAAACTAGTATCTTCAAACGATTCTGATATTAAGAATCAAGATTTAGAAAACTTAATAATAGGAACATTGCTTCCGTCTTCAATTGATAGTTCAAATAATAACGAAAATATAGAAGTTGAAATTATTAAAGATAAAGTAGTTAACGAAACTTTACACACGTTAGATTACGATCGTCTTATTTCTAGAATTTTACCTTTAATTACCATAGTTTTGCCAGAACCGGAGGATAAGAAAGACTTATTCCCACCTAATTTAGTTAGAAAACCTAACTCAAATCAAATTGAGAACGAAGAAATTGACTTTGTTTAAGATAAATTACAAACGAGAACTTAGTTTTGTATTATCAATTAGAAGCTATAGAAAATTATAAGAAACGCTTGTCCTTATGGTCCTTAGTCTAAATAATTAGTTCTTAATTTGCACTCCCATATATTAGAAACATATAGGTTTTTATCACACCTAAACTGAAAAATCAACCGAGGCCCTAGGCATACTTAGAAGCACCCTTCGTGCAGTCACACGGTTAGGTTAGCGTGATTCTTTTAGAAGAACGTCAGCCTCCCTTCACACCCCTCTTCGACAACGTGTGGATGTGGCATCTCCCTTCTGGTGATATCGATCACGAGTCTGCTTCTGCTCGTCGCGAATCATATCCCACTCATCAACATCTAACCATATAGGCTTTGGTAAGCCTTCTCTTAAAGCATCACGAGCCTCGGATCATCGATGGGACTAAACTTCACATACGCTATGCAGAATCCACTCTGAACTAACAAGAGATTGCCCATGTGCTAGGCAGAACTCCTGACAAATCGTCTCAGTGATATAATTTTTTCGATCTTTATCTTCTTCACTCCATTTCAACATGATAGAGTTTCCAAATTGTATGGAGCAAAGTTGTCGTATATGTTGAGGCATGGCCTTTTCGGCTACATCCATCACTCGAGCTCCATCACGCATACTATACACCTTGGAATCATCATGGTCATGAGCATTCTAAGGTGTACGTGGTGTTCCACGTGGTGTACCATATGGCATACCTATATCTGAGGAGTAGAAGTAGGTGACACAATGTCCATCGCACTTCCTCCATAACAGCCGCCTCCTCTAGATCCACTCCTAGAAACTCCTAATCCAGAGTGTGACCTTGACCTATGAGAAAGACCAACACCTGTATCACGCTGAGGTGTCAAACATACAGGTCCCTTACTAGAGTCAATATGGGATGGCTAAAAAGATGGTCCTGGTGGATTCATAAAGCTAGGAGACATACCTCCAGTGGGAGTAGCACGACCCGTAGGAGTGACCTCGACAGGAGTGACACCAGTAGGAGTGACACCGGCAGGAGTGACGTCGGCAAGAGTGAGACTTGCAGGAGTGAGGTCGGGAGGACTGCTACCATGAGCGATCCAGTACTCTGAGTAGTGGCCAGTGGAAGCGATCCAGTACTGTGACACAGTGGCCATATAAGCAGGAGGTACCAAGAACCGCTCCTCTGTCATAGAATATGGAGCGACTAGAGGATTGTCTCCCATGCTCTGTAAGAAAAGAACTCAAATAATTAGCATATGATAATAAAGATAATATAGAGAAATGGTAGTGTATAAAAGAACATAGCAAAAAAAAAAAACAAAAATTAGTACGTACAAGTATTTGATTCAAAACTCATCTATTCTAGCATCCTCTTGGAGATCCGATGCACAGAGAATATCTATCTCTATATTGGCGACTTCTAAATCACTTGGTATGCTAGCTTCTTCTTGATCATCATCTATTGCTTCATTCTGAAGAACTCTTCTTCTAGAACAATAATCTCTTCCTCCTTGACTATCGAATGAATCGCAGAGTCCACTACAAATGGACTTTCTTCTACATCTATGTTCTCACAAATTTTTCTACTACATGGGATGACTTATAAAACAAATAGCCACTCTGTTTCTTTTGAATCTCGTATAAAATAACTTGCTCATAATGTTTGGGAAGTACAAATGTATCTCTTTCATCCATCCATAATTTTGTCGAGTCGACTTGAAGCAAACCACTTTTATCCCGCCTCATTGTTGCGTTTCTTCTAGAGGTAACTACTTTGAAGCATTTCACATAAAAAACAAAGTAATCAAACTTCTTAAAGGATAGTTTCAAGATATCTTGAATCACTTCATAATAATCTAGTTGGCCTTCTTGAGCATTATCATCTCTTGCACTCTCTACTTTTTTGCAAAAAGTTCATCATCACCCCACTATCAAAAGTGGACCTATTTTTATCGATTTATGGGTTCTGAAAGTGTCATCTATGAGACCATAGTGCACCGTATTTAGAATACTCCTAATCACATGCTTGTGTGAATTCTTCTTCTTCAAAGATATCTTCACCCGTTGCCTTTGCTTGTGAAACTGCTGTATCTAGCCATCTGCTCGTTGGAAAGGGTGGAAGAGGTCGAAGGCTTTCTAGAAGGGGCCAAAATTGAGTGGAACGATTCATTCGAAACTGAGCTCTTTCCTTTGTGTTTGTCTCCTTGGAAAGCTCATACTTTTCTAACCACTTTTGCAAAGGCTCAGAGTTAACCTGCAAAACTTCATTGCCTTCTCTCTAAAAGATACATCCATTTTTCTTTGCAACCCTTTACTTTGCAGTTAATCGCCTACGAGAAAAACATCTTCATCATCACTCCATAAGCGAGGCATTTTTGGATCCGACATACGTAGAAACTCAGTTATGAATACACGAGACTCTTGTATGAGCCATCCCTCTGTCATGCTACCCTCTAGACGTGCTCTCTGTCGAACAAACCCTTTTAATGTCTTTATAAAGCGCTCTAAAAAGAACATCCATTGACTATGGACAGTTCCTGTTATTGCAACTTCATCTACCACATGAACCAGTAAATGAAGCTTAATAGTGAGAAAACTTATGGGAAAGTATTTCTCTACCATACAAAAAGTCTCGATAGCATTGAGTTTCTCACTCTCTATGCTATCTCTATTTATCTCTCTTTAGAAGAGATCCAGTGTACTAAGGAACTAATTTTATGAATGGTTGTTCGCACATCCTCTGAAAGTCAATCTTTTAAAGGTACACGGAGCACAAACTGTAAAGACTTGTGCCAATAATGAGACTTGAGCCCTCCAAGATCAGCATTTCGTATGAAAGCAGTATTTAGACACCTCATGCATCCAATAATTGTCTGAAACTCTGAAATTATTTTCTTCACTTATTGCTCTTCCATCCATAGCTAGCACTAGACGTATATTTCGAGGCTCACTAGAAAACTCTAGCCACTTATTATCTATGTGTTTCCAAGCATCAGAGCCAGTAGGCACTCATATTACATAATCTCTAGACCTGCTCTTTGCATGCCATGACATTAACTCAGCTATAGATTTGCATCTAAACATGTTCGTGGAATGATAGGAAAGTGATGAGGAACCTTTGTCGAGATCGCTTTGCCTACAAGGTCTCTAAATCTATTTGCTCCACACTTTGGACATATGTGGAGATGCTCATACTCGTTTCGAAAGAGGATGCAATCATTCGCACAAGCATGAATCTTATTGTAGTCCAAAAGTTTCTTTGCATCTCCAGCTATTGGAGGCATGTCGTTGCTCTCTCGCAAAAATTGATCTTTAAGAAGTCTGCAATAAGCAATTAGAACGATATTAGTAAATCAAGTTATTTTGATATAGCAATGAAATTTTATTTCAATTCTAGTTCCCTATACAATTCAGAGACACTACTATCTAACCACCCATAAATGGATTGCAGATTGAGCATCGCGAGTAACACACGTAGTACAGATATCTTTGCTTCATTGTACAGTGGTAAACGAGCTAGTCTTCGCATGTTTTCATATTCTTCATTGGCTTTTGATCGTGGAAATTTTCTTGTGTCCATGAAACTCTCGACATCCTCTCCACCATCATAATCTTCGTCCATCTCATAAAATGTGTCAAGCATTTCTTCCATCTGTTCATTCCGTGTAATGCTATTAGTACCTTGTACTTCTAACTCGTTTTTTGTTCTATTTTTTCCACAAGATGTTACTAGTGCAATCTCGTTTGGGTCCATCTTCTCACCTGGGGGACCATGCAAATGGTAGCGTAGGTTTTGTAGTCATATTTTATCAAAGAATCCATACTCTCTAACATGTGCAGTACAAATCTGTCATTTTCGATAAATTTGATACTTGCACTGAGTGCAAAGACATGCCTAAAGACTTAAACCTAAAATATGTATATATATATATATATAATTATATACTCAAACTTTTTCATTTTCTTTTTCTTATTCATACTAAAATCGTATTTTTTTATATATTAAAAATCGTAAAGACCAATTTTTTATATATCATAAAATTCCTAAAAATCCCTAAAACCCTAATGCTATATATATATATATATATATATATATATATATATATATATATATATATATATATATATATATATATATATATATATATATATATATATATATATATATATATATGCATCTATAAACAGCATAAAAATCATAATCCTATTTTTTAGATATATTTGATTATATATTATTTATATATATTAATATTAATCTAAAACTCTAATTTTTATTTAATTAATTATATATATTTAGTTTGATAAAAAATCTGAAAATCTTATTTTTATATATTAATTATATATATTTAATTCATTTATTTAAATCACTAGCTCTTTTCATATTTATTTATCTATACAATTATCCTATTTTATATATATATTCATTTATATATTTAGATTTTTTTCTATAATTTTTCTTTATTTTTTTTTATATAAATTTAATTGAATTATATGTATGTAAAACCCCTAAAACCCTAATCCTAAATATCTAGACCTAAAATATGTATATTTGTGTATGCTGTGTATATACATGTATATATGTATTATATGTGTATGTGTATGTGTGTATATATGTTATGCATGTGTAAAAACCCTAAAAACCTAATCATAAAGACCTAAACCTAAAACATGTATATGTGTGTATGCATGTGTATATATATGTGTATGTGTATGTGTATATATATTTAATTTGATAAAAAACCTGAAAATTATATTTTTATATATTTAATTATTTATATTTGATTTATTTATTTAAAACACTACTCTTCCTTATATAGATTTAATTGAATTATATGTATGTAAAAACCCTAAAATCCTAATTCTAAAGATCTAGACCTAAAATATGTATATTTGTGTATGCATGTGTATATGTATATTTATATTATATGTTTATGTGTATGTGTGTATATACGTTATGCATGTGTAAAAACCCTAAAACCCTAATCGTAAAGACCTAGACCTAAAACATGTATATATTTGTATGCATGTATATATATATATATATATATATATATATATATATATATATATATATATATATATATATATATATATATATATATATATATATGTATGTATGTGTGTGTGTGTATGTGTATGTGTATATATATTTAGTTTGATAAAAAACCTTAAAGTTGTATTTTTATATATTTAATTATATATATTTAATTTATTTATTTAAAACACTAACTCTTTTCATATTTACTTATCTATATAATTAAAGACAAAGGGTAAGAGTACGTGCACCACTTACCAAGATGCGAGATCTAAAGAAAGAGAGAGAGTGTGTGTAGAGAGAGAGGTCTCTGTTTGTGTGCACAAGACAATGCAGTTCCCAATTCGGTTCACGTGTATATAGAGAAAGACAAAGGGTCAGAGTACGTGCACCACTTACCAAGATGCGAGATCTAAAGAAAGAGAGAGAGTGTGTGTGTAGAGAGAGAGGTCTCTATGTGTGTGCACAAGTCAATGCAGTTCCCAATTCGGTTCACGTGTGTAAGTTCGACAGAAGCAAGCAATACTCAATGTAAAACATGTGCAAAATGTTGAGTTTTCCTCTCGGATTCCTAGTATTTTTGAAGCATGGCCTTGGTATAGGCATCGGTATAAGCGTCGATAAGTTCGAGTAAATTACGGACGCTTATACCAACGCTCATAGTGATGCCTAAACTGGCAAGTGCGAAGCATCCCGACGGTCAGCTTTAAACGATCATACCGATGGTCAAGTGATTGTCGGTACGTTTAAGTGCAGTTTTTCAACGTTTATACCGACGTCAAGAGCGAGCGTCGCTATAGGCAATATTGGTATGCCCCTCATATGTCGTAGTGTGTGTGATAATACATTGCAATCATGATTATACGGTATTTGATTTGTGGGCAGTGGGATATGGAATTATGAACTGACTTTATTCTATGAGGGTGTTAAACCATCGGATATGTTCTATCTCTAATTGTCTACGGTTACAGAGCCGAATGCGTATTGCGTATTCTAAGATGATCACAAGGAGTTATTTTCAAGCCGCATTTAATTTGACCTTACTCCAAACATTTATCATACCTTGGAACTAATGAAATAAGCTGGACCCTCTATATAAACGCTTTATGACCTTTCTTGATGTCTAACAGCATGGACTGTGAATTTGAACATATGCTAAATTCAGGATGATGATCCAAATATTAGTTTATTATTTGAAAATCCGATTACAATATTCCGAAATAATATTCATTAATTTCACCAACTACAAGCTTTTAAGTTTGAGTGACTCCATATCATAAGAAGTACTCTATCATTTTGGGTTTCGAAAAACTACGATCTTTTTTGGATAAGACCCAGATGAGCATGGCAACCAATATATTTTATCTTGTTAAAACGTATAGCTTGTCAAGTGCACATTCTCATGAAGAGAAGGAATATATGCGTAAAACTGTTTGGAGTCTATAGTAGGAATTTTGGTAATAAAATATTCATTAGCATCTGAAACCTTTACAGGTTTCGGAAATTCTTAAGTTTTCTGGTGGTAATTTATATAATTAATATAGTTGGGTGGGGCTGATTGTGCAAGAGAGGAAGCTAACCAAAACCACAACACAAAGTTCTATTTGACCAATAGCGAAGCGTCGAAAAGCTACTACTCCTGGCAAGTATTGATCCTGTGCCATAAATCTGATATTTTGTAGATAAAAAGCTAACATTAATTGATTAAAGATCATAAATTTTTTAGCTGAGGTACTAAAATATAAACCAAGGAGATCAGCACGCGCTTTCTTTATATAGAGAAAATTTATATGCAATATTAAACATAGGAAAGGACTACGAGCTGACTAACGTATTATTAAGTACACGCCTAATGAACTAGGAATAATATACGGCTGCTTGAATGGTTGTCCAAAATATAAATATGAATTTAATAGACCAGCTCTATTGTTTGTGCTAATAATATATAGACAAAACAATTGACATGATGAATGAAGAGAAAAAAGATGAACAAATGTGTAAAGGGTTAAGAAACGGATATAATTTACGCACAGATCACGTACTATTTTGTATTTAATCTATTCAACGTAGTTTTTGTCCTTGCAATTTGATGTAATAACATGTTGAGACTAACGAAAATTGTTCAAGTGCATGTACGTCATTCTATAACTCAATAAATTAACTCTTTCATATCGAGCAGCCTTTTTAATAGCATGGAATAATAATAAAGCAAAAAAGAAAAACCATTTATATGAGCCGCTTTCAGTTCTGTGATTACTTACGAATATATGCGTTTGATCATTCACCATGATAAGTACTCAAATCATAATTCTTTATCTTTTTTTTTTCCTTTTTGTAAAAATTCAGAAGAAAATTCATGTTACATGGTTATGCACACGTACAAACTGGGCGAGGTTATTATTATACAACAAGAATTGCCTGCCAAGTCTCACATGGAAGTCCCAGAAGCCTGGTTTAGTGGTTGAATCCCTCGCCTCTTGAGGCGGGGGCGTGGGTTCAACCCCCCTGTGCTGCGGGACATCTGAGCCTTCGGGCGTGTATGACGTGATGCTGCCTTCGGGCGTGTAAAACGTGGAAACTTTGCAGTGTCTTCGGGCCGTTTACCTTGTGTTGTAAGTCCTTCCCGGTCTGAGTCTAACCCGTGTTCTTGTGGGATAAGGGGGGTCCCATGGGTACTATGCCCTTCCTTGTACAGTTGTAATTTCAAAGTTAAAGTCCGGGGAGTAGGCCTCGGCCGAACCTCCATTTATAAAAAAAAAAAAAAAAAAGTCTCACATGGATCGCGAAAAGGAAGTATGAGTAGCAGTGCGGCATGCTTAAAGAGATTCTTGACAGCATGTCAGTTGTATTGTACAGTGTATTTTAATCTCACCTCTTATTGTCTCCTGCGACAGTAGATCGGCCATTCCTGAGAGCTTCGTTAGAATTTTGAGCTATGCCCTCCAATGAGCCTTGCACGTTCTCTTTTAGCTCGTGTGCCATCTCTTGCACCCTCTCCGCACTCCCTGCCACTGTTTCTTTAGTTTTCTCAGCTCCCTCTGTTGTCATATCCATCACTCTGTCCTTCCCTCCATACAGCGTCTCCTTACCCCTTTCTGCCGCTTCCCCGAACTTCTCTCCGGCCTGCTTGGCCTTATCAAGGGCACCTGACATTACCTCCTCGACCCCCTCTCTTAAATCTCCAGCTTTCTCTTTTGCAGACTCCGCAATGCCCTTCGCTTTTTCTTTTCCATGCTCCGTGTCCTCTTCAGCAGATTCTTTCGTCTCCTTGGTCTTTCGCTGCAAACCTTCCGACAATTCTCCAGCGCGAGACTTTGCCTGCTCTCCTTTCTGCGCAGCTTCGCCGTCACAGCCTCTGTCCTCCGTTTGGCTTCATCCGCCATGCCTTCAGCATGCTCTCGGGCCTTCCCTCCCATTTCTTTAGATGATTTCTCCACATCAGAGGCAGTCTTTGCAAATTTCCGTTTCGCATCTTCGGCGACCTGAACAGAATTCAACAAACAACATAAGCTTCTTCGGTTGAACATGAAAAGCATGTAACCTAAACATGGAATGAGAGACATTACGTTGCTGCCATAGCAGCGCAATTTCGAAGAAGGCGGTGCTTGAAAGTGAAGGGGCTTCTGGGAGAGGAGGCGAGGCATTGGGAGCGCGCCTGATGTACAGGTAGATACTGACATGATCGAGCGATGCAGCAGATCAGAATTTATGACGGAGAAGGAAGGGACTGACAAAGATGTCGATGATGCTGATGGTAGAGCGGTCGACAGCACAGATAGCCCCATTGCGGCTCGTGTGGACCGCAATGCTAAGCTGCTGATATCCATGCTATTGAGTATATGCGTGTATGAGTCGTGCCGCGGTGAAGTGGACTGAAGAGTGACCTCAAGACCGAGGAAGAACGCGATGTTCGAGCACTACATTGTGTGCAATTAATTAATATAAGTACTTATGTGATGGATGAGGTGTCTCTCATGGGCTCTGGTTGGTACGTGTCGATTTGAAGAGTTAACGCGCATTTTTTTGGCACGTATACCCTCAAGCCTTTTCGGATTTGCAATTTGAGATGTAGATGTCTGCAAAATACACATAGACTACACGTGCACACATACACATACATATCTAGACGCATATACATACAACACTCTATAGTACACGTAACACATGTATACTTTCTTCATGCATGCATACGCAAACATCCCGACATAAATATACGTTCATACGTACATATATATGTCACATGCATGTATGCATACATCCATTTATGTATAGATACATAAACATGTACGTTTATATGAACAGGTGAAGAAATATCTTCACATACAATCACTTCTAGAAATAGCCAAAAAAAAAGTGAATCTCATCGTTTATGCAACGAGACTTTTTTTTATAAATAAAAACATGATTCATCACATAAGCGATGCAAAGCGTCGTTTATGCGTCGCTCCAAATGTGGTTACACACACATGTACACATCCATACACATACACATATACACACAGAGACACACACACATACACATAGACACACACACACATACACACATACACTCACACATATACACACACATACACACACATACACATACACATACATAGACACATACACACTTACACACACACAAACACACATGCACACACATACACACATAGACACACACATACACACATACGCACACACATAGGCACACACACATACACACATAGACACACAGACACACATACACACATATACACACACATAGACACATACACACTTATACACACACACACACATCCACACGCATTTACACACACATACACATGCATACAGACATATATATAGATACACACATAGACACACACATACACACATATACACACACACATACACACACACATATACACACATACACACACATATATAGACACATATACACACATATGCATATACACACATAGAGACACATACACACACACATACACATACATGCATACATAATGCATATGTATATGCATACATACATACTTACATGCGTACACATACATACACACATGCATACATATGCATACATAATGCACATGCATATGCATACATATGTGCTTAGATGCATACACACACATACACATACACACATAGACACACACACACAATCATATATGCATACATACACACATAGAGAGACATACACACACATACAAATACATGCATTCATATGCATACATACATACTTACATGCATACACACGCATACACACACATATGCATACATAATGCACATGCATATGCATACATACATGCATACAAATAAACACATAGACACATACACACACATAGATACATACAAAGTCCACATACACACACATATACAGACAGATTACACACACATACACATGCATACACACATACACGCATAGACACACACACACACACATACACACACATACACACTTAGACACATACACACATAATGCATATGCATACATACATACTTACATGCATACACACACATACACACACATATGCATACATATGCATACATAATGCACATGCATATGCATACATACATGCATACACATACACACATACACACACATACACAACTACACTCACATATACACACATACACACACATATACACACAGATTTACACACACAGATTTACACACACATAGATATGCATACACAAATAAACACACACATACACATGCACACATGCACACATAGACACATACACACATAATGCATATGCATATGCATACATACATACATACTTACATGCATACACACACATACACACACATATGCATACATATGCATACATAATTGTACTTCAAGCATAAGCACCACCTTCTTTACTTGTCAATCGGTGGAGACGTGAGGACAGGTATGAAGACCATGAGCAACTGAAGGCACAAGGTGTGAGTGAAAGCACACAAACATGCACACACGTACACACACACCTCCACAAGGTAAGATCAAAGAGAGAAACAATGGAAAGCTTCGATTACAAAAGATTTCTCTTAAAAAAACTCAAATCTACAACAAGCTAACCTCAAAAATGAGCTCTCTAGCTCTTTTTATAGTTTTTTGACTAGTTTTCGCCCTGTCTAGACCTAGTGTCCAACCTAATTAAAAATTAGGTTTCAGGGCTTATTTTGGGGCTCAAACGTAGTCTAAAAATTATGAAAATTGGTAGGATGATATTTCTAGTACTCTTCAACCTCGAGGACTCCTCCACTTGAACAAAATGGAGTTTAAAAAGGTGAAATGATATTTACAATGATTTGAGTGATCAAATCACTATTTTTTAGGGGATTCTTCTGAAAATTTGACATACACTTCTTGGAGCTCTCTACTTGCTCCCTCTTTGTGTGTGTCAACTTTTCTGATGTGCTTCCATGCTTGTGCTTGACCTTGAGTCCCAACACTCCCCCAGCTCTCGAGTCTATCGTCCCTGAGAGACCCTTATTGTAGTGGTTGTTCCATGTAGTGCTTTGAGAGGTAGTGTTCCTCCTGCATGAACATGAGATTTCTATCTTCCAAACATAGTAGGGTTGTTTGTACGGTTCTTCATTTATCACTGTTAGCCTTTGCAAGTTGTAGTCTCTTGGTATGTACTTCGTCTGTGGCATTTTGCATGAAGATATATTTGTGAGCTTTCAAAAGTTGCTAGGTGCTCAAAAGAGGCTGTCCATGTTGATTTGGAGCAGCTATTGGTGATGCTTCGTTGCTATTGTTGTTGTAACTTTAATGTCCTTTGGATCTTTCATCGTATAGTGATGCCAAGTATTCATAACCCATAGTGAATGATGGGTAAGTGTTTAAGTGCATGGGTTGAAGAAAATATATGCCAAGTATTCATGAGGAGACGGTGGTGGAGTTCCATCTAATTTATCAGAATCTACAAATAATGGTATTTGATATTCATAATCTGATTATCTACATACACAAGAAATTCACATATACATATTTACACATACACACATATTCACATATACACATTTACACATACACACATATTCACATATACACAACTACACATTATTGTGGGATAAATGCATGTATTTTGTATGAATGAGTGTATATGCATGCATGTGTGTGTACGTATATATGTGGATATGTATATGTGTGTTTATGTTATATGTATGTATATATGTATATGTATACATATATGTATGCGTACATGTTTGCATGTATATGTGTATGTGGATATGTGTATGTGTATGTGTATGTGTGTGTATATATTTGTATGTATTCTGATTCTTTTTTCTGTTTGAGATTAAATTAACAGGAGATATTGTATGGTCCAAAAAAATAAGAGGCGAGCTAACATACCACCTGAGACGTGGCAGTTTTTTCGTAAACAGCTACGTCTTCAGGAATCATTTCCTCAGCAGAAGGTACACAAATTAATACTTTATATTTATAATTTTTATATATTTTAGTAATTTTTTACATTTAATCTATGTATTTTTTTCTTGAATAAACAGGCTGCTGCAAAGAAGAGAGTGGAGTCGGGTCACACATCGCACCTAGGCCAAATGGGCCATAATGGTTTTGTAGCTACGTTTGCAAGTATATGTGTTATTGTGAGTATATTTTTTAGTTTAGTTAAAATGCAAGCAACTAATGTTTTTTATTTTTTTCATTGCAGCGGAAGGATTATGGTCGATATCCTATGAAACATGAGATCGAGTATGCTACACTTTTGGATATCGGTGTGTGGGCAACTATATGCAAGATCATTCTAATGCCTTTGTGAGTATTTTTAAATTTTGAATAATTATTTTGTTTTTATGAATGGTTTAATTATTTTATTTATTTATGTTTGTTATATGTAATATAGGAGTATTATGGAGAGACAAATATGGATGAGGGGGAGAGACAGACACAGGAGGGATGATCTCGATCGTCACAGGGTGATCATGACGATGAGGATGAGGAAGATCAGGATGATCATGATATTGCTGATGATGATGATGATCATGATGATGATGATTAGGATTTTAGTTGATTATGACATTGGATTATATGTATTTACATTGATATATATATATATATATATATATATATATATATATATATATATATATATATATATATATATATATATATATATATATATATATATATATATATATATATATATATATTATCTATATATTTCTCATTTCAGTTATGTTTTGAATTGTGTGTATGGTATTAAGTAATGAAGAGTTTTGTTCTATTGATTATTATTATTGTTTATATTAAGCATGTGTTTTAATACTTTAATTATGTATGTGTGTGTATATGTATGTATGTGCATGTGTATGTGTGTGTATATGTATGTGTGTGCATGTGCATGTATAAGTGTATATGTGTGTATGAGTATGTGCATATGCATGTGTATGTAAGTATGTGTATATGTATATGCATGTATATGTATAACTCTATGTGTATATGTGTGTATGTACATGTATATGTGTATATGTAGGTATGTGCATGTGTGTGCATGTGTATATGTGTTTTAATACTTTAATTATATAATTCATTCATATGTGTGTACTTAAGGGTATATGTATGTGTGTGTATATGTATGTATGTGCATGTGTGTGTGTGTATATGTCTGTATGTGCATGTGCATGTATAAGTGTATATGTGTGTATGAGTATGTGCATGTGCATGTGTATGTGTGTGTATATGTATATGCATGTATATGTATAACTCTATGTGTATGTATGTGTATGTGCATGTATATGTGTATATGTAGGTATGTGCATGTGTATATGTGTTTTAATTACATAATTCATTCATATGTGTGTACCTAAGTGTGTATGTATGTGTGTGTATATGTATGTATGTGCATGTGTATGTGTGTGTATATGTATGTCTGTATGTGCATGTGCATGTATAAGTGTATATGTGTGTATCAATATGTGCATGTTCTTGTGTATGTGTGTGTATATGTATATGCATGTATATATATAACTGTATGTGTATGTGTGTGTATGTGCATGTATATCTGTATATGTAGGTATGTGCATGTGTGTGTGCATGTGTATATGTGTTTTAATACTTTAATTATATAATTCATTCATATGTGTGTACCTAAGTGTATATGTATGTGTGTGTATATGTATGTATGTGCATGTGTATGTGTGTGTATATGTATGTATGTGCATGTGCATGTATAAGTGTATATGTGTGTATCAATATGTGCATGTTCTTGTGTATGTGTGTGTATATGTATATGCATGTATATGTATAAATCTATGTGTATGTGTGTGTATGTGCATGTATATGTGTATATGTAGGTATGTGCATGTGTGTGTGCATGTGTATATGTGTTTTAATACTTTAATTATATAATTCATTCACATGTGTGTACCTAAGAGTATATCTATGTGTGTGTATATGTATGTATGTGCATGTGTATGTGTGTGTATATGTATGTATGTGCATGTGCATGTATAAGTGTATATGTGTGTATGAGTATGTGCATGTTCTTGTGTATGTGTGTGTATGTATATGCATGTATATGTATGTGTGTATATGTATATGCATGTATATGTATATGTGTGTATACGTATATGTATATGTATATGTATATGTATATGTGTATATGTTTATGCATGTGTATATGTATGAAACATGCATGTGTATGTGGATGCATTTCCATTTGCATTCATGTGCATGCATGTGAATGCGCATGCATGTGGATGTTCATATACATGTATTTGCATATATGTTAATGTGTGTATGTGTGTATATATATATATATATATATATATATATATATATATATATATATATATATATATATATATATATATATATATATATATATATATATATATATATATATATATATATATATATGCAATAGTGCATGCATGTAGATCTTTTTATGTGGTTGTAGGAATGTTTGTGCATATGCATGAGTATATGTGCACATGTCTAAGTGCATGTGCACATGTATCTGTGTGTATATATGTGTGTGTATGTGCATGTGTATATGTGTATATGTGTGAAAGTGCATCTTCATCATGTATAAGTGTATAAGTGCATATCAATAAGTGTGAGTATGCTATGTTATGAAAATAACACAATTCAAATGATGTACAAAGAATAGAAATTGTACTTACAATTGTTAGTCATACTTTTTGCTTGGTTAGCTTCTTTAATAACCTGCAATAAACAGAGAAAGAAAAGAGAGAGAGAGAGAGAGAGAGAGAGAATTCAAAGAGAGAAAGATGTAGAAAGAGAGAAACCGAGATAGAGGGAAACAATAAGAGAGAGCTTAGGCAAAACAACAATTCTGCATATACTTGCTTCAGCTCGTAAGCACAGCGCAATTGCGAACGTTGGAGAGCTCTTCGATCGGATGCGTGAAAATGCCGATCGAAGAGCCTCCAGCGTTTTAATTTTTGTTCGTCAACAGACCGTCGTGTAAAGGATGCTCTTCGTCGTCGCATAAGTGACATCTTTTAGCGTCGCTTATGCGACGGCAAGCATTGTCGCCTATGCGATGCAGAAAAGCATCGCTTATGCGACGCAGAGAAGCGTCGCTTATGCGACGCAGAAATTGTCGCTTATGTGATGCTTTTAAATAGCGTAGTTTTAGGGACGCTGTATGGGAGCGTCGCATTCCCGTCGGGTCACAAGTAGCAAAAACTGTCGTGTTATGCGTCGTTTAATCGACGGTCCGCGCGTGATGCTAATTATGATGCATGTTGCAATTCTATAGCGACAAAATTATGTCGCCTTAACCGTCGCTATACGCCCGTATTCCTTGTAGTGTAAACCCAAAGATTTTTTTTTTTTGCTTGTACCCAAAGTATTAGGAGGATAATGGTGTTTTGTAAAGAGTCCATTGAAGACACCACCCAATGTAATTTTGACACTTACTACATCCTGAGAGGGATGAGTCCCAGTAGATGGAAGACTGCCCTTCTAAAGTTGTACTCCCCAGAGAGACTCTCCATGATCCATTTTCTGGAGACTCTGTTGGATAAGCCCTAGTGCTCTCGCACTCTGTTGTATCTGTATTTTTTTCCTGCACTAGTTTTTAATCTTTCTATTCTCTCAAAAAAAAAAAAAAGTTATTATCCTTGTTGAATGTTACAAATCGTCTACAGGCTGAGATGATACCAAGAATCGATTTTATAAAGATAAAAGAGTATTCAAACGACAAGATCTAATTATTTTTCAAGAAAAATCGTGTTACATGGTTATGCACAGGACGCGAGGTTATTATTATACAACGAGATTAACGAGATTTGCCTGGCAAGTCTCACATACATAAAACACGAAAAGGAAGTATGATTAGCAGTGCGGCATCCTTAAAAGATCCCTGACAACATGCTATATACATATCTGAAACAGATATGTCGATAGCTATCTGCAATATGTCAGTTCTACGTTGCATTTCAATCTCACCTCTTCTTGTCTGGTGCGACGGTCGATCGGGCATTTCTGAGAGCTTCGTTACCATTTTGAGCTATGCCCTCAAGTGTGCTTTGTGCTGTAACTATGAATCTCAAATGCCCGATCGACCGTCAGCAGACAAGAAGAGGTGAGATTGAAATGCAACGTAGAACTGACATATTGCAGATAGGTATCGACATATATATGTATAAATATAATCACTTATCAATAAAAAATACAACAGACTTTTTTCTCTTGTTCTTGCGTCGTCTTCTCCGCGTTTCTCTGTCTTGGTGCGTCGTCTTCTCCGCGTTTCTCTGTCTTGCTGCGTCGAATGGGTCATTAGTTCGGTGGAGTAGCAGTAATGAACGAGTTGTAGAGGAACCACACACGAGCAGCAAATCGTCCATGTACAGCATAATGTAGAGCGCATCGTTAAAAGCTTTGAAGATCTTTCCTCTACAATTTTACAGGCCTGAAGCCTCTAAACATCCTACCGAAGGTAGGGAGGTGTCCCACTACTCGTGGGCTGTGAGCCCCCACCCCCACACTGGTCCTGAATTTAACTATTTTAGAAACCTAGAAAACTCTAGACGTTGATAAAATGAAATGTTACGTTTATTACCGATATAGTGTCTTTTCCATTATAGAATCCACATAGTTATGTCAAATACAATAACTTCCTGTTTTTATGGAAAATCACAACTCGTCAAACCATATATTTTAGCACTAGACACGATATTTGTTTTGCATAGCTCGGTGAGATTATTGAAATTATAATAGATCATAATATTTCCATCTTTCAAAACATCTATATTTATTTTTATTTCAGTACAATGTTATCGAACCCAGAAAACAATGCAGTACTTGGTATTAAATGTACTAGCAAATATAATGTCACTGAAAGTTGAAATCTTGTAGGCCGAATACGAAAAAAATAATAATATTATCAAATCTTACTATCTTGGAAGATTCTAATCGGATTCTCAATAAAAGAGAAGTATTTTTTTTTTATCTCCCGAAAACATATGCTAGATATGGCAATTCATACAGTTAAACTTTAACAATCAATAAAATATATTCTAAATACATTTATGCACTCAAATTCAGCTTATTATGATCATAAATAGCCACACAAATGTGATATAGAATTCAAATTATCAAATAATTAAACATTTACGTGAAGATAAGTCCTTGTTATAATATTCTTACAGTATGAAAAAGTTCAGCTCAGCTACCTTGGAAAACTAGAGATATAACACGTCCGATTGTCTAACACCTTCAAAGTATTAAAGCACTTCATGATGAAATACCATATAATCACAGATGAAATACCATATAATCAAAGCTACAATGCATTATCACAGAACTTCCAACACTGCAAGAAAAAATCTCCGCATTATAAAACACATATAGTGGAAAAAAGTCATTGGTTCTTAGAATTGATACTTAAGATGAATGTATATGGATAAGTTAGCATCAGCTTAATATATCACTTTAAATAAGTCAACTTGGTGCAACTAAATCATGACTATCATAATTTTATTCTATGTTCGTTAAATGCGAGAAGAGATATACAGTGAGGTACCTAGAAAGTGACACAAAATTTCAGAAATACACTATCTCAGATTTATTTGTTAATTAATTGTTGAGTGTATCGTGCCGAAATTCTGAGATCCCATGCCCCTAAAGAGATGAATCTTGTATGTGTTACTGTGTAATGACCATAAATTAGAACATATCTCTAAAGTTTGATATACACTCGCCCGGGCAATCCTTCGTATATACTCGCTTGTTATGACTTAGTGTTTCATATGTTTCATTAAGAATTGGTGTCAGCATGGATGATATTAGATCTTTCTGCATTTGATCACTCATCAGGAATTTAAACTATACAAACCAGTGTTTACTATATGAACAAACTTCTATGTAAATTAAGTCTCAGTTCTCTTAAATATCATGTAAGATATCTTGAAAATCTCTACTGTTAGGATATGACTACAAAAGGTGGAAGAAAATCTTGGAGACTCCATACCCTTGGATTCAAAAGAAAACTCTACAGATTTCCAATCAGGAGTATTGACGGATTTACATTTTCAACCTAAGAAAATAAATTTCATTGCAAATTGGAAACTAGAAAATGTTTGGGATCTTCTGGAGTACACTGATGTGGTTTCGGCACAATTTAGATTCTCAATTGATGGTTGGAGTACATTGTTGAGGTTTCGGCACAATTTAGATTCTCAATTGATGGTGCAATGGTCAACATAAGATTAGAGAAAACATTTTTTTGAATTACTTGACTATCACCCAAAGTGATCAAATTCCATCCTTTGAGAATGTAACAATTAACCTTGTGCTCTTTTTTTTCCATAAAAATAATTATAATTTATCTTGCATTAAAACACAAAACATCTTGAGTTCATAATTTGTTTTCACTTGTGTTCCTTTTTGGGCTTCCAATTATCGCAATCTTTTCAGGTTGGTAGTGGCTTTTTTATGCTTTACATCATTCATTTTGGTAAGAATCCTGTTTCAATCTCCATTTGATATTTTGGTTATGAAAACATGCACTACAAGAAATAGGGGGCGTAGCGACGCCCCTGAATTGAAAAAAAAAAATGAATACCGTCACTTATGCGACGCTAGCGTCGCATAAGCAACGGTGCTGTTTTTTTCTTTTTTTTTTCGGGCATTCGTTGCATAAGCGATGCTTGTGTCGCTTATGCGATGCTAAACTAGTGCGTCACAAATACCGTCGCTAACTAGCGACATTATTTACGACGTTGGTAAACTAGACAGCGTCACATATGAGACCCTCTGGAATGTAAAAAAAAAAAATTCAATTTCGCCCGACACATTTGTGCCGAGATTTGGACGTGAGAGCAAGAAGAGACCGAGAGAGAGAGAGAGAGAGTGTAGAGGAGGTACTGGGGTGTCCTCTTTTATCAAGAGTAGAGAATAAATACGTCCAATACGTCGCCTACTCAAGGGAGGTTCTCTTTAGGGAAGTATACCCTTTAACATTTTTGTGAGCAAGGAGAGGTAAATAGTTGCACAGAGTTGTACATACTCCAGAAAACATCAACAACAAATGACCAAAGAAGACCATCCACTTCTTGATTCAAATAAGATAATTACAAGATTGGTAAAAGAGATACTCAAAAACTCATGCTCAGAGCTTCATGGCACTCTACGCAGATAAAACACAGATCAATACAAGCGGTGGAGAATTCTTCTAGAAAATAGGGCTTACAATATCATTGCCCTAAAAAAAATCCAAGCCACTCTCTTACACTATGTTGCTGTTAGCCCTGCACTGGGAAGCCCACGCTCTGTATCCACACTACAGAGTGGCTTCTACAGTAGGCTTGAAACCACAAAGTGCAAGAGAGGACTTCAGCACGTACATACGTGTATCTGAACCAATGTAACTCTAAATTTTGTACCCTTAATGAGCACAAATCCATTGTTTTTATAGGCCCCAATAGGCCAAGAGGGTCTTGCCGATTCTTCACGTCCACTGATCACGCACCAGTGGATTGCCCAAAATTGAAGGGGTAAATCAAATATTCCACTTGATTTGAATTGGATTCACAAAAATAGGTAGTCCCTGTGAATGGTTGGTGGCAATAGTCTTTTCTCCGCTTCCACTTTTTACCCTGCACACTTTTATCACATACCCTTTTGTATTCAAATTGAGATCCTTACTTTGTGTTCCGGTGATTTAGAAACACCCCTTGAGTGTGAGAAAGGGAGGGTAGATATTGATTGTAACTTCACCAATCTCAGAGCCCCGAGAAATACCTTAATTTGAAAAGGCATCTCGCACCAGAATCACAAACCCTGATTCTAAGAACAATCTCAGCTTGAGGATTCAACTTGTGAAGTTTGTAAAGCTCCCCTTTGTTAGATGAATGTTGCGATTGGCAGCATGAAGGATGTGAGAGGGCAACTTGCAAGGATTGGCAAAAATAACTCTATCTCCACCTACTCCCAGGCTTCTCACCAAATCAAGCTCTGACTTGCTTGCAACATCCAATCCAGCACCAAGAGCTGACAAGAGAACCAAAAAGTGGTACATTGCAGTTGCACTTCAAAGCATAGAATGGATGAACCCGAGGCAATGAAAGCTTCCAAGTTCTCCACAGACGAAGCACCACACCTACATTCATGACAGAGAAAGCATCCTCCCTCCTTGTGCTATCTATATGCTTCTTTATCAAATTATCCGAGTCCACTGGCTTTGAACCAACCATCATTGGATCCATTGCTGACTCAACATGTTGCAATGTGTGGGTGTGCATGTGTGAATGTGTAGGCGTGTGTGTATGTATGTGGGTGTGTGTGTGATTGTGTGGGTGTGTGTGTGATTGTGTGGGTGTGTGTGTATATGTATGGGTGTGTGTGTATATGAGTGTGCGTATGTGTGTATGTATGTGTGTATGTATGTGTGAGTGTGCGTATGTGTGTATGAGAGAGTGTGTGTGTGAGTGTGCGGGCGTGTGCATGTGTATGTGTGTGTGCGTGTGTGAGTGTGCGAGTGTGTGTATGTGTATGTGTGAGTGTGCGCGTGTGAGTGTGCGAGTGTGTGTATGTGTATGTGTGAGTGTGCGTGTGTGAGCATGAGAGAGAGATAGAGAGTGAGGGGTGGAGTGTGTGGGAGTGAGCGGGGGTGGGGGGTGCAGGAGTGAGCGGGGGGGCGGGGGCAGCGGGGTGAGGGGGAGGGAGTGGGCGGGACTAGGCGGGTGGGGGTGGCGGGGGAGTGCGGGGGCAGCGGGGTGAGGGGGCGGAACTGGGCGGGGGCGGGAGGGGGCGGAACTGGGTGGGGTGGTGAGGGGCGGAACTGGGCCGAACTGGGCGGGGCGGGAGGGGGCGAAACTGGGCGGGGTGGTGAGGGGCGAAACTGGGAGGAACTGAGAGGGGCGGGGGGCGGAACTGGGCGGGGTGGTGAGGGGCAGAACTGGGCGGAACTCGGCGGGGTGGGAGGGGGCGGAACTGGGCGGGGTGGTGAGGGGCGGAACTGAGAGGGGCGGGGGGTGGCGGGGAGGGGAGATAGAGGGAAAAGAGAGAGAGAGAGAGAGAGAGAGAGAGAGAGAGAGAGAGAGAGAGAGAGAGAGAGAGAGAGAGAGAGAGAGAGAGAGAGAGAGAGAGAGAGAGAGGGAGGGAGGCATGCGGGGCAGCGGGGAGAGAGAGAGAGAGAGAGAGAGAGAGAGAGAGAGAGAGAGAGAGAGAGAGAGAGAGAGAGAGAGAGAGAGAGAGAGAGAGAGAGAGAGAGAGAGAGAGAGAGAGAGAGAGAGAGAGAGAGAGAGAGAGACTACGTGGGAGACAGAGAGAGAGGGAGAGAGAGAGAGAGAGAGAGAGAGAGAGAGAGAGAGAGAGAGAGAGAGAGAGAGAAGAGAGAAAGAAGAGAGAGAGAGAGAGAGAGAGAGAGAGAGAGAGAGAGAGAGAGAGAGAGAGAGAGAGAGAGAGAGAGAGAGAGAGAGAAAGGAAGAGAGAAAGAGGGGACGAAAGAGAGAGAGAGAGAGAGGGTAGTAAAACAAATCAACCAAGGTGGCACTGAAAGTGAAAGCAACGACTGCCCAGAACTCAAATATGTCCGTGTAATGGAACGGATCACTCCAATCTTTGGAAAATGGTGAAAATGTGGCAGACCCATTCAGGGCCCCAGATTCGAACCCGACACCTATGGAAAGTCAAGCTCTCATGGTAACCATTGAGTCATGGCCGTATGATGCTCATCAATTTTACCAAGTCCTGCTTAACAATGTTCTACTCTCGAACCCAAATCGGATTGGTGTGAAAAAAGGAGGGGATGGTGTATGTCAGCACTACAGACCCCCACATCAAGACTTTGCACCGTCCCGGTGCAGTCTTCTTATTGAATGAAATAACTACAAATACTTGAATGACAGAATAACTGTAAATACTCAACCGACGAAATATTGCTAATAGTTGAATGACACGTGGTATGTACAGTGGTTGAAATTCTTCGAAGTCGACTTAGTTTAGAAACGTCTTCACCCTAGAGATGTTGACCAGGGGAATCCTTTTACCCTGCAGATCTTCCAGATGCACTGTGCCATGTGGCAATACCTTGATAACCTTATATGGTCCTGTCCATTTGGGTGCCAATTTAGTTTGAATTGGTGGAACTTGATGCACTAAAACCATGGACCCTTCCAGAACTTCATTGGATCTCAGATACCTGTCATGCAGTCTCTTGCGCTCTCCTTGTGTTACCACAAGTTTTTGCATTGCCTCTTCTCTGTATTCTTCTAATGCCACCAATCTCTGAATGGGGGGTTCAATTCCAATCATTTTGATTCCTGTTTCCTTTCTGATAATGAACTCAAATGGGGCCAATGCCTCTTTTCCATATACTAAGCGGAATGGGGTTTCGCCAGTGGTTCCCCTCTTCGTGGTTCTGAAAGCCCAAATTGCCCCGATCAATGCTTGTGGCCAGGAGCTTTGATGATCGAAAGATAATTTGCGAAGCAATCCAATCAAAATCTTATTGGAACTCTCTGCTTGGCCATTTGCCCTCGGATAGTAGGCACAAGATTTTTTATGGAAGATTTTGTACCTGTCAAATATAAACTGGAGCAATTGATTTACAAAATGTGTGCCCCTATCACTAGTACTCCAGAGGGCAACCAAATCTTGAGAAAATACGTTTATACACAAATTTAGCTACTGTTAGAGCCGGTTTAGGGTTTAGGGTTTAGGGTTTAGGGTTTAGGGTTTAGGGTTTAGGGTTTAGGGTTTAGGGTTTAGGGTTTAGGGTTTCAACCAGTCCGAATTGCTAGTAGGAAAAGATTGCTATCCACCAGTTCATCATTAATACCTGTTGCCTTTTCGCTCATTGCAGTCCTGGACACTTGATCTGCCATGTAGTGCTCTTTTCCTGGCTTAATATGAATATCAAAATTAAATTCTTGAAATAAGAGTAACCATCTCCAAATCCTTCCAGCTACTCTAGGCTTGTTTATCAGATACTTCAAGGGCTGATGATCAGATATAACTATAAAATGTACACCAAGGAGATAATGTCGGAACTTCTGAAGAGCAAATACGATAGCCAAACCTTCTCTTTCCGTCGTACTGTAATTCCTTTCAGCTTGGTTGAGTAGTCTGCTGGCATAAGAGATAGGTCTATCAACCTTATGTGATGATGGTTGAGCTAGAACTGCACCAACAGCATGAAGACTAGCATCTGTATGCACATGAAATTCCAATGACCAATTAGGAACACTTAAAAGTGGAGCAATACATAGCCTCAACTTTAGTTCACAAAATGCTTTGTCAGCTTCAGCACTCCATGAGAAAGGGACCTTTTTACTGGTAAGTCTTGACAAAGGCTTAGCAATTTCTGAATACATGCTAATGAATCTTCTGTGATACCCTGCATGGCCCAAGAAACTTTGCACTTCTTTTGGGCTTTGTGGAATTGGCATGGAAAGAATAGCCGTAACCTTTGCAGGGTCCACAGTTATACCTTCAGCAGATACTATGTGACCAAGAAGAGTGCCCTTAGTGACCAAAAAGTGACATTTATCAGGATTCAATTTCAAACCTGTTTTGAGACATTGCTCACATACACATAGACACACACACATACACACACATATATATACATACACATACACACATAGACACATACACACATAATGATGCATACACACATACACATGCATACACACATACACACACACATACACGCACATACATACACACACATGCATACATACACATACTTAATGCATACACACATACATATGTACACGTATATATATTGATTTCTAACCATTTTGTTTCATATGTTAGGTATTATGGATCCTAGTAGAGAGAGAAAGGCGAAACTCACTCTCATAAAAAGTCTTATGAGAGCAAGAGTTCCGTCTAATACTCTAGGGGCCATCATGGGTGATTACTCAGAGATGTGTGATGAGGAGCTGGACTATACGATCCAGATGCTTACCCAGCGATCAGACGAGGGCTCTTCTGTGGCTCCACATGCAGGAAGAGAGCTATCTGCTCATAGGTATGCTTTTCTTTCATAAACTTTTTTAATGATATTATAACACATATTCTTATTTATTTTTATCTATCTATTTTCAAGACACCTATACCACCTCCAAATCAGGATAGCAGAGCAGAGTTGCCTATGAGGACATGCATAGGCACCTTAGGACTAGAGTGCAATATAGAGCCAGAGGGGAACATTATGTACATAGGGAATGGATTGGAGTTCAAGAGAAGAATGCGGGCACTATGCCACTCTTACCTGCGCTTTGTCCACTTACCGTGGAAGTAAGTAAAAATTTTACATATAAATTGAAATAAATATCTTACGTTTTATTTACATTATGTTTTTTAATTTTTGTAGTGAGCATGATGAGAGGGATAAAAAATACGTACTTAGTTCATTTGAGTCAGAGTTTGGGACAGGATGGTCGCTTAAGTGGTGTCTAAAAGAGATGCGGACACTTATGGTTCATCATCGCGATAATGCACTGCTTTTATATATATATATATATATATATATATATATATATATATATATATATATATATATATATATATATATATATATATATATATATATATATATATATATATATATATATATATATATATATATTGATATGAGTATGTGTGTTTATGCATGTATGTATGTATATGAGAGAGAGAGAGAGAGAAAAGAGTGAGACTAGAGGTATAAATACACGCATACATACACATATACATCATACATGCACATTTACACACATATACACATACATGCATATTTATACATGCACATTTATACATACACACACATACATGCACATTTTTACACACACATACACATGCATGCAGTTACACACATATAATGAATACACATAGACACATAGACATACTCACGTACATGTACACATACTCACATACACATACACATGCATAATCATATGTACACACATATAGACTCATATAATCATATTTACATGCATATATACATATACACATGCATATATACACACACACAACACATGCATATACACATATAGATACACATAGTCATTTCCTCAGCAGAAGGTACACAAATTAATAGTTTATATTTATAATTTTCATATATTTAGTAATTTTTTACATTTAATTTATGTATCTTTTTTCTTGAATAAATAAGATGCTGCAAAGAAGAGAGTGGAGTCGGGCCACACATCGCATCTAGGCCAAATGGGCCATAATGGTTTTGTAGCTACTTTTGTAAGTATATGTGTTATTGTGAGTATATTTTTTATTTTAGTTAAAATGCAAGCAACTAATCTTTTTTATTTGTTTCAATGCAGCAGAAGGATTATGGCCGATATCCTACGAAACATGAGATTGAGTATGCTACACATTTTGGATATCGGCGTTTGAGCAAGTATATGCAAGATCATCCTGATGCCTTTGTGAGTATTTTTAAATTTTATATAATTATTTTATTGTTATGAATGGTATTATTGTTTTATTTATTTATGTTTGTTATATGTAACACAGGAGTATTATGGAGAGACAAATATGGATAAGGTGGAGAGACAGACACAAGAGGGACGATCTCGATCATCACAGGGTGATCATGATGATGAGGATGAGGAAGATCACGATGATCATGATATTGTTGATGATGATGATGATTAGGATTTTAGTTGATTATGACATTGGATTATATGTATTTACATTGATATATATATATATATATATATATATATATATATATATATATATATATATATATATATATATATATATATATATATATATATATATATTTCATTTCAGTTATGTTTTGAATTGTGTGTATGGTATTAAGTAATGAAGAGTATTGTTCTATTGATTGTTATTATTGTTTATATTAAGCATGTGTTTTAATACTTTAATTATATAATTCATTCTTATGTGTGTACCTAAGTGTATATGTATGTGTGTGTATATGTATGTATGTGTGTGTATATGTATGTATGTGCATGTGTATGTGTGTGTATATGTATCTATGTGCATGTGCATGTGTAAGTGTATATGTGTGTATGAGTATGTGCATGTGCATGTGTATGTGTGTGTATATGTATGTGCATTTATATGTATGTGCATGTATATGTATGTGCATGTATATGTATAACTCTATGTGTATATGTCTGTATGTGCATGTATATGTGTATATGTAGGTATGTGCATGTGTGTGTGCATGTGTTTATGTGTTTTAATACTTTAATTATATAATTCATTCATATGTGTGTACCTAAGTGTATATGTATGTGTGTGTATATGTATGTATGTGCATGTGTAAGTGTATATGTATGTATGTGCATGTGCATGTGCAAGTGTATATGTGTGTATGAGTATGTGCATGTGCATGTGTAAGTGTATATGTGTGTATGAGTATGTGCATGTGCATGTGTATATGTGTGTATATGTATGTGCATGTATATGTGTAACTCTATGTGTATATGTGTGTATGTGCATGTATATGTGTATATGTAGGTATGTGCATGTGTGTGTGCATGTGTATATGTGTGTGTACGTATGTGCATATATATGTGTATATATGTGTATAATGTATGTATATGCATGTGTATATGTATTCCACATGCATGTGTATGTGGATGCATTTCCATTTGCATCCATGTGCATGCATGTGAATGTGCATAAATGTGGATGTGCATATACATGTATTTGCGTATATGTTAATGTGTGTGTGTGTGTGTGTATATATATATATATATATATATATATATATATATATATATATATATATATATATATATATATATATATATATATATATATATATATATATATATATGTATATATATATATATATATATATATATATATATATATATATATATATATATATATATATATATATATATATATATATATATATATGCGATAATGCATGCATGTAAGTCTTTTTATATGGTTGTAGAAATGTTTGTGCATATGCATGTGTATATGTGTGTATGTGTAAGTGTATGTGCACATGTATCTGTGTGTATATATGTGTGTGTATGTGCATGTGTATATGTGTATATGTGTGAAAGTGCATCTTTTATTGTATAAGTGCATATCAATAAGTGTGAGTATGCTATCTAATGAAAATAACACAATTTAAATGTTATACAAAGAATAGAAATTCTACTTACAATGGTTAGCCATACTTTTTGCTTGGTTAGCTTCTTGAATAACCTACAGTAAAGAGAGAAATTAGAAGAGAGAGAGAGAGAATTCAAAGAGAGAAAGATGTAGAAAGAGAGAAACAGAGACAGAGGGAGACAGTAAGAGAGAGCTTATGTAAAACAACAATTGTGCATATACTTGCTTCAGCTCGTAAGCGCAGCGCAATTGCGAACGTTGGAGAGCTCTTCGATCAAATGCATGAAAATGCTGATCGAAGACCCTCCAACATTTTAATTTCTTTCCGTCAACAGACCGTCGTGTAAACGATGCTACGCATCAAGTTGGCGTTGCGTAAGCAACATGTTGGTAGCGTCGCTTATACGACGGCACAAAACGTCACTTATGCAATGCAAGAAAGCGTCGCTTATGCGACACTATTTAAAACCGTCATGTTAGTGACGCTGTATGGGAGCATCGCAACCCCGTCGCGCCACAAGTCGCAAAAAACGTCGTTTGGTTCGTCATTTAATTGACGGTCCGCGCCCGACGCTCATTACGATGCATGTTGCAATTTTATAATGATGAAATTATGTCGCCTTAACCGTCACTATAAGCCCGTATTCCTTGTAGTGATGGTAGTATCAACACTATGAATTCCATTTAGAACTACAAAGAATTTTAGATGATTAAAATTAAATGATTTGATGAACATGGAAATTAAGAGCAATTCATTTCATTTCAACCCCATATAAAACATAATTCCATACCATTTTCAGAAAGGAATTAGAATACACCTATCGGGGGATGCTTTTTTCATGATGTATTAAGACCTTTATGTGAAGAATAAAAGTGAATCATATGAGGAACATTTGATTTATCTATACCTGAAATATGTTTTCAACACTCTCTCTTGAAAACACAAAGCATAATCACACAATAACTAATTGATCATATATGTGTACTGGTAATAATGGACGACTATATAGAAAACAACACCATGAGAAAAAAATCAAATAGATGGCCTTGATTTGACTGCACATATTGAGAGAAAACATCATCCCTGAAATACATATCATCATACATGATTCTTTGGTGTTTGATAGTCCCAATGAAAGACGAAAATCAATCACATGATTACAATGATGTCATGATGTGCTAGAGAAGAAGAAAATGCTATAATATCCTAGTTACTAGTTAAACATGTCAAATCAAAAGAAATGGATATGAAAATGAAAAAAGGTTTTTTATGGATGGAATGTTTTCTTAGATTATATACACTATTTTTTTTGGAAGAAGGCGAGCAAAAAAGGACTGGGATGCTATTAGTACCTTTGATCTCTTTAGTGTTCACAAGGACTATGACATGTGCGTTGGGAGCTAAAGGGGCTCCACTTAATAGAAGAAAGATACAAAATTATCAGATTTTTAATATAGAAGGAGCCATGGGAAAGACAATTTGCAAAAAACCACAAAGGTTATCGAGATCATGCTTCCTTGGAGTCCCGTGCAAAGAGAGAGAGATGTGACCAAGAGGTCATGTTTCATAGACGTCTCATGATGGAGAAGAGAAACATGCCACAAGCTTCCCCTATGATATCATGTCTTATAGAAGACAGACATATTCCCCGATGTCAATTTTTCACATTTCATGGTAGAAGGTAGGAAAGCTATCGTTGTAGTGAAAGTTTCAGTAACACTCGAAGCCCTAACTGCATGCGCTTTCTTCTATTAGTTCTTGTGCATCTTTCAAGTCTTACTGATAAAATAAACGGTTTGTTTTATGGGTCATAAAGTCTATGGTATCCTTACAAACTCATTGTGCATCCATCTATATTAATACTTGAGTACATTGTGCTTCTAAAGTACTTGAAGTACTTGAGTACATTGTGATCATATGTCAGCGTCTGTTAGAATAGTAAAAAATGGATATTTGGATTTTCTTGTACTTGTTTTGTTTGCAGCTTAATAAATTTCATTGCCTTTATTCGTCATATATTCATCAAGCAGCATGAAAACCCAAGAGAGCTGTTAAGTTATGAAAGTGTCATTATTTAGAAATATGCACTCTAATAGCAAAACCCCTCATCTACACATTTCACTTTTTATGCAAAGCCTCGATGTGAGAAATGGATGCTAGGATTTGTTGCAACGATGTACGAAGCATAGACTTGTTTTGAGCGAAGTTAATTACTATGCTTTTCTACAAGAATGAATGCCTTTTTAAGAAGATGAAGGGGAAAAAATCCTACTGAGGCTCCTTTGTATCTTGCTCTTATTCCTTTGAATTGTGTTCATCTTAAATGGAGGATCTTTTTCATAAAACCATGATTTTTGACATTGACTTTAAGTAGAAGGTTGATGCCAAGCATCGACCTTATGCTGGAAGTCGATGCAAGGCATTGACTTGTTGTTAAAAAAGGTTGATGCCAAGCATCGACCTTATGCTGGAAGTCGATGCAAGGAATTGAATTGTTGTTAAAAAGGCCCTATTTTTTGGATGAAACTCATGTCAAACATCGTGTTGTTGCCTCAAAAAACTATCCAAGAAGTTGACGCATGGCATCCAATTGTTCATAAAAGAGGGATTTTTTTAGAAGAAGTCGATGCTTTACATCATCTTCTTGTTGTAATTCCTCCCTTTGATGGAAGAACTCAATATGTAAGCTTTGTATGCATTCTTAGGATGACAATGAAAAATACGTGGGAAACAACATTTATCAATGAGAAGTATCAAAGAAAATGAGGTTCTATTGTTGTTCATCATTGCACACTATATGAAAAAAATATATTAGTTTTTACATGCTAGAAGGTCGGAGCCAAAATACTTTAATCAAATATTTTAAGAAATTACTTTTTTCCTTGCCCAAAGTCGTTGGCCTTTGAAAAATCACATTTCTCTCCCTCTCTCTCTCTTTCTGTCTTTCTCTGTAAGGCCTATTCAAGAAATTTGGGAATTATTCAAGTTCCATTTATAATACTTACTATGTTAATTTCAAAAGTTTTAGCCCGACCTTGATACTCCATTTATAATAAAATTATTCTTAATATTAAAGGGACAATTTTTAATACTACAATCAAGAGAAAAATAACATGTTATAGTGTGTATATGACTCAAAAAGTAAAACATTGGGAGACAAAGCATTGTCTCAAAATCCTGTGTAATTCCCATTTTTCCTGAATAGGCCTTCTGTGTCTTTATCTCTTTCTCATTATCATGGTTCGATCTTAGGTCTACTCTTATTAAATAGAGATTATATATATTTATTACTTTTTTAAAGTGAAAAACACCATTTTCAACAAGAAGTTGATGTGTAGCATTGACTTCTCGCTAAAATTGCATAGTTTTTAGCAAGAAGTCAATGGCAATTCAAGCATGCTCTTTCAGCCATCAGCTATAGGAATTCATTAGACTTGAACAAGTACACTCTCCATGATTGAGTTGTGGCTTGTGGAACTATTGGACTGTCAAACTCTTGGACTGTGGAAAGAGAACTGCTAGACTAGGGAACCTAGATGCTCAAGAAAAAGAGAGAAAAGATTCTATCTATGCTAACCTACAAGTTGCACAAAACACACGCAGATGATTGATACCACTTCTCGCTATATTTCCATCGAGATGAATCCCACTATGCACACAGAAAATGTTCAGAGGGAATCGGAGAAGTAGAGAATCCAGATACTATTTGGCTCTCCAAGGCATCTCAATTGAAAGAAAGTTGGAGAAGCTTGGAGAGGCTTGGAAAGTTGAGTTATCAAGTAGTGAAGTTGGTGCAACAAACCAACATAGGACAAGCCCTAGCTCTTTGGATATGTAAAGTAGAACTTGTAGGCTTATGGTTAGTGGAATAAAACCTAGTTGGTACTTTGGAACACCAACAAGAAAAATTTGATGCAAAACAAATAACTTGCACCTTGAATAGCTCACAAAAACCTTCTAAAAATAGATGGAAGTTGTCACTTCAAACACTAAGATCAGCCAGCACAGTAACAATTGGAAAAAGTCCTCTTAATGTAGTGTCATACATAGGTTTTGGTTGATAAACTCCATAAAGCCCTATTTTATAACAACCAATGAAAGAGAAATCACCTTAACATTGATTGGGTGTCATCCCAAATTTTCAGGGATGTGCAGAGAATGACCCCGAGATGGTAAAACTCAATTTTCCTCTGAAAGTAATGAACCAAATGACTTGAATTTTTGTAGACATTAACTAGACAATTACAATTTTTTAATGAGTGCTTAAATATGTGATTTGGAGATCTTTAGAGAAAGCAAGAATCTCTCCAAGTTGACAAAGTCTAAGGAAGAAGGAGTAAAGAACAAAAATGACACCAAGCAATTATCAAAGAGTATATGTATTGCTTTAAATCAACACTTACAAATGTTTTGGAGTCTTTATATGGACTGTTGAGGATAGGACCATGCCTTTTCTTCATGAATTTGAATTCGAAATTAGGCAGGTTTGGTAGTTTAGATTGATTGAAATCTTTTCCTATAATCTAGGAAAAGAGAAAGTTGAAGTCATATCTACTTTTTTGATTGATTGATTGAGAATCAATCCTAACCACTTCTAACTCGTGGATTTTATGCCTTTTACTCTTTCCTTTTACAAAGATAAATACTTTGGAAATTACCTAAGAAGGTGATCCTATGATCAAACTTTCAATACAATAAATAAATGCAAATAAAACTCTACAAGGAGTAAATGTGGCATCATTAAAATGATGGATTTGATGAAGATCATATCCACCTCAAGCAGAATGAAAGATTGATGTTTCAAAAGCTCCTCCTCAAGGTAATTTATGGTTGAGTCTTCATTCTATGATAGGTTGAATACCTGTCATAGCTTTGAATCTAAGCTTTATCCCGTCAAGTTCCTTTGTCATCATGTCTTTGATTTGCTTCTCAGTAGGAACATATGAAATGTCAATTTCATTTGCCATAAGTTTCTCTCTTACGAAGTGGAAATGGACTTCTATGTGCTTTGTCCTTGTATGAAAATTTGGATTTGCATCTAGATACATGGAACTTATGTTATCTCCAAGTAAGTGAAGTTTGGAACTTGCAAGTCCCAAATTTGAGTACAACTCCTTGAGCCATGTTTCTTCTTGATTTGCTATAGTTAGACCTCTATATTTTGCTTCAACTAAGGATAAAACAATTGTTGGTTGCTTCTTGGAACTCCACGATACAAATTTTGAACCTGTAATGCTAAGTATCTAGAGGTACTTCTATCATCCTTTGCTCCTACCCAGTCTTCATCTGAATAGATTTTGATATCTAAATCTAAAGAGTAAGGATAATGGATACCTTCATTAAGTGTCCCTTTGAGGTAATTGAGCACTGTCTTTGTAGCATCCATGCGTGGCCTTCTAGGAGTGCATCATCTGACTAAGCACTCCCAAACCATATGCTATGTATGGTCTTGTGTGAGTAGAATATATCTAGCTATGGACTAAGCTTTGATACTCTTTAGGATTATCAATCTGCTCACCTTCATGAACACTTAGTTTATGGTTCAATTCCATAGGTGTACCTGTAAGCTTTGTGTTCTCCATTCAGAACTTGATTAGTAGGTCTTGAATGTATCTTGTCTGAGTTAGATACATCCATTCATCTCTATAAATCACTTGCATACCTAGGAAATATGTGAGCTCACCTAAGTCACTAATTTTGAAATCCTCTTGCATGTGTCTCTTGATCCTTTGAATGCCATTCAGATTATCACATGTCACAATAATATCATCTACATATACACATAGATAGATAGCCTCATTGTGTTCCATTTTGATGAATACAAAAGGATCTAAGTGGCCAGGTTTGAGCCCTTGACCTTGAAGGTATGTAAGCAACCTGTAGTTCTAAGCTCTGGGAGCTTGTTTCAATCCATACAATGCTTTTTTAAGTATGAAAACATAAGATGTATGATTAGGGTTTTCAAAAGCTAGTGGTTGTGACATGTACACCTCTTCACTCATCGAACCATTTAGGAATGCATTTTTCACATCAAGTTGGAGGAGTCTCAAATTTCTTGTAGCAGCTACACTTATCCAGGTTCTAATTGTAGTTATCTTTGCCATTGGTGAGAATGTTTCCTCATAGTCTATACCATGAGTTTGTGAGCATCCTTTGGCAACAAATCTCGCCTTGTACCTCCAAACTAATCCACTTGAGCTTTATTTAAATTTATATACCCATTTGCAATGAATAACATTTTGATAGGGTGACATTTGAATCGAATCCCAAGTGTCCATCTCTTTCAATGCATCTATTTCTTCCTTCATGGCATGTTCCCAATTAGGGTTTGCCCTTGCCTCTTCATAGGTTCAAGGTTCCTTTGAAATTGAGTCCTTTTCCAAGTAGATTGAATGCTTTGTAACAAATGTGTAATCATATGCAGACCTTTTAGATTTTCCTTTTTCTTTTGTTGACCTTCTAGGTGCTTGCCAGGAGCATTCTCCACACTCTTGCATCTTTGCTTTGCCTCTTGACTTCCATAGCTTGCAGTCCTTTTCCTTTTCATCTTGTTCATCGTCTGTATCACTTCTTGGATCCTGGACCTGTGTATCATGCTTGCTTCCTAATTGAGAAGAATCAGAATCACAATCATATGGTATAGTTACCTTTTGTTTTTCTTCATCATACCAAGACCTATGTTCTTCAAACACAATATCTTTACATGTAGTGAATTGCTTGGTTGAAGTATTATAGAACCTGAAACCCATCTGAGTTGATTCATACCCATTAAAAACTACCTTTGTTCCTTTTTCATCTAGCTTATCTCTTATTTGTGATAGTACATAAACATAAACAAAAAAAGCCAAACACCTTGCAATGGCCAAGAGTTGGTTTTCTTCCATACAATGCTTCATAAGGAGTCATACCTTGGAGTGATTTGGATGATAGTCTATTGACAAGGTACACAGCAGTTGAAATAGTCTCTACCCATAGATAATGTTGCAACCTCTTCTCTTCAAGCATTGTTTTGGTTGATCCAACCAATGTCTTGTTTCTTCTCTCTGCAATTCCATTCAATTGAGGAGAGTAGATGGTGGTCAATTCCCTTTTGATACCTTTATCATCGAAGAACTCATCAAAATCTTTGGAGAAGAATTGTCCCCCTCCATCAGACCTCAGCTTCTTGAGTGATCTACCTTTATGGTTCTCCACATGTGCTAGATAATTTTTGAAGCAATCAAACACTTCATTCTTACTTTTGATAAAGTAGAGAATAGTCGGTCTACTATGGTCATCAATAAATGAGACATAATACCTTGATCCTTCCAATGAAAATTCTTGGCTTGGCCCCCATACATCTATATGTACTAGGTGCAACAGGTTGTTGTGGATCTAGCCTTTGTGGTTGAATGGTTGTCTTTGTGCCTTCCCAATCTGACATGCATCACATCTAATCATGTGTTGCTTTGATATGTTTTGCAATCCAAGAACACTTTGATCCATGCATATATCCTTTAAGGTTCTTTCATTCACATGTGCTAGCTTCTTATGCCACACTTCAAGCTCAAGTAGGGTTTGAGACCCAAAGTTGAATAAAGCTATGCTTTTGCTTTCTCCTACTTCAATTAGTAAAGAGCCAACCATACTTCTCACCTCTGGTTATCTTCTTGAAGCCTTGACATGGACCTTCCAAAAAAGCTCCATGTTGGGTGAACCTAACTTGCAAGCCTTTCTCAACTATTTGGCCTACACTTATTAGGTTTCTTGTAATAGTGGGAACATAGAGTACCTTGCTCAGAATATTTCTCCTACCATTGAAAGCTTTGACACTATCAATCTTCTCCACACTATGCTTTGTGCCATCCGCTGTTTGAACTTCATATCTATGCTTTGTCAAATAAGAGATCTATGTTGGCTGCAACATGATTTGAACACGCTCAGTCTATGTTGAATAAATGGTCATCTTCTTTACTTTCCTTATGGCTTAGACTCATCAAGAGCAATGAGTCTTCATGTTGTTGATCTTCAAAATAATTGTTGTAGTTCATTCGCTTATGGCCTCGATTGTTATTGTTGAGGTTGTGTCCATCTCTGCCTCTATTGCGCTCATATCCACCTCTTCCACTTCCTATCCGGTTCTTCCCATTAAACCAACAATTTTGAGTTGTGTGGTTAGTCTTATCATAGATGGCATAATGTTGAACATTTTGGCCTTTGTTCTTGAAATGCTTTGGTCCTTTCTTCTTCCCTTTTCACTTGCTCTTGCCTGAAACATTGTCTTGGGAAGTCTCCTCTTCATCTTCTTCCTTCTTTGTGCCTTTCGGATTCTTGTCCTTCTTGAAAGAACTAGGAGAAGCTTGTAGTAGGTAGAAAAGTGAGTTGCAAAGTAAAGAAGTTTGGTCCAGCCAACCGGCACAAGCTGCACCCTTGAGCTTATGGAGACTCAAAAAGAGCTTATAGTCATGTGATAAGTACAATAAAATGCACTATGTACTTTAGAGCATCAAGGAGAATGAGTCGATACAAAACAGATAGGTTTGCGCATCTAGTAGCTCAAAAAACTTACTATCATTGGCTGAGACAATGAACTTCAAACGCTCATAGCCACCAGCATGATTAGAACTAGAAAACCTCCTTTTGGAAGGGTGATATACATAGGTTTGAGTGTATAGAATGTGTTGTGTTCCTCTCCTCAACCCCTTCTTATTTTTCCTTCTCTCCTCCCTCTCTTTCTCAGGGCCTGCACCGCCCCTTTCTTCTCTCTCTCTCTCCCGTCCTCTCTCTTTCTCTTCCTTCCCCCCTCTCTCTTTCTCTCCTTCCTCTCTCTCTCTCTCTCTTACCCCCTTTTGTCCCTCCCCCTCCGCCTTCCCCCTCCTCCCTCCTCATCCCTCCCCCTCCACCTTCCCCCGCGAGCCCCCCGTCTTCCCTCCCCCTCCGCCTTCCCCCGCAAGCCCCCCCTCTTCCCTCCCCCTCCGCCTTCCCCCTCCTCCCTCCTCATCCCTCCCCCTCCACCTTCCCCCGCGAGCCCCCACTCAACTCCACCCTCCCCCTCCGCCTTCCCCCTCCTCCCTCCTCATCCCTCCCCCTCCACCTCCGCCTTCCCCCTCCTCCCTCCTCATCCCTCCCCCTCCACCTTCCCCCGCGAGCCCTCCCTCCTCATCCCTCCCCCTCCACCTTCCCCCGCGAGCCCCCAGTCAACTCCACCCTCCCCCTCCGCCTTCCCCCTCCTCCCTCTTCATCCCTCCCCCTCCACCCTCCCTCGCGAGCCCCCACTAAACTCCAGCCTCCCCCTCCGCCTTCCCCCTCCTCCCTCCTCATCCCTCCCCCTCCACCTTCCCCGCCAACACCCACTCAACTCCACCCTCCCCCTCCGCCTTCCCCCTCCTCCCTCCTCATCCCTCCCCCTCCACCTTCCCCCGCGAGCCCCCCCTCTTCCCTCCCCCTCCGCCTTCCCCCGCAAGCCCCCCCTCTTCCCTCCCCCTCCGCCTTCCCCCTCCTCCCTCCTCATCCCTCCCCCTCCACCTTCCCCCGCGAGCCCCCACTCAACTCCACCCTCCCCCTCCGCCTTCCCCCCTCCTCACTCCTCATCCCTCCCCCTCCTCCCTCCTCATCCCTCCCCTCCACCTCCGCCTTCCCCCTCCTCCCTCCTCATCCCTCCCCCTCCACCTTCCCCCGTGAGCCCTCCCTCCTCATCCCTCCCCCTCCACCTTCCCCCGCGAGCCCCCACTCAACTCCACCCTCCCCCTCCGCCTTTCCCCTCCTCCCTCCTCATCCCTCCCGTCCACCTCCGCCTTCCCCCTCCTCCCTCCTCATCCCTCCCCCTCCACCTTCCCCCGCGAGCCCCCACTCAACTCCACCCTCCCCCTCCGCCTTCCCCCCTCCTCCCTCCTCATCCCTCCCCCTCCTCCCTCCTCATCCCTCCCCTCCACCTCCGCCTTCCCCCTCCTCCCTCCTCATCCCTCCCCCTCCACCTTCCCCCACAAGCCCTCCCTCCTCATCCCTCCCCCTCCACCTTCCACCGCGAGCCCCCACTCAACTCCACCCTCCCCCTCCGCCTTTCCCCTCCTCCCTCCTCATCCCTCCCCTCCACCTCCGCCTTCCCTCTCCTCCCTCCTCATCCCTCCCCCTCCACCTTCCCCCGCGAACCCCCACTCAACTCCACCCTCCCCCTCCGCCTTCCCCCTCCTCCCTCCTCATCCCTCCCCCTCCACCCTCCCCCGCGAGCCCCCACTCAACTCCACCCTCCCCCTCCGCCTTCCCCCTCCTCCCTCCTCATCCCTCCCCTCCACCTCCGCCTTCCCCCTCCTCCCTCCTCATCCCTCCCCCTCCACCTTCCCCCGCGAGCCCTCCCTCCTCATCCCTCCCCCTCCACCTTCCCCCGCGAGCCCTCACTAAACTCCACCCTCCCCCTCCGCCTTCCCCCTCCTCCCATCTGATCCCTCCCCCTCCACCTTCCCCCGCGAGCCCCCACTCACCTCCACCCTCTCCACCCCCGCCTCTCCCCCTCCGCTCACACCACCCCGCCACCTACTCACACACAATCACGCACATGGACACACACACTCTCACACCCATACATATGCACACACTCCCACACACACTTCCACACATGCACACCCACCCATCACACACACACCGACACATACACACATGCATCCCCACACACATACACTCTCACCCCACATATAGGCCCACATGCACCTACACACACATATTCATACATGCACACACCCGCAGATGACAGAAGACACTTGGCTTTGAGGAGCATGCAGAAGCATAGAAGAAACATGGCATCTAAGCCAAACATGAAGGAGCTCTTCTCAGGATGAACATGGGTCCAAAAGTATACAATGAATCAAAAGCAAGATTGGGTCTCGCACATCAAGCGTGGCAGAAGAAGGCTCAAGATAATGGTGCAGAACGCTTTATTACACATTATGTAGTACTATGGCCAAACATCCCATGGTGGTCTCCTCCTACACTTCCAGAGTGGACAGGGCACTTCATGTTGAATTTCCCAGATTAAATCAATGAGAATCTTAGATGGTAGGTGCCAAGGTAAAAGGTAATTGTTAAAAAGTGGAAGTGGAACTAACACCAACCATCACAGCGATTACCTATTTTTGTGGATCTAATTCAAATCAAGTGGAATATTTGACCTACCCCCCAATTTTGGGTGATCAACCGGCGCCTGAACAATGGACGTGAAGATTCGGCAAGGCTCTCTTGGCCTATTGGGGCCTATAAAAACAATGGATTTGTGCTCATTTGGGAGACATGTACACACACACATTGAGGTACATTTTTTGGAGTTACATTGACGCGTGTATACGTGCAGAAGTTCTCTCTTGCACTTGGTGGTTTCAAGCCTATTGTAGGGGCTACTCTGTAGTGTGGATACAGAGGGTAGGCTTCTCAGTGGAGGGCTATGAGCACTATAGTGTAAGAGAGTGCCTTGAATTTGCTTTCTTTTTCTGTGAGTCAGTATTGGAGTTAAGCTCTATTGTCTTGAACAATTCCTTCACCATTTGTATTGATCTGTGTTTATCTGCATAGAGTGCCACGAAGCTCTGAGCATTAGTTTCTGAGCATTTCCTTGACAAATCTTGTAATCATCTGATTCAAATCAAGAAGTGTATGATCTTCCTTGGTCAATTGTTGTTCATATTTTCTGAAGTATGTACCACTCTGTGCAATCCTTGTTATCTGCCTGCTCACAGAAATTTTAAAGGGTATACTCTCCTAAAGAGAACCCCCCTTGAGTAGGCGACGTACTGGTTGTGTTTTATCTTTATTCTCTACTTTTGATAAAAGTGGATACCCCAGTACCTCCTCTACAGTTTGGCACGCACGGTGGGACCTTTGCATTTCTGTGAGAGGTATTTTTGCCCTATTACATTGGCAAGTAGGTACATGACCCATACACGAGCAGATAAGGAGTCTCTTCGTGTTCGGAGGAGCCTTAACAAGTTAGCAATAACCACGGCTAGTGAGTCTACCTCCCCTCTGCCTTCCCTAAATTTATCTATTGATTTGGGTACGACACCATTGTCAAAAGAGAGGTATAGGAGAACCCTAGACTTCTCCTCAGATACGTCTGAAGAAACACGAGTACAAATGGAGGACCTCTCTCATTTGCTCTCCAGATTAAACATCAAATTCCCTACCCTCAAGGGATAAGCTTATGAGGATGCTGATGATCATGTGAGGAGATGCATCTCTTTATGCCGTGGAAGAGGTTTGCAAAATAGAGAGGATGCAATGCTGGGACTTTTTCCATCCACATTGGAGGGTCTTGCAGATAAATGGTATAGTCAATATGCAGATGGCCATTTCACTACATGGGAGGCTCTGAAGGCGGCATTCTCACAGACATTCCGACCAAGTGATTCCTCAAAAAGAGCTCTAGATCAGCTAGAGAATTTGAAGCTAAAATCAGGAGAATCTTTTCATGAACTTCACACTAGAACAAAAGCAATTGTTGCACGTCTGCCACATGCTCCAGGTGACTTTTTGGTTAAAAAGTGGATAGAGAAGGCTCTGCCCAGGTCATCTCAGCAGAAGCTTCGTGAGTCTCTTAGATTGGATGCCACCCTCAATGATTTTGTTGCAGCGGCATCACGCATTGAAGAAGCAAGGCAACATTTTGAAGGGGATACACAACCTAAGTATGCTGCAGACCTGGATCCTATTGAGCAACTAAGGAGGGAGCTTGAGGCATTAAAAATGCAACAAAATCAACAAGAAGGGAAGGTCTTGCCACCACTGCGATGCACGGATGATGAAGTAGCCCAACTTCGTCGTGAGTTAGAAGATTTGAAGACCACACAAGATATAAGGAGACAAATTTGGTGCACGATCTGTAACAACAATGGACATTCCAATGCTAATTGCCCTAACAAGGTAAGCTGTGAATTTTGTGGAAAGGATGGTCATGAAGCTAGAGATTGCTACTACCTCAAGGGTACACAGCAAAGAAGTAACCCTCAAACTTTGGATTCATACTATGCTAGTACTTCAAATACATCTAATAGAGAGGAGAATCGGCCTGCAAAGCCTAGGTATAATAGACCTTTGATGTGCTATCGTTGTGGTGAGTACGGCCACATGCAAAACAGGTGTTCTCTTCCTGAAGATGCACCTCCTTGTCAACATTGTCCAGAGGCCAAGGATCATTATACCAAAGATTGCCCAAGAGGTCATCCTGCTCCAATTCACATGATTGCAGTCTCTCCACATGAAGAAGGAAAAACCACTCAGACTTATGCTGTTTCATCCTCTGCAATACCCATGATGACTAGAGCTAGGCAAGCAGCTGCAACCCAGAGAGATGAACAACAAGGATTTTAGGATAAAGAGGAAGAAAAGGAGTCTGGATGGAAGGACCAAGCAGAAATTGAAGGAGCTTATAATAAGATGACTACTTCTCTAAAAGGCCAACCAACAAGTCTGCAAGAAAACACTCAAGAGGTAAACATTGAACAGATCTTGAAAGGTATTCATCACAAGGTTAGTCTATATGAACTTATAAGGATGGATTCAAAAATAAAAAGTGACTTACTGAAGATTATACACTCTGCTCACTTGGTCCAATCACCTAGTATAGATGGTTTCATGGTTGATTTTCCCCCTGCACCCTTAGCAGACTACCAAAGCTCAAGATTATCTGTTTGTATAAAGGATGAAACTCTCACAGGTGTGATCATAGATGGAGGCTCTGGTATCAATTTGATGCCAGATTTCACAATGAAGAAACTGAATTTGAACCCCACCAAAATGACACCATTTACAATTACACTAGCAGATCAACATCCGGTTGCGCCTCTTGGCATTATTGAAAAGGTACGGATGATAGTACAGGGTTGCCACTTTGTGTTGGATTTTGTTGTTATTGCACTTCCACAGGAGACATCTTACCCTTTACTCCTGGGGAGACCTTGGCTGAGACAAGCAAAAGCTTTGCAAGATTGGGGGAAAAACAAACTATGGATTTCAACAAGCACCAATAGCCAACTACAATTATATTTGGAAGAGGGATTTGACTCAGGAAAAACCACTGGATATACTGTGGATACTCAGGTAATGCCCTCTATACCCCAAGAAGATGATACATTGTTAAATTGGATGATGGGAAGTACAGAGTGTTGCACAGTGGAGATCAATGAAATTGAGGAGGAAGTTGCAGATAAGGTAAATGAAGACCACAAGGTATTGGAGAATGAGCAATTGCAAGAAAATAATAGCTTTGAGGAGGCAAACAATATATAAGTATCGGAGGGAGAAGATTATGAATTTAAGAGCAGGGAAGATCTTCCTTTTGCAGATATACCTCAAGGATGGATGGAAGAACATGTTGCAGAATATAAATTAAAATCCACTCCTGCATATAGTGGAGATGATTTCTCAAACAAGACCAGTCCTGAAACATTGGTTCAAGAAGTAAATTTAGGAAATGAAGAGAACCCTCAAGTAGTCCACTTAGCATCCTGGTTGTGGCATTATCCTCCTTTGCTACAGAAGGTAACTTCTTTGCTCTTTACTTACAAAAGTGTCTTCGCATGGTCCTACAAAGATCTAACAGGAATACCAGAAGAGCTTGGATTACATCGGATACCCTTGGTTGAGGGAGCTGTGCCTGTAAGAAGTAGGCCATATCGTCTCAATCCGAAGTATGCAGAGGCGGTAAAAGCGGAGATTACAAAACTAGAAGAAGCAGGTATAATTGTTCCAGTAGAACATTCCAGGTGGCTTTCTTCTATGGTTATTGTACCCAAGAAAAATAGCGGAAAAATAAGGGTATGTGTTGATTTTCGTGCGTTGAATAAAGTGACTATTCAAGATGGATTTCCTCAGCCCTTCACAGAGCAAGTGCTTGAGGAAGTAGCTGGTCACACTTTGTATAGTTTCTTGGATGGTTTTAGTGGCTACAATCAGATAGTGATCCATCCTGATGATAGGGACAAAACAGCCTTTGTCACTCCCTGGGGCACTTATGTCTATACTCGAATGGCTTTTGGTTTGAAGAATGCACTAGCTTCATTTAATAGAACGATGTATCTGATATTGGGCAAATGGTTAACAACCTTTCTACGCATTTTCATTGATGACTTTTCAGTATTTTCAGGTACAGATAGAAGGGCAGCAGTTCAAGATTTCCATGACCATTTGGAAAATCTAAAAGAAATTTTTCAGCAATGTCTCAAAACAGGTTTGAAATTGAATCCTGATAAATGTCACTTTTTGGTCACTAAGGGCACTCTTCTTGGTCACATAGTATCTGCTGAAGGTATAACTGTTTGACCCTGCAAAGGTTACAGCTATTCTTTCCATGCCAATTCCACAAAGCCCAAAGGAACTGCAAAGTTTCTTGGGCCATGCAGGGTATCACAGAAGATTCATTAGGATGTATTCAGAAATTGCTAAGCCTTTGTCAAGGCATACCAATAAAAAGATCCCTTTCTCATGGAGTGCTGAAGCCGACAAAGCATTTTGTGAACTAAAGTTGAGGCTATGTACTGCTCCACTTTTAAGTGTTCCTAATTGGTCATTGGAATTTCATGTGCATAACGATGCTAGTCTTCATGTTGTTGGTGCAGTTCTAGCTCAACCATCATCTCACAAAGAGGATAGACCTATCTCTTATGCAAGCAGACTACTCAACCAAGCTGAAACAAATTACAGTTTAACGGAAAGAGAAGGTTTGGCTATCGTATTTGCTCTTCAGAAGTTCCGACATTATCTCCTTGGTGTACATTTCATTGTTATTTCTGATCATCAGCCCTTGAAGTATTTGATAAACAAGCCTAGAGTAGCTGGAAGGATCTGGAGATGGTTACTCCTATTTCAAGAATTTAATCTTGATATTCATATTAAGCCAGGAAAAGAGCACTACATGGCAGATCAAGTGTCCAGGACGGCAATGAGCGAAAAGGCAACAGGTATTAATGATGAATTGGTGGATAGCAATCTTTTTATAGTAGCAATACGGACTGGTTGGTATGATGAAATTCTCCATGTTCTTACTACTGGAAAGATCCCAGATAACTTGACACCTGTAGAAAAGAGAAGATTGCTCTTGAAAACCAAAGCATATTCTCTTATAAATGGAAATTTATATAAATACTGTCAGGATAATATATTGAGAAAGTGTGTCTATCCAGAGGAGGTAAATCTTCTGCTAGAGGCTGCACAAAGTGAAGGACATCTAAGGGGGGAAGAATTGGCTCATGGAATCATCCACAAAGGTTTATGGTGGCCTCATATTTTCAAGGATGCCATCAAGTTTGCAAAAGAATGCCACATCTGCCCGAGGTGTGCTCCCGCGCCAACCAGATTGAATTTCCAACCATTAGTCATATCTACCGGATGGCTTCCATTTGAACGATGGGGTCTTGATTTCATAGGGCCAATTAGCCCAATTGGGCAACCAGGAGGTAAAAAGTATATTTTGATGGCCACATGTTATGCCACTAAATGGATAGAGGCTAAAGCTACTGTGGACTGCACGGCTTTAACAGTAGCTAAATTTGTGTATAAACGTATTTTCTCAAGGTTTGGTTGCCCACTGGAAATTACTAGTGATAGGGACACACATTTTGTAAATCAATTGCTCCAGTTTATATTTGACAGGTACAAAATCTTCCACAAAAAATCTTGTGCCTACTACCCAAGGGCAAATGGCCAAGCGGAAAGCTCCAACAAGATTTTGATTGGACTCTTATGCAAATTATCTTTTGATCATCAAAGCTCTTGGCCGCTAGCACTGATCGGTGCAATTTGGGCTTTCAGAACCACGAAGAGGGGAACCACAGGCGAGACTCCATTTCGTTTAGTTTATGGGAAAGAGGCATTGGCACCGTTCGAATTCATTATCAAAAAGGAAATGGGAACCAAAACCATTGGAATTGAACCTCCCATTGAGAGATTGGTGGCATTAGAAGAGTACAGAGAAGGGGCAATGCAGAAACTTCTGGTGACACAAGAAGAGCGCAAGAGATTGCATGACAGGTATCTGAGATCCAAAGAAGTTCAAGAAGGGTCTATGGTTTTAGTGCATTAGGTTCCACCAATTCAAACTAAATTGGCACCCAAATGGATAGGACCATATAGGGTGATCAAGGTATTACCACACGGCGCAGTGCACATGGAGGATTTGCAGGGTAAAAGGATTCCTCTGGTCAATATTTCTAGGGTGAAAAGATACCTGAATTAAGGATAAAAAGGACATTGTACATACCTCGGTTTTCATTCAGTACTTGCAAATTATTTGTTTTTATTCAAAATAAGCAGGTTGTACCGGGAAGGTGCAATGACTTGGTGTGGGGGACTGTTGTGCTCCTCTCCTCAACCCCTTCTTCTTTTTCTTTCTCTCCTCCCTCTCTTTCTTAGGGCATGCACCGCCCCTTTCTTCTCTCTCTCTCTCTCTCTCCCGTCCTCTCTCTTTCTCTTCCTTCCCCCCTCTCTCTTTCTCTCCTCCCTCTCTCTCTCTCTCTTCCCCCCTTTTGTCCCTCCCCCTCCGCCTTCCCCCTCCTCCCTCCTCATCCCTCCCCCTCCACCTTCCCCCGCGAGCCCCCCCTCTTCCCTCCCCCTCCGCCTTCCCCCGCAAGCCCCCCCTCTTCCCTCCCCCTCCGCCTTCCCCCTCCTCCCTCCTCATCCCTCCCCCTCCACCTTCCCCCGTGAGCCCCCACTCAACTCCACCCTCCCCCTCCGCCTTCCCCCTCCTCCCTCCTCATCCCTCCCCCTCCACCTCCGCCTTCCCCCTCCTCCCTCCTCATCCCTCCCCCTCCACCTTCCCCCGCGAGCCCTCCCTCCTCATCCCTCGACCTTCCCCCGCGAGCCCCCACTCAACTCCACCCTCCCCCTCCGCCTTCCCCCTCCTCCCTCCTCATCCCTCCCCCTCCACCCTCCCCCGCGAGCCCCCACTCAACTCCAGCATCCCCCTCCGCCTTCCCCCTCCTCCCTCCTCATCCCTCCCCCTCCACCTTCCCCGTGAACACCCACTCAACTCCATCCTCCCCCTCCGCCTTCCCCCTCCTCCCTCCTCATCCCTCCCCCTCCACCTTCCCCCGCGAGCCCCCCCTCTTCCCTCCCCCTCCGCCTTCCCCCGCAAGCCCCCCCTCTTCCCTCCCCCTCCGCCTTCCCCCTCCTCCCTCCTCATCCCTCCCCCTCCACCTTCCCCAGCGAGCCCCCACTCAACTCCACCCTCCCCCTCCGCCTTCCCCCCTCCTCCCTCCTCATCCCTCCCCCTCCTCCCTCATCATCCCTCCCCTCCACCTCCGCCTTCCCCCTCCTCCCTCCTCATCCCTCCCCCTCCACCTTCCCCCGCGAGCCCTCCCTCCTCATCCCTCCCCCTCCACCTTCCCCCGCGAGCCCCCACTCAACTCCACCCTCCCCCTCCGCCTTTCCCCTCCTCCCTCCTCATCCCTCCCCTCCACCTCCGCCTTCCCCCTCCTCCCTCCTCATCCCTCCCCCTCCACCTTCCCCCGCGAGCCCCCACTCAACTCCACCCTCCCCCTCCGCCTTCCCCCCTCCTCCCTCCTCATCCCTCCCCCTCCTCCCTCCTCATCCCTCCCCTCCACCTCCGCCTTCCCCCTCCTCCCTCCTCATCCCTCCCCCTCCACCTTCCCCCGCGAGCCCTCCCTCCTCATCCCTCCCCCTCCACCTTCCCCCGCGAGCCCCCACTCAACTCCACCCTCCCCCTCCGCCTTTCCCCTCCTCCCTCCTCATCCCTCCCCTCCACCTCCGCCTTCCCCCTCCTCCCTCCTCATCCCTCCCCCTCCACCTTCCCCCGCGAACCCCCACTCAACTCCACCCTCCCCCTCCGCCTTCCCCCTCCTCCCTCCTTATCCCTCCCCCTCCACCCTCCCCCGCGAGCCCCCACTCAACTCCACCCTCCCCCTCCGCCTTCCCCCTCCTCCCTCCTTATCCCTCCCCTCCACCTCCGCCTTCCCCCTCCTCCCTCCTCATCCCTCCCCCTCCACCTTCCCCCGCGAGCCCTCCCTCCTCATCCCTCCCCCTCCACCTTCCCCCGCGAGCCCCCACTCAACTCCACCCTCCCCCTCCGCCTTCCCCCTCCTCCCTCCTCATCCCTCCCCCTCCACCGTCCCCCGCGAGCCCCCACTCACCTCCACCCTCTCCACCCCCACCTCTCCCCCTCCACTCACACCACCCCGCCACCTACTCACACACATACACACACACTCACACACAATCATGCACATGAACACACACACTCTCACACCCATACATATGCACACACTCCCACACACACTTCCACACATGCACACCCACCCATCACACACACACTGACACATACACACATGCATCCCCACACACATACACTCTCACCCCACATATAGGCCCACACGCACCTACACACACATATTCATACATGCACACACCCGCAGATGACAGAAGACACTTGGCTTTGAGGAGCATGCAGAAGCATAGAAGAAACATGGCATCTAAGCCAAACATGAAGGAGCTCTTCTCAGGATGAACATGGGTCCAGAAGTATACAATGAATCAAAAGCAAGATTGGGTCTCGCACATCAAGCGTGGCAGATGAAGGCTCAAGATAATGGTGGAGAACGCTTTATTACACATTATGTAGTACTATGGCCAAACATCCCATGGTGGTCTCCTCCTACACTTCCAGAGTGGACAGGGCGCTTCATGTTGAATTTCCCGGATTAAATCAATGAGAATCTTAGATGGCAGGTGCCAAGGTAAAAGGTAATTGTTAAAAAGTGGAAGTGGAACTAACACCAACCATCACAGCGATTACCTATTTTTGTGGATCTAATTCAAATCAAGTGGAATATTTGACCTACCCCCCAATTTTGGGTGATCAACCGACGCGTGAACAATGGGCGTGAAGATTCGGCAAGGCTCTCTTGGCCTATTGGGGCCTATAAAAACACTGGATTTGTGCTCATTTGGGGGACATGTACACACACACATTGAGGTACATTTTTTGGAGTTACATTGATGCGTGTATACGTGCAGAAGTTCTCTCTTGCACTTGGTGGTTTCAAGCCTATTGTAGGGGCTACTCTGTAGTGTGGATACAGAGGGTAGGCTTCTCAATGGAGGGCTATGAGCACTATAGTGTAAGAGAGTGCCTTGAATTTTCTTTCTTTTCTGTGAGTCAGTATTGGAGTTAAACTCTATTCTCTTGAACAATTCCTTCACCATTTGTATTGATCTGTGTTTATCTGCATAGAGTGCCACGAATCTCTGAGCGTTAGTTTTTGAGCATTTCCTTGACAAATCTTGTAATCATCTGATTCAAATCAAGAAGTGTATGATCTTCCTTGGTCAATTGTTGTTCATATTTTCTGAAGTATGTACCACTCTGTGCAATCCTTGTTATCTGCCTGCTCACAGAAATGTTAAAGGGTATACTTCCCTAAAGAGAACCCCCCTTGAGTAGGCGACGTACTGGTTGTGTTTTATCTTTATTCTCTACTTTTGATAAAAGTGGATACCCCAGTACCTCCTCTACAGAATGCATAAGAGTATAAGCAATAAGCAAAATATGCTTTTGGAATGAACAAGACACTCAACGGTGGTACTACCTATTTTTCAAGAATATGCAGATCTTGACCCCCAAATAGAAAAACTACGATGTCTCTTAATCTACTCAACCAAATTCTCTGACAGCGTATATACATAAACTAGACACTAATATCTTTCAAATGAGCCTTGTGGCATCCAATTTAGAGCTTTGTAGAGAGAGCAGGAGCCTCTGCAAGCTTGCTATTGTTGAAGAAGATGATTCAGAAAAATGAAGGAGTAGGACAATGATGGCCACAAGTGTATGTATATTGCTTCCATGTAATGTAAAAGTGATTTGAAGTTTTTATATAGACTTTTCAAGTGCTCCATGACTGCTACAAGTGGATTTTGAATTCAAATGAAGGCAATAAAGGTTGTTGGAGGGAATCAATTCACTTTCCTACAATATACAAAAAGTTAAGATCTAGTTTGATGTACTTTAAGATGATTGATTAATTGATTGATTATAACTCAACCACCACAAATTCGTGGAAGATTACCTCTATTTTTTTACTTTTACATGTGTAAAGATAAAAGATCCATAAAAAATCTTTTTTTTAATACAACAAATGAGCATAAGTAAAAGAACTCTCCAACGGATATTCTTTCGACGTAATCCAAGCGATAGCTTTTGATGTAGATCAAATCCACCTCAAGCATAGTGTAAGCTTCCAAGAGCTCCCCCTCAAGCTATAGTATGCTTGAGTCTTCATTCTCTAATAGGTTGGATACTTGTGATAGCTTTGAATCTACAAAGCTTTATTCCATCAAGTGCCTTCGTCGTCATAGCTGCTACTTGCTTTTTAGTTGGAATTTGCTGCTAGATGCATGGAACTTACATGATCTCCAAATATGTGAGTTTTGGAACTCACAAGTCCGGAATCTGTATACAATGCTTTTAACCATATTGCCTCTTGAGTTCCTATGGTCAAACTTCTGTACTCTTCTTCAATTGAGGATAAAGCAATTGTTGGTTGCTTCTTGGAAATCCATGACACTAGATTTGAACTTGCAAATGCAAAGTAACTACAGGTACTCCTTCTATCATCCTTAGCTCTTGCCCAATCTACATCTGAATAGATTTTGATATCCAAATATGAAAAGTAAGGATAGAATATACCTTCATTGATTGTACCTTTGAGATACTTAAGTATAGTCTTAGATGCATCCATGTGTAGTCTCCTTCGAGAGTGCATGAATTGACTAAGCACTCCTATGCTATATGAGATGTCTTCCCTTGTATGAGTAGCATATATCAAGCTACCTACCAAGCTTTGATATTATTTAATGTCTTCAATTTTCTCACCTTCATAAACACTAAGTTTATGATTGATCTCCAAAGGTGAACCTACAAGTTTAGTGTTGTCCATTTTAAACTTAAGAACTAGATCCTAAATGTATCTCCTGTTTTATGACCAGCAGAAAGCTTTTCTTTACCTTTCTTGGATGTATTTGATGAATTTGTTGGACTGAAATTTCCATGCAATCTTCCACTCCATAGATTTGAGTTGGAACTATTGCGTGGTGATGCATCCGGTCCACTCAAAACTTGAGATTTTGCACTTGATTTTTCATCATTTTCTTTTTCATTTGGTTCAAGATTCAATCCTTCTTTGGCATCTGCAAAGAAGCTTGACATTTCATCAAATACCACATCTCTACCCACCTTCCCTTGTCGTGTGAGTGGGTTATAACATTTATATCCCTTTTGCTCAAGGGAGTATCCAATGAAGAAACATTTTTCTGCTTTTGGATCAAGCTTCGTTCGCAACTCATCTGGAGCATGTACATATGCAATACAGCCAAAAACTTTTAGATCTGATAAGTTTGGCTTTTTACCTGTAAACTTTTCTTTAGGTGTAACTTGATGTACAGTAGCCGTCATAGTTCTGTTCATGATGTATACAACAGTATGAACAACTTCTTCCAAATAACAATGACGCATATTCTTCTCAGTGATCAAGGCTCTTGCTATTTCTCTAATATGTCTATTTTTGCATTCAGCAACGCCATTCTGTTGTGGTGTGTGCGTGCATGAAAACTGACACCGAATTCCATGTGAAATTCCTCTTTCACAAAGAAAAGCATTAAAACCATGTAATATGTATTCACCACCACAATTTCGGCATAGAGTCAAAAGCTTGTTTGATCAAACATTTTTTATCCATAGTTAAAAATGCTTTGAAGCAAGAAAATACCTCTCTTTGCTTTCATTGGATACACCCATGTATGGCGTATGTGTGTATGACTATCTTTTAAAAAAAAGGCACAATGCATTTCTCCAAGAATCCAACCTTCACATTCATTCTTTTCAATGGAATTAAGTGTCGACAAACCAATAACCATTCCTTCCTTTGCAAGTAAAACAAACTATTGAAGTTCAAATGAGCAAAATCATCATGTGAAAGCTTCATTTCAGCCATGGACCAAGGCATTTGAGGCAACCTTCTTGTATGTATCCAAGTGATACAAACCATTACATAATGTACCAGACATCATGATAATATCACCATTGCTAAAATCTCGGACCACACACTTATCATCAACAAAGTGTACAACCTAAAATATGTATATTTTTGTATGCATGTGTATCTACATGTATGTATTATATGTATATGTGTGTCTGTGTATATATGTTATGTAGATATTAAAACCCTAAAACCCTAATCTTAAAGATTTAAACCTAAAATATTTATATTTTTGTATGCATGTGTATCTACATGTATGTATGTATTATATGTATCTGTGTGTTTGTGTATATATGTTATATAGGTATTAAAACCCTAAAACCCTAATTAGAAAGACTTAGACTTAAATCTGAAACACTAAAACCTAAATACTTAAACACCTATAAAAATCTAAACCCCTAATCCTAAAACCCTAATCATATTTTATATATTTATTTATTTATATATTCAGATTTTTTTTCTTATTTTTCTCTATATTTTTTCTTAATATAAATATAATTGAGTTATATGTATGCCTAAACCCTAAAACCCTAAACTTAAATATCTAGACCTAAAATATGTATATTTTTGTATACATGTGTATATACATGTATATATATATATATTATATGTGTATGTGTATGTATGTGTAAATAGCCTAAAAACCCTAATCCTATTTCTATATATTTGATGTAAAAAAAAAACTTCAAAATGAAAAGTTTATATATATGATTAAAACACTAGCTTATGTGTGTGTATATATATGCATGTGTGTATGTATGTGTGTGTGTGAATGTATGCATGTGTGTATATGTGTATGTGTGTCTATGTATGCATGTGTGAGTATATGAGTATGTATGTACATATGTGTGTGTATGTATGCATGTGTGTACATGTGTGTGTGTAGGTATACATGCATGTGTGTATATGTGTGTATGTATGCATGTGTGTATATATGTGTGTGTATGTATGCATGTGTACATGTGTGTGTATATGTATGCATGTGTGTACATGTGTGTGTATGTATATGTGTGTGTATGTATGCATGCATGTGTGGGTATGTATGCATGCATGTGTGTATATGTGTGTATGTATGTATGTCTGTATATATATGTGTATATGTGTGTGTGTATGTATGTGTGTATGCATGTGTGTGTGTATGTATGCATGTGTGTATGTATGTGTGTGTATGTATGCATGCATGTCTGTATATGTGTGTATATATATGTGTGTGTGTATGTATGTGTGTATATATGTGTGTGTATGTGTATGTATGCATGTGTATATATGTGTGCGTATGTATGTGTGTATGCATGTGTGTGTATATATGCATGTGTGTAAATTTGTATGTGTGTGTATGCATGTATGTGTGTATATGTGTGTGTATGTAAGCATGCATGTGTGTATAGGTGTGTGTATGTAAGCATGCAGGTGTGTTCATGTAAGCATGCAGGTGTGTACATGTATGTGTGTATGTATGCATGTGTAAATGTGTAAATGTGTAAATGTGTGTGTATGTGTGTGTGTATGTATGCTGTATTTTCCTATCTCTATCTTGATCTTTTCTTTCATTATTCTTTATCTCTCTCTCTCTCTCTCTCTCTCTCTCTCTCTCTCTCTCTCTCTCTCTCTCCTCTATTTCTCTCTCTCCTTCTCTCTCTATCAATGGTGAATAAAACAATCACTTACAATTATGTCCCTCTTTTGGATCGTTGTCGTCAAAGCGTAATGTATGTTGCTTATCGTCCAATTCCAAACAATCAATGCCAAAGAACTTTTGCAAAATCAAAGAAAAGAGAAATTATAAAACCTAAAACATAGAGAAACACAAATGCTAACAGTACGCGCAACACTTACCAAGATGTGAGATCTAAGCCGAGAGAGAGTGTGTGTGTGTAGAGAGAGAGATCTGTGTGTGTGTGCACAAGAAAATGCAGGTCGCAATTCGGTTGGCACGCGCAAGTTCGACAGAAGACCAACAGTACTCAAGCATGCACAAAAATGTGAAGTTTTGCTCTCGGGTTCGCAGTATGTTTAAAACTCGGCCTTGACATATGCGTTGGTATGGGCATCGGTATGCGCATCAGTAACTTCTAGTAAATTATAGACGGTTATACTGACACATATACCGACGCATATACCGAGGGTTGCGGGCCATACTATCGATCCGTTTAAAACGGTCATACCGACGGTCACTTGACCGTCGGTATCTCTAACTGATATTTTCCAATGCCCATACGGACGCCGAGCGTGACCGTCGGTATATGCAGCGTTGGTATGCCCCTCATATGTTGTAGTGATATATATATATATATATATATATATATATATATATATATATATATATATATATATATATATATATATATATATATATATATATATATATATATATGCTACAAGAGAAGTTACATCTCTATAAAAATGCTGCTAAGACTTCCTCGATTGTGTAGAAGCTACTACTACCAAAATCGAAACCTTTTCTATTCAGGAAAATATTAACCAACTATATTTGAGTCTCATCATTAACACTTTTTGTAGCAACAAGGAGATATACCGTTGTGCATTGATCAGTAATTCCTCACATGTTTTGACAAGATTCATTTCGAGAGCTTGACAGATGAAAGAAAATTGGATGCACATCCCAAGATGTTCATCCATATTGTTCTTGACCAGTCAAAGAAATGCTCACTATTATTGACACTTGCATTGTCAAGACGAAAGTCTTGCTGAAGAAAACCAGGCCCCACGGCCCAAGTTCGATAAAGACCTGTAGTTTGAGGACGTGCAAGCTCAAGTGCATTAGAGGCTAATCTTGCAGAAGTGGCTGCCACACTTCCAAACTGGGCATCTACTTCCCTTTCCATTAGCCAAAGCTCCAGCCATGCACAGTAGGTGTCACCGTTCTCGTAGGGAGAACAAACCAAAGTCTGCATACACCTTCAAGCATGTAGAAAGGAAAGATGCACACCTCTTCTAGCTCACACACAAGAGGGAAGCGAGAGATGACTCAAGCTCTGCACACGGCTCCCAACGAGTACGCCATTTTTTGGGAATAGCTACAAAGGAAGCTGCACCATGTTTTCCGGGAGAGAGAGAGAGAGAGAGAGAGAGAGGTTGTATCCCAAGCGAGAGGGGAATCCCCTCTCCCATGCATAGCTAATGAAGATGAATGGAGTTTGTTCTTAAATTATCACGGATGTCGCCTATCAGATTCCGAATTGAAGCTCTCAATGCGTATATGTTCTCATCCGTTCCTCGAGGCGCAAGGTTCTCCAACTTATTCTCAAAGTTTCATTGCAGGAAATTTGCTAATAGAAGATTTCAAGTCTGGAAATCCATTCGACATCTCGGAAGGCATAGCATTCTATTCTTGCATCTCAAAAAGCATAGCATTCTTACAGTGCCACAACAATCATCTAAAATGTTCAGAAGATCTTTACCCCTTGTCCCTGGATTTCTAGAGTTCGTTTCATAGTCAGGCCGAGTATAGGAGCCCATGAGAGTCCTCTTATCATGTTCATTTTTGAGAGAGAAGGTGACATTTGAACCTAAACTATAGAACACAGAGCGCATGATGCACAGAGATTGGTGATATTAACATTCACATGAACTGCACCAAATCCAGATATAAGCGGTGCTAATGCAGGGGCTATTTCAACTTTTCACCGCCTCAACAAAGCTCATGTAAATTTTAGGGAGTGAATTGGATTTTCAAAGGTAAGTTGAACCCATATGGGCTCTCTCTTTAGGAAGATATGGATATTTTTCTTTTTCATTTGTCATAGCATGTGCTTATGTAATTTCAAATTAGAACCATCTTACCATATGAAGGCACACTCAGTCATTTGGCTTCCTTTTGTCTTTAAAGAAATTCAAACTTGGCATTCAAAATGAGGGCTTCCATTCAAAGGCCATCTCAAGTTCATAACTAGAATGATATTAGACTTTTTATCAAAGGAAGCTTAAAGGTCATGTATCTATCAGTCTTTGAAAATGTTCATTATGTGTTAGATAAATCTCTTTCACATCTTTTGTAATGGGATTAGACATTGCTCTCTCATAGAGAGTACGACCTTCCCTATGGATACCCTCTCGCACATTATGTATCTTTAAAAATGTTTCTCCTAAAGCCTTCATATGTACTCTCTCTACCTGGAAATGTAATCTACCCAAAGCCAAAGAGATGACACTTAAAGACCAGTACAAAGCCAAGATCAAATATCAAAGAGATACTAAAGGATCAAGGCATCTAAAACATGAAGACAAGAAGAACAAGGGATAATATAATCAAACAGCAAGAAAGAAGGAATAGGACCCTACTAAAGATCCCATCAATGGATCCCAAGAAGCTGACTACAACAACAAAAGACTTTAGCCGAATTGTGGAGCGACATATGGAGCTCGGTCACATAAGAGGTATCACTTTGCCACATAACTTTGGTCAAATGACCATGAGGCTCTTTGTGGATGACACAAATGCCTTTGTTCACAATGACGATACCAGCCTGGAAACCTTTTGGTGGTGCCGTGATACTTTTTGTGAGGCCGTTGGGTCCAAAATTAACCATTCCAAGAATGCGTTCAGGGCTATCAAAGGGAACCAACCCAATCTCCTCAATGTGCAAGGATGCCAAAGCATTCATTCGGGTCAGGTCGTTCGCATTCTTGGTATCCCCATGGGATTCAGTGTTACTCTGGAACAAAGGTGGGCCTGGGTCCTCGCCAGACTTAATAAGAAGCTTAACTATTGGAGGGGTTTACAAATTAATCTTGTTGGCCGGGCCATGGTGATCAACACGTTCCTCATATCCTCAATCATATACTTTCTCCCTTGCTGGAGACCGAAGGATCAAGAATTAGCCAAACTAGAAAGTACTTGTAGGAACTTTCTATGGACTGGAGACCATAACACGAGGGGAGTACCTAAAATCAAATGGTCCATATGCACTAGCCGTAAGGAGAAGGGAGGTCTGGGTATTATGGACATTAGCAGCGTGGCCCATAAACTTGTGGGAAAGTGGATGATTAAGGCCCGGTGCAACAGAGATTCCTCTTGGGCCACATTATTTTTAGAAACACGAACACGATCTCTCTGGTGGGATACCCTGGATGGAAAAACCTAGACATCCTCACCCTCTTATTCTCTCCCATTCCTGTCTCTCCCAAAGGATCGAGCCTAGTAAGATCCTTGTGGTTGAGTTGGAGCAGATTCAAGCCCCACATTAGAATCAGTGAAGATTGGAAGTGGGTTGCAGGTATAAGACAAAATGACTCTATCTGGTTCCCTATCCAAGTCATGAGAAACGTGGAGCCTTGGAATGTCTTAAGTGCCAAGAAACGCTCGAATAAGGGATTCAAACAATGGAAGCACCTCTGGAAACAGGACACGAACAGATGGGTGGACTTTGAGGACCTCGACCATAGTGTTGCGGTCATGTTCGAGGAATGGAATATCTTATTGAGTAGATGCCATGCTTGGGACGGCTCTAAAATCCGGCTTCTTATAGGACACGACGCTCCGAACCTAAAGGTTCTTAAATGGTATACTGGTAATCACCTCTCCAAGCTTCCTTATCTCAAAGCGCACAATGACATTCATATTAGTCTCAGCAAGAAATGGTGTCTCAACTGGACACCGCTTCGCTGGGATTTGAAATTCATGTCTATCTAGCACCCTCTCTTTGAAAACAAAAATTCGGTCCTCCTATGGAAAATCTTACACCGTGGAATTTGGACCAATGCAAAAGCTAACAAGATTTGTGGTGTTTCGCCCTGGTGCAAGCGATGTTGCTATAGCAAAGAGGATATTGGTCACCTATTCTTTGCTTGCCCTCAATCCCTTCGGTTATGGATGGTCCTTGGTCGCTCTCTTCAACTCTAAGAACAAATCAATTGGAAGCAAGCACTTATAGGTGAAGCGTTCGGCTGCTCTGCGGTGCTATGGAATGTGATTAGGGGAGAGATCCTTTGGAAGATTTGGCAGGAAAGATGCGCTCACAACTTTGGTAATACCCCCAAGGAGTGGTCGATCGAGAAGTCCCTATTCCTTCTCGGCAAAAGAATTGCAAACTATAAGAAACACCCCCCACCCCTCTTCACACATCACAAAGAGCTACAGTATGTCAACAACAAGCTTAAAACCAAGTGGGCTCTGCACGAACGGGATGCGAGGTTTATCAACCTCCTCTATAACTTTATGTAAGCTTCGGTTGCTTTGCGCTCTCTAGAACGCCATCAGAGGGAAGGACCTAGGGATGCTCTAGCGGGAAAGATGTGCTTGTATCTTCGGTCGATTGAGAGACCATTGTCCCTCCTTGGCTTATTGTCAGAACCCCCCCCCCCTTCAGGCTTCATCTTGTACAACGAGCTAAAACCCAAGTGGGCCCCTGCTTCTAGTGATCTCGCATCAATGTAATGCCATCTAGAATACATAAAAGCTACCCTCGTTCTATGGGATTCGGGGGATCCCGTGGGCACTACTCCCCTTTTCTTGTACTTTTCTTTTAATTAATTCAAGTTCGCGAGAGTAAGCTAAGGCCGAACTTCCTTTGTTAAAAAAAAAACAACAAAAGACTTCATCTACAAGAAAGAGAACAAAGCTCAAAGGAGGCAAATGGATCGAAAGACATCACTTATCCATGATGTAAACCCTATATGTCTAGGGATCCCATATGTCCTTAGATCCCTTCTCTTAATTCTTCTGGAATGGAGTAACACCTATAGTTTAATCTCTTTACAGGCACGGGATTGCAAAATTTTAGCACACGGGATTTCAAAATTTTAGCAACTGTGTGGTATAAATTCAAGGTTATTTTGCAAACGTAAGAAATAATTATGTAATAATGTTCTATCATGAAATGTTGTGCCTTTTGCCATGGACTCCACTAGACGCCTCTTCTTGCACCAAATAAAAATGGAAAAAGAACGTGATAATCATATTTTAGCTACTCCAATATAGGTTATTTACAATGATTTTCTAAGCTGATGCTCACTTCTACTTATGCTTTCAATGAAGCGCCAATTCTATGAACCAAGGAAGTTTCTCCACGTCAAGTCTTCTTCCAATGCGAAGATCTCTTCATGGTTTTACTATTAACTGAGAGTTGTCACTATAACATATCAGTCATATACTAAGGCTTTTACGGAGAAAATTGAACGGGTGCATTTTTGTCGTGACGTCAATGTAGTGTCGGTATAGGCGTCAGTATAATCATCGGTATGGGCATTTGTATAAGTGCTAAAAATATCGACGCTCATACCCACGCCCATACCGGCACCTATAGTGGCACCCACTGGGTGTACCGTCCCGCATACTGATGACCCTCTTGGGAGTACCATCGCTTATATCGATGACCATATCTGCAAATTTTTTTTTTGGCAAAGTATGTTGTCTTCTGCTACAGCAACATTACCATGATGTTGTTTAGCAAAAGACAATACACTCTACCCAAAAAAAAGTGAGTATATCTGATGTGTACTCTAATGGAAACTAAAATATGATTTCATAAAGCAAAATACTATCGGACACAAAAGAGATAATCAGAATGAACCACAAACCATAAACCATGTACAAAAAAAGTTAAATATTTCATAAATGAAGCATGTACAAGAGTGTGGCAAACCACCATTATATATGAGGCTTTCACAAAAAGTGGCAAAGCACTTCCATATAAGAATCAAATACAAAATTTTGGTGCACCACTGCTATATATGAGCCAAATACAAAATTGTCGAACACCATTGTCATACACATGCACAGAATGATCGAGACATCCATATCAGCAGTTCTGCAATAAAGAACATTCATGAAATGAGATAAATTCACATGAGATTTACAAATCACAAGTAAAAACCAAGTTAAAAAATTCATCACCTCATCGTAAATGCTCCCATAAAATGACATCACCGTGTCCCTCCAAGTCCTCCAATAATGCAATCAATCCATGATGATATCCATAAGCCCCCTCCGTTCGTGTTGGAGGATGATCCATTGTCCTCTCCTGCAATAAATATACAAAAAATTAGACGAACATACATGACAAGCTTAACATAAACAAATTCAATAAACCAAATGGTACTTACAAATTCGTGACGCATCGTGTCATATGCCTCGTTACCCAAATATGATGGTCCAATCGTATCTAAACATGTGGATGTGGCATCTTGCTACTGGTGATATCGATCAGGAGTCTGCTTCTGCTCGTCGCTAATCATATCCCACTCCTCAACATCTAACCATACAGGCTTTGGTAAGCCTTCTCTGAAAGCATCACGAGCCTGGGATCATCGATGGGACTTAAATTCACATACGCTGTGCAGAATCCACTCTAAACTAACAAGAGGTTGCCTATATGCTGGCCGAAACTCTTGACAAATCATCTCAGTGATATAATTTTTTTGATCTTTATCTTGTTCACTCCATTTCAACATGATAGTTTCCAAATTGTATGGAGCAAAGTTCTCGTATATGCTGAGGCATGGCCTTTTCGGCTACACCCATCACTAGAGCTCCATCACGCATACTATACACCTTGGAATCATCATGGTCATGAGCATCCTAAGGTGTACGTGGTGTTCCACGTTGTGTACCATGTGGCATACCTACATGTGAGGAGTAGAAATGGGTGACACAATGTCCGTGGCACTTCCTCCACAACAGCCACCTCCTCTAGATCGACTCCTAGAAACTCCTAATCCAGAGTGTGCCCTTGACCTACGAGACGGGCCAACACCTATATCGCGCTGAGGTGTCAAACGCACACGTCTCTTACTAGAGCCAATATGGGATGACTGAAAAGATGGTCATGGTGGATTCATAAAGCTAGGAGACATACCTCCGGTGGGAGTAGCACCACCCGTAGGAGTGATGTCGACATGAGTGATGTCGACAGGAGTGACACCGGTAGGAGTGACACCGGCAGGAGTGAGGTCGGAAAGAGTGAAACTGGCAGGAGTGAGGTCGGGAGGACTGCTACCACGAGCCATCTAGTACTCTGAGTAGTGGCCAGTGGTAGCGATCCAGTCCTGTGATGCAGTGGCCATATAAGCAGGAGGTACCTGAGACATGAACTCTAAGAACTGCTCCTCTGTCATAGAATGTGGAGTGACTAGAGGACTGTCTCTCGTGCTCTGTAACAAAAGAATTCAAATAATTAGCATATGATAATAAAGATAATATAGAGAAATGGTAGTGTACAAAAGAACATAGCAAAAAAAAAACCAAAAATTAGTACGTACAAGTATTTGATTCAAAACTCATCTATTGTAGCATCCTCTTGGAGATCTGATGCACAGAGAATATCTATCTCTATATTGGCGACTTCTAAATCACTTGGTATGCTAGCTTCTTCTTGATCATCATCTATTGCTTCATTCTGAAGAACTCTTCTTCTACAGCAATAATCTCTTCCTCCTCACTATTGAATGAATCTCAGAGTCCACTACAAATGGACTTTCTTCTACATCTATGTTCTCACAAATTTTTCTACTACATGGGATGACTTGTAAAATAAATAGCCACTCTGTTTCTTTTGAATCTGGTATAGAACAACTTGCTCACAATGTTTGGGAAGTACAAATGTATCTCTTTCATCCATCCATAATTTTGTCGAGTCGACTTGAAGCAAACCACTTTTATCCTGCCTCATATTTGCGTTTCTTCTAGAGGTAACTACTTTGAACCATTTCACATACAAAACAAAGTAATCAAACTTCTTAAAGGATAGTTTCAAGATATCTTGAATCACTCCATAATAATCTAGCTGGCCTTCTTCAGCATTATCATCTCTTGCACTCACTCTACTTTTTTGAAAAAGTTTCATCATCACCCCACTATCAAAAGTGGACCTATTTTTATCGATTTTTGGGTTCTGAAAGTGTCATCTATGAGACCATAGTGCACCGTATTTAGAATACTCCCAATCACATCCTTGTGTGAGTTCTTCTTCTTCAGAGATATCTTTACCCGTTGCCTTTGCTTGTGAAACTATTGTATCTAGCCATCTGCTCTTTGGAAAGGGTAAAAGAGGTCGAAGGCTTTCTGGAAGGGGCCAAAATTGAGTGGAATGATTCATTCAAAACTCAGCTCTTTCCTTTGTGTTTGTCTCCTTGGCAAGCTTATACTTTTCTAACCACTTTTGCAGAGGCTCAGAGTTAACTATGCAAAACTTCATTGTCTTCTCTCTAAAAGTTGCATCCATTTTTCTTTGCAACCCTTTACTTTGCAGTTAATCGCCTACGAGACAAACATCTTCATCATCACTCCATAAGCGAGGCATTTTTTGATCCGACATACGTAGAAACTCAGTGTGTGTATATGCATGTATGTATGTGTGTGTGTGTGTATGTTTTTCTATATCACTCTCTCTTTATCTCTCTCTATCTTTCTCTTTTTCATCTCTCTGTATCTCTCTCTCTATTTTTCTCTCTTTCATCTCTCTTTATTTCTTTCTCTATCTTCCTCTCTTTCACCTCTCTTTATCTCTCTCTCTCTTTCTCTCTCTCTCTCTATCAATAGAGAATAAAAAAATCACTTACAAGTATGTCCCTCTTTTAGATCATTGTCGTCAAAACATAATGTATGTTGTCTATCGTCGAATTCCAAAGAATCAATGCCAAAAAACTTCTGCAAATTCAAAGAAAAGAAAAATTATAAAACATAAAGCATAGAGAAAGACAAAGGGTAAGAGTACGTGTACCACTTATCAAGATACGAGATCTAAAGAAAGAGTGTGTGTGTAGAGAGAGAGGTCTCTATGTGTGTGCACAAGACAATACAGGTCACAATTCGGTTCACGTGCGTAAGTTCGACAGAAGCAAGCAATACTCAATGTAAAACATGTGCAAAATGTTGAGTTTTCCTCTCGGGTTCCTAGTATGTTTGAAACATGGCCTTGGTATAGGCATCGGTATAAGCGTCGATAAGTTCCAGTAAATTACCGACGCTTATACCAATGCTCAGAGTGACGCCTAAACCGGTGGGTGCGAAGCATCTCGACGATCTGTTTTAAACAATCATACCGATGGTCAAGTGACTGTCGATACGCTTAAGTGCATTTTTCCAACGTTTATACCGACGTCGAAAGCGAGCGTCGGTATAGGCAGCATCGGTATGCCCCTCATATGTCCTAGTGTGTGTGATAATGCATTGCAATCATGATTATACGGTATTTGATTTGTGGGAAGTGGGAAATGGAATTATGAACTGACTTTATTCTATGAGGGTATTAAACCATCGGACATGTTCTATCTCTAATTGTCTACGGTTACAGAGCTGAATGCTTATTGCGTATTCTAAGATGCTCACAAGGAGTTATTTTCAAGCAGTATTTAATGTGACTTACTCCAAACATTTATCATACCCTTAAATACGGAACTAATGAAATATGTATGTATTTATGATCACAATAAGCTGCACCCTCTATATAAACGCTTTATGACCTTTCTTGATGTCTAACAGCATGGACTGTGAATTTGAACATATGCTAATTTCAGGATGATGATCCAAATATTAGTTTATTATTTGAAAATCCGATTACAATATTCCGAAATAATCTTGATTAATTTCACCAATTACAAGATTTTAAGTTTGAGTGACTCCATTATCGTAAGAAGTACTGTATCATTTTGGGTTTCGAAAAACTACGATCTTTTTTGGATAAGACCCAGATGAGCATGACAACCAATATATTTTATCTTGTTAAAACGTATAGCTTATCAAGTGCACATTTTCATGAAGAGAAGGAATATATGCGCAAAACTGTCTGGAGTCTATAGTAGGACTTTTGGTAATAAACAGCTAGCATTAATTGATTAAATCTGATATATTGTAGATAAACAGCTAGCATTAATTGATTAAAGGTCATAAATTTTTTAGCTGAGAATACTCCGAAGAAAAGCATCGTTAGTGATACGGATGCCTTTGTAGGACTGAGGTACTAAAATATAAACTAAGGAGATCAGCACGCGCTTTCTTTATATAGAGAATATTTATATGCAATATTAAACATAGGAAAGGACTACGAGCTGACTAACGTAATATTAAGTACACGCCTAATGAACTCTTGATTTCTCTTTACTAGGAATAATATACGGCTGCTTGAATGGTTGTCCAAAATATAAATATGAATTTAATAGACCAGCTCTATTGTTTGTGCTAATAATATATAGACAAAACAATTGACATGATGAATGAAGAGAAAAAAGATGAACAAATGTGTAAAGGGTTAAGAAACGGATATAATTTACGCACAGATCACGTACTATTTTGTATTTATTCCGTTTCGCATCTTCGGCGACCTGAACAGAATGCAACAAACAACATAAGCTTCTTCGGTTGAAGATGAAAAGCATGTAACCTAAACATGCAATGAGAGACATTACGTTGCTGCCATAGCAGCGCAATTTCGAAGAGGGCGGTGCTTGAAAGTGAAGGGGCTTCTGGGAAAGGAGGCGAGGCACTGGGAGCGAGCCTGATGTACAGGTAGATACTGACATGGTCGAGCGATGCAGCAGATCAGAAGTTATGACGGAGAAGGAAGGGACTGACAAAGATGTCGATGATGCTGATGGTAGAGCGGTAGACAGCACAGATAGCCCCATTGCGGCTCGTGTGGGCCGCAATGCTAAGCTGCTGATATCCATGCTATTGAGTATATGCGTGTATGAGTCGTGCCGGGGTGAAATGGACTGAAGAGTGAGCTCAAGACGGAGGAAGAACGCGATGTTCGAGCACTACATCGTGTGCAATCAATTAATATAAGGACTCATGTGATGGATGAGGTGTCTCTCACGTGATGGATGAGGTGTCTCTCATGGGCTTTGGTTGGTACGTGTCGATTTGAAGAGTTAACGCGCATTTTTTTGGCACGTATACCCTCAAGCCTTTTCGGATTTGCAATTTGAGATGTAGATGTCTGCAAAATACACAGACTACACGTGCACACATACACATACATATCTAGACGCATATACATATAACACTCTATACTACACACGTATACTTTATTCATACATCCATACGCAAACATCCATACATAAATATACGTTCATACATACATATATATGTCACATGCATGTATGCATACATCCATTTATGTATACATACATAAACATGTACGTTTATATGAACAGGTGAAGAAATATCTTCACATACAATCACTACTAAAAATAGCCAAAAAAAAAAAGTGAATCTCATCGTTTATGCAACGAGACTTTTTTTAAATTAAAAAAAAACATGATTCATCACGTAAACGATGCAAAGCGTCGTTTATGCGGTGCTCCAAATGTGGTTACACACACATGTACACATCCATACACACACATATACACACAGACACACACACATACACATAGACACACACACACATACACGCATACATTCACACATATACACACATATACACACATATACACACACATACACACACACATACATAGACACATACACACTTACACACACACAAACACACATGCATACACACATATATATACGCATATATACACACATAGACACACGCATACACACATAGGCACACACACATAGACACACACACACACACATAGGCACACACACATATACACATATACACACATATGCATACACACATATACACACATACACACATAGACACACGCATACACACATAGGCACACACACATAGACACACACACACATACACACACACACATATACACACATACACACACATAGACACATACACACTTACACACACACACATCCACACACATTTACACACACATACACATGCATACAGACACATATATAGATACACACATACACACACATTACACACACACATACACACACACATACACACACATATACACACACAGATAGACACATATACACACATATGCATACACACACGTAGAGAGACATACACACACACATACACATACATGCATACATAATGCATATGCATATGCATACATACATACTTACATGCGTACACACACATACACACACATGCATACATATGCACACATAATGCACATGCATATGCATACATACGTGCTTACATGCATACACACACATACACATACACACATAGACACACACACACACACATAGACACACACACACATACACACACATGTATGCATACATACACACATAGAGAGACATACACACTCATACACATACATGCATACATACATACTTACATGCATACACACACATATGCATACATATGAATACATAATGCACATGCATATGCATACATACATGCATACACATACACACATAGACACATACACACACATAGATACATACACAGTCCACATACACACACATATACACACAGATTACACACACATACACATGCATACACACACATACACACATACACACACACACATACACACTTAGACACATACACACATAATGCATATGCATATGCATACATACATACTTACATGCATACACACACATACACACACATATGCATACATAATGCACATGCATATGCATACACATACACACATACACACACATACACTCACATATACACACATACACACACATATACACACATATTCACACACACATAGACATGCATACACACAAATAAACACACACATACACATGCACACATAGACACATACACTCATAATGCATATGCATATGCATACATACATACATACTTACATGCATACACACACATATGCATACATAATTGCAGCTCAAGCATAAGCACCACCTTCTTTACTTGTCAATCTGTGGAGAAGTGAGGACTCGTATAAAGACCATGAGCAACAAAAGGCACAAGGGTGTGAGTGAAAGTACACAAACATGCACACACGTACACACACACGTGCACAAGGTAAGATCAAAGAGAGGAACAATGGAAAGCTTCGATTACAAAAGATTTCTCTTAAAAAAGCTCAAATCTACAACAAGCTAAACTCAAAAATGACCTCTCTAGCTCTTTTTATAGTCTTTTGACTAGTTTTGGCCCTGTCTAGACCTAGTGTCCAGCCTAGTTAAAAATTAGGTTCGAGGGCTTATTTTTGGGCTCAAACGTAGTCTAGAAATTATGAAAATTGGTAGGATGATATTTCTAGTACTCCTCAACCTCGAGGACTCCTCAGGTTGAAAAAAATGGAGTTTAAAAAGGTGAAATGATATTTATAATGATTTGAGTGATCAAATCACTATTTTTGTAGGGGATTCTTCTGAAAATTTGACATACACTTTTTGGAGCTCCCTACTTGCTCCCTCTTCGTGTGTGTCCACTTTTCTGATGTGCTTCCATGCTTGTGCTTGACCTTGAGTCCCAACACTCCCCCAGCTCTCGATTCTATCGTCCCTGATAGACCCTTGTTGTAGTGGTTGTTCCATGTAGTGCTTTGAGAGGTAGTGTTCCTCCTACATGAACAAGAGATTTCTATCTTCCAAACATAGTAGGGTTGGTTGTACGGTTCTTCATTTATCACTGCGAGCCTTTGCAAGTTGTAGTCTCTTGGTATGTACTTCGTCTGTGGCATTTTGCATGAAGATATATTCGTGAGCTTTCAAAAGTTGCTAGTTGCTCAGAAGAGGTTGTACATGTTGATTTGGAGCAGCTATTGGTGGTGGATTGCTTCGTTGCTATTGTTGTTGTAACTTTAATGTCCTTTGGATCTTTCAAAGATGATGTTCATCGTAGTCATGCCAAGTATTCATAACCCATAGAATGATGGGTAAGTGTTTTAGTGCATGGGTTGAAGAAAATATATGCCTTGCGCACGACCTTGTAATGTGGCCCTATGCATGCTTACTTGGAAAATGCATTCGAAGTAGTATGGTGCATAAATTGGAGGTCTTGAGCTACGTGCTCAAGGGTATGCTGACAAAGAGGTTTCCTAATCTATCATGGTTATAATGTTGCCCAAGTAGGAGATTCTTACCATAGTGAATGGTCAGACGATGTGGATCTCTTCGTGTTGTACACCCATCATTGTGATGGACCATTGGCTAGTCTATCATTGTTGATGAATGCCCTAGTTGATGGTCCATGGATGAGAGATTCTTTGAGCGCCTCGTTCTATCTCCTCTCTTTAAAGCAACATTTGCCAAATACTGAGATTTTAATTTCTTTATATTCCTTGACAAACAACATTGGGTAACTACACCAAGCTTAGTTTCACATATTCTCTTTAGCTCACCATAAGCAGGAGTCTTCTCATCCTGTATACATACAAGGATTTGCAGGGTACCAGAACTACCCCTTGCAAATATCTTTTTGGATGCTCTCGTGCATACAATAGTTAAGCATCGCTCAAGTTGCGGACCTTCGATCTCTTCCCTCCTTCCATGGTAAGGGGGAACAAAAGTTGTGGATGCCATGGTCATGCCAAGTCTTGGACATCTACTGGCTAAGGCAGCAATAATATCATCTGCTACCCAAGACACGAAGCATGATTCATTCATGTTCCATGAGCCAAACCTGGGAACAAGCTCCCTCTTTTGTTTTTTCTTTCTTTTTTTTCTTTTTTTTCTATTATTTTCTTTTTTTTTGGAACAATGTCACAAAACAAGAAGAAAGATGTTAGAATCAATAAAAATGGTTGACATATGTCAATGTGCTCTTGTGCCTGGGACTCTCAAATGTGTCTATGCATGGCCGTGTAATGTGGCCCTATAGTAATGCATACTTTGGAAATGCATCACCTGAATGGTGCAAAAGACAGGGTTGTGCAAGGCGCACATCGTCTTCACTCTTCGAGGCTTTCTATGTTACTTGCCGATGTTGATGTTGCCTTTGTTGGAGGTCTCTCTTGGATCTTGAAATGATGTAAGCACGTGATTGTTGAATGACAATTCATCCTTCCTCTTTATGGGGATCCATTTGAGAACGGTCTTCGACTGTGTAGTGATCTCCTTTGGTTGCTTCATGTTTGGATGGTTTCTTCAGGGTTTGATCCTTTGTGGTTGGCTCTTTGGCTCTGTGGGGCCTATCGGTGCTTTTGGCTTCCATACCCATACCATTGTTGCTGGTCTTCTGACTCTTGTGGTAGATCTCTTAAGCACCCAAACTTGTTGGATACCTTGTGGTTGAGCTTGTCCTAGTTTCTTCATTCGTCTTCTAGCCTGGTTGGCTTGCCTAGATGGGAATTGTGAGGGCAAGGCTAGTGGCTTTCCTCCTTTTTATACCCAAACTTGATTCATGCCCAGAACTGCTTTCTTGTTGAATGGTGTCTTTCTATTTGATATAGCAGTTGTATTGAGCTGTGCTGCTTGCCTTCCTAGTGGCATTACTGTGGCTGCATTAGTTTTGAAGAAAAAGAGAGATCCACTCGCCTTCGAGCTTGTTCTTCCTTGATTGACTCCCTCTGCATCATAGATCTTTTGACACATACAATATCTTCTTCTATAATATCAGTCCGAAGAGAATGTGCGACACCATGATCTATGAGCATGCAATTTTCTAACTCTATTGTAATGCATTGGTCATTACCCAAACTTGAACAAGTTGATCTCTTAGGTTTAAGTTGATTGCATGGTCATAGATCCAAACTTGACCAAAGACAAGTGGTTCCGTAAGATCCTCATCTTGACATACTAGCATTTTAACTCTCATGGGGACATCTTGAAGGTAGATGGGAAGCACCACCTCACCCAAACAAGGGGTTTCCACACCTCCTAGCCCTATGAGATAGGCTTCAATTGGATTGTTGTTCAATTGAAAGTCCTGGTAGTATGAAAGTCTAACTGCACTAGTTGTTGCACCTAAGTCAATCAATGCTCTCACAGGCCTTACATTCTCTCTGTGTCCTACCTCTAAGGTCACAAAAGGACTTGGGTCAATTATTCGAGATGCACTTGAACCTAATGTTTGGCACATGGCCATGTGATATCGTGGGATTCAAGATTGACATCTAGGCCTAATCACCTTAACTTCTTTCACTTAATGCGTTCTCTAGCCTCTGCATGTGCTTCTTCTCTAACCCTTAACTCCTAATCTTTTCTCTTCTTAGCAGTGTTGAGTCTCATTAGCATATCCTTTGTAAGAGGTTCTTGATACAGCTTGACTCTACATCCACTAATATAATTTGGCAAGATGTCACCTTCTATGGTGGCCAATTCAATCGAAGCACTAGTGGAAATTCTATTAATGATCATGGCTCCATATCCTCGCTTTTACAATTTACAGGCATGTTGCTTTAGTGTATAAACCAACACTAGATCTCCCTCTTTCAATCCTTTATCCTTGATGTGTGCATCAAAGTATGCTTTTTGTCTTTTCTTTGCAGCATAGATGCCTGATGCCGCTCGTAGCCTCGTCTCTCCTAAGCATTCTAGATCAAAGATCCTAGAGGACAACTATGTCCATTCCACTCATGCTCTTGTTCTACTTTTAAAGTTGGATTAAGCATTCAAATGGTAGCACAACGTTCTATCTGAAGGCCATCTGAAATGTGGTGGCATTAAGTACCGTTTTATAGGCAACTCGATAAGCCCAAACAACATGATGAAGATATTTGTCCCAATCAGAGCATTTATCATTGACCAGTTTTGTCAATACATTACACAAGATCTTATTTGTGCTCTCAGCTTGTCCACTAGCTTCTAGATGATAGGGAGCAGACTTCTTATGAATCACCAAGAATTCTTGGACAAGGTTTTCAATAACTTCGTTCAAGAAGTGTGTACCTCTATCACTTACTAACTCTATTGGTAACCCATATCTAGTGAACACATTCTCGAATAAGAACTTAGCCATCGTTTGAGAATCGTTCTTTGTTGTAGCTTTTAGTTCTGCCCACTTTGTAAGGTAATCTGTGGCTACAATAATGTATTTTGGATGGGACTTTCTAGCTCGGGGGTTAATAGGACCTACAAAGTCTATACCCCACTTCAAAAATGCACGTCCTCCCATCATTGGCCTCAAAGGAATCTCATATTTTCTAATTGGATAATGTGCACGTTGACATGTGTCACATTTCTTCACATAGGTATGCGCATCCATATGAAGAGTTGGCCACCAAAGTCCTGAGAATAGAATGGTTTTAATTACTCAATCAGGACCAAAGTGTCCACCTACAACACCACTATGTGCAGTTTCTAAGACTTTCGAATAGTATGATTCATGAATGCATAGTCTTAAGTAACCATCTTTGCCTCTTCAATATAAGTTGTCTCCAACTAAGGCATAATCCTGAGCCTCTTGCTCCATGCTTCATCTTCTTGCTAGACTAGCCTCTCTGGGTAATGTTCCCGATCTCATAAATTCTACCAATGGATCACTCTAGTCTGGAATTAATGATACGTGATAAAGAGTTGCATGCTCCACTGGGGGATTTTCCTAGCACACTGGAAAATTCTTAATCCACTCATGTGTTTCTTTGGCCATGCTAGGCCAATACACTCCTGAATATTTCAAATTTTGCATTGTTCGTTGTTTAGAGTAGTGATTCCTAGCACTCGTTCGTGGGCTTGTTGCAACCAACTGCTATGTTCATTGTCCTCGACACAACAAGCTAATACACCCTCTATATCTTGTTTGTACATACTTCCTGCCAATATGTGATATTTTTGTGATTTGACAATTTCTTCTTTGTTTGTTTTTACATTCTTGTTTGCGGGTCCAAAAGTTAGGACAGGTACCAACTGATTTGCCCATTTAGGAACAACTTTTAAATTGAACAGATAAGCATCATGTAGTTCATCAGACACTCCTTGCGATGACTCCGCTGAACTGATGTGAGAACCATGATCTGCCCTAAGGTGGGTTCTACCTTTCCTGACAACAACTTCAAAATCGTATTCCATTAGTAAGAGAAACCATCTTACTAAGTGTCCTGTATTGCAAGGTTTATTGAACAAATATAATAAGGCTTGATGATCAATGAAAAACTTGAACTTATTGGCCAATAGATAAACTTCTCTATGGCGTATACCATGCCTAAGCCTTCTCTTTCAGTTGTTGTATAGTTGTGCCCAGCTGCGTTTAGCTATCTGCTAGCGTATGCTATAGGCAAATCTTAATCTCCTTCACCTGTCGGTTGTGCTCGCATACATCCTATTGCATGATTGGATGCACCCACATGGACATGGAATGGTTTATTCTAATCTGGAGTGGTTAGTATTGGTGTTGTGCATAATTGTCTCTTCAACTCGTTGAAGGAATGTTCGCATTCCTCGTTCCACTCAAAATTTGTCAATACGGCATAAAGAGGTTTAGCAATGATTGCATACATGTGGATAAACCTCCGTTCATATCCACAATGGCTTATAAAGGCTTGTACCTCTTTAACATTCCTCGACCTTGGCAGCTCTGCTATGGCTCTAACTTTGTCCTCATCTATTGATATTCCATTCTTAGAAACAATGTGGCCTAAGATTTTACCTTGTCATACCATGAACACACACTTCTCTGGGTTCATACACACTCAATTAACTTGTTGAAGATCTGTTTGAGCTCAAGGGTGCGAAGTCTTCTTTCTTGGGAGTGGGTTATAACATTTATATCCCTTTTGCTCAAGGGAGTATCCAATGAAGAAACATTTTTCTGCTTTTGGATCAAGCTTCATTCTCAACTCATCTGGAGCATGTACATATGCAATACAGCCTAAAACTTTTAGATCTGATAAGTTTGGCTTTTTACCTGTAAACTTTTCTTCAGGTGTAACTTGATGTACAGTAGCAGTCGTAGTTCTGTTCATGATGTATACAACAGTATGAACAACTTCTGCCAAATAACAATGATGCATATTCTTCTCAATGATCAAGGCTCTTGCTATTTCTCTAATATGTCTTTTTTTGCATTCAGGTGGTGTGTACGTGCATGAAAACTGACACCGAATTCCATGTGAAATTCCTATTTCACAAAGAAAAGCATTAAAATCATCATTAGGGGAAAAAATGAACCCTGCATGGGCCTTGTAAGGATCCCTAATTTTTAGGGATTAAGCTTAATTCTGTTCTTGTTTAAGGGGACAAAGTGCATTTAATAGGGCACTTTTTAGTAGGCTGGAGTAGGCTTTTTTTTAGGCTTCAATAGGCCTCTCTCTTTCTTATTCTAGAGAGAGAGAAAGAGAATCTACTTTCCACATCATCAAACTCGTACATGTATTTGAATAAAAAAATGAATTTTTTTAAAGTCTCATTTTCAGTGTATATTAACTCAAAAGAGCCTATTTTTTAATATATATGTCAGAAGTCACTTTTTGGGCCCATTTTCTGAAGTTTCTTTTAGAAAAAGTATAATTTTTAAACTCCCTCCAAAAGTAAGTGCCACATCATCAAATCCGTGACTATGCTTCCCCCAAAAAATGACTTTTTTCAAATTTCATCATTTTCAGCCATACTGAGTGGAAAAATACACTTTAACCCATACACATACAAGAAAACACATTTTTTGAGCAAAACCTATGCTTTAGACTCCCTTCCAACCGGTTTTTCATCTTTGTTTTTGATATTGTTGGTCATTAGCAAAGATGGTGTTGACATGTATCACAAACTTCACAGTAGAAAGTTTCTATTAAGGTGACGACAAGAAAAACCACTTTGTTGGGGCAGCTGCTGCTGGTTAGACCATTACATTCTCTGTTTTGCTATCTCGAGCTTGGCATCAAAGAATGGAAGACCGCAATTCAAAAACAAATTGCAATTCGACTATCGGCCAATACTTCATTCCAATTGATTGGGATAGATCATCCATCTTCTCAATCACCTATGGTGGAAGGTGTCTTCATTTGCAAAGGACGATGCAAGGATTTATTTCAGTACAAGAAGTTGCCTGGCCAACTCCTAAATTCTAGGAACTTGCCCCCTGTCACTCTTTATTAACTTCCTCTCTCTTCATGGCCGTTGTCAGACCCAGTACCCCACTCCTTTGCCCACTCCCCTCTATCTTGGTCAGATCCTGTACCTGCCATTGTCCACCACTCCTTCCCCCACTCTCCCTCTACTCTGACACCCACTCTTGTAGTCTAAAACCCCCACGTGCACCTCTAAACCTTGTCACCCATGTGTGGTCAAAGGGTGTCTGACCCCTCCCCATTTTATAAAAACTGGCACTCCTTGGCCAGTAGGGAAGTTAGTTAGTTAGTGAAGTTAGTAAGTTAGTTGGTTGGTTGGGGTGGGGTTGCTCGGTTATTGAAGAACAGAGGAAGTTAGTAAGTTAATTGGTGGGGGTTGTTCAATTATTCTGAAGAGAGAGAGAAGCACCAGAGTGAGTGTGAGGTTTTTGCAAGGCTGAAGCAGACGGGAGTCAGCAGGAGTTTGAGGATTTTAGAAAAAAAACACTAGTCTAAGTAAAAGGAGCCTGTAGACTGAAGCATAGAGAGACCAGCGGGGTTTGATTGAGGAGGAGAGAGTCACCCTACTGAGGTAGAGAGAGAGAGTTGTTCTGTAGTTGACAGAATGAAGACACACTGGGTTTCTGCTATGGAAAAGAGATCAGCAGGGAATTGTCATTGCTGCACATCGGGAGGTCAGTGAGCTGCAAAGGAAGAACTTCTTGTCGGGCTAAACATTCAAATATTGTTATCAGGTTGGAATCTTCTTGATATGGGAGCAAGGGAGGGACTTAAATCTTTCATAAATCTACGAGCTCATTTCACTGATATGTATTAAAAGCTGTCAGATGTTTTGTGTACATCTTGAAGTCATCCCCTATCTTCGTTTACTACATAATGTACTCAGAATGTACATGTTTACATGGAGTAAATAAGGAACTTATGATTTATAACTGTTGAGAGCATGGAAATATCTTGCTATGTTCTATTTTGGAAGTTATATGGGATACCAGAGGTCTGTCTATTTTGAGTATTCTAAGTTTATCTGCATCGAATCCCTAAAGGGCTATGTATGTAAGTATTGCATTGGTTAGGAATACATCAGCATGCACCAACTGGCAGATAACTGAGATGCAATTCATTGTGCCTTTGATATCCACACATGTATAATCACTTCATGGTGCACTTGATGGTTAATAGGTGAATTTGAGTATGTGAATATCTGGATATTGGAGCCTATGACTGAATGAGTTGTGTGTTTGACTTGTGTGTTAATGAGTGAGAGTGCCCTCTAAGCTTTTACAAAAATAAATTATCACAAAAGATCCTTATGAAAATACAATAGAAAATGAATATTGATGGATAATCTCTTTAAGACATATCTTTGACACATTGCAAATGATGGATTGATGAAGTAGAACAAATCCACCTCAAGCATAATTCAATTTTGATGTTCCAACACACAAAGAGTTTTCGTTGACCTCTAAAAGGTAGTCTTGGAGGTTTACATCATCCATAGTTCACTAATAACTCATCACGAGCATGGAATGAAGTAATAGCATCGACAACTATGTATCTTGCTACATCTCTACTCATGTATGGTGATTCATGAATATTTTTCACACTCTTAAAATGTGAAATTATTCATTGAACTATTATACCCTTGACTATTGTTTATTAAACCTCCTATATTTCCATGCATGTGAAGTCTTCCATCAATATATAATCTTTCATTTTTGCATGTGTAATCCCTCTACTAGCAAGAGAAGTTGCAATCACGCATAATCCATAAGTACTCATGCTTTGAACATAATGTTTAAGTTGATGCCAATCTCCCCATCTATAAATAGGAGCACAAAATGACATAAGAGTGACTTTAGAGTTCAAAGGCACATACAAATCCTCTACATTAAAGAGATCAAGATGAGCAGCAGTGATAATGGAGGGAGCAATCATATAGCAATTACCCCAAAAGTTAAAAACCTCTCCATCTAAAGGAAGTGGTCCTCTATGCCATCCTTCATATCTTCTTCTTTCATATGTTTGTACTAGAGGAGGAACATGAATTGACAATGAAGGTAGAGGATTTTGAGAACCCTCGACTTGTAATTGATAAATGGCATGTCTCTGACATGTACAATGAATATTAACATTATTAGTAGGAGAATCATCATCATCATCAAGCAAATATTCCTATATACTAAATATAATTTTATTCTGTATATGATTGTAAAATAGAATAATGACATTAATTTATGGAATCAAAACATACCCAAGCATTATCATGTTAGAGCATCACAAATCCAGAGGTGGAGTACAACTTTAGCAAGGAATCCCTCCACTTTTGAGGGGGGGTAACCCTGAGGTAACTAGCGAGACTGAAGTTCTCATCAGGAGCTGATGAAGTTTGAGAGATACAATTTTGGCCAGAGGCTTTAATACAGTGAACAAAGTTGTGATACAAAGAGATATTACAATTATTCATAACTCTTTGATTTCTGGATCTCCAGATATACCATAGTGTATGGTCAAATTTACTACATGATCCAAGCAAAGTTTCAACAATAGTGAGCTTCAAATTAAGAGCTTGACTCATGTGAAAAGCAGACTAGTAATGTTGAGCATGTCTGCAAGTAAAGAAAAGATGGGGGATTTCCTCCAGAGTGCCATAAAACATACATACTGCATTATCTAATCCAATTTGCCTTGCTTTGGAGCCACACGAGACAACTTGATGGAGAATCAGCCACATAAGGAATGAGTGCTTAATGTTGTAGGGAAGGCTCCAAAGGCTTTTGAACCTGTGTTTCCATTGAGCAGCATTCCAGCTAACCTTCCAGAGCTTGTTAAGTTTAGGAGTGATCGTATTGACAATGCCTCTACTGTATTTTAATCTTGTGAACATATCAACAGCTATCTCAGACAGGTCGACTCGTCTCTGCTACTGTTGGGTATCTGATATTGAGCTGAGGGGGTTGCCTGCCCTGTGTACTTACATACATTTTATAATCTAATCCAATTTTCTTGTTTTCGCAAAAAAAAAACATTATCACGTTGATCAGGTGGTGGTGCATGCTCAAAAATACCATAATCTACCTCATGTTCAATACATTCCAATCATGGTCTTTGGTACATGCCATAACAAAGATTACACCAATATATAATATGCTTTTGATATTAAAAAACATCATAATTCATATCGGATGACACATGTGAAGTAGTTGCATGTGTTGGAGGTCCATGCACGAAGGATGGTTGGCAAAGATAGTTTCTTCAATATGGATACACATTTGTTTGCTATGGTATCATTACTGAACATTTTGGCAAAGGTCTTTGACCCTTAGAAGGAATTTATTTTCTCCACTCTTCACCACGTAAAACTTCATCACTTATGGGATATTTGTTCTACATTTTTATAGGAATGCATAATAAGGGATTATGAATTAGTTTATGGAAGACAAGAGCAAATAAATTCAGAAATCTCTCTTTTAAAATGGATAGGGAAAAATATGAATTAGTTGAGAGATTGATTAGAGAACAATTCTTTCAAAGAGAAAAAGGAAAGGAAAATATGATTTCTTCTTAGGAGAAGAATAGAGTATGTTTTCCTTTAGAGAGAAGAGCTGCTTAGAGAACATCTCTTTGTCCATATTTTATAAGGAATTCAATTAATCTACCTTTTAGTGTATTCCTTCGTATGTGAGTTTGCTTCTCCAATATTTTTGAAGGAAAAATCATGAAGAACTTATGTGTATGTTCTCAACTATGGATGAGTAGACCAATTAGATTCAAAATAATCTCTTTCAAAGGTAAAAGGAAAGTTGAAGAAAATCCACTATTAGAGCTCGACTTTCCTTAGATGAGATTAGAGAGAGAGAGAGAGAGAGTTTCACTTTCTTATGTTTAGATTGTCTAGATAGGAATGGAACTATTTTATCAAAGGCAACAAGGAGATTAGTTAATCATGGTGGTTAGATTGAGTCTCACTTGCAGGCTCTAGAGAGAAGCAGTCATGTTTATTCTATTGATGGTCCTTGACTAGATGAGATGATCTAGTTATTGACATTAGTAAGACTGGAAGTAGAGTTATGACTCTTCTTTCTAGGGTTTCTAGGAGATAGGGATATATTTGACCTATTGGGTTACCAAACTCTTAGTTCATGTTTTATCATGAGGATGATGTTTAAACATCAATTAGGAGGATGGGTACTTAGGGATTATCTGAATCTCAAAGGGGATTCTTTTGCATTCACATGGAAAACTAAAGGGAAAAGAAAATTGTAGAGTTTGCACTAGTGCCAATAGATGCTCTTCCAATAGAACTAAGTCCAAAGGTAATGGACTTACCTATTGGGTTACCAAATGCTTAGTTGATGTTTTATCATGAGGATGATGTGTAAATATCAATTAGAAGGATGGGTACTTAGGGATTATCTAAATCTCAAAGGGAATGCTTTTGCATTCACATGGAAAATTAAAGGGAAGAGAAAATTATAGAGTTTGCACTAGCTCCAATAGATGTTCTTCCAATAGAACTAAGCCCAAAGGTAATGGATGTCAAACCAAAGACTTCTTGGTTAGTGGAATGTAGAGATTTCATTTGACTACCAAGGAACTCTTATTTAGGAGCTAGGATGATCAATCTGCATAGTTCACAAGGTAGTTTATATTGTTTTAAACTATTACTTGTAATTACACTCAAGGTTAGGAAGACCTAGAGTGGCATGAGGGCAAATCTATCATTTCCTCCTCGATGGGTGAAGTCACTTTCTATGCGACTTTATTCCACATTTTAGAAGATTCTATGGTTTATTATCTCCATTTTGATATGATCAAGCCTATAATCTTAGCAGCTTACATTTGTTTTTTATATTATTACTCCATAGGTGATATATCATATGCACTTAGGTAATTTTGATGATGTTATATGTTATGGGATTAATAGTTTGAAAACTGCGTATACATGGGAGATAGTGGGCACCACTAAGACGGTTTCCCAACTTTAAGATGGTCTTTTATTAGACTTCTTAAGGGGATGGATATGGGGAAACACACATAGAGATGATCATGTGCAATTTGTACGTGAAGCTCAGGGGATGCCTAGATTAGTTAAATAGATTTATTTTCGAGGATGAAAATATTTTGCAAGGGTGAAAGAATGGGATAAAGTAAGATAAGGATGCAAGGGTTTGGCTGGATAAGATATATCTAAAATCGGACATTGTTTGGTCACTCATGTGTATGGACAAAGATCTAGAGATTAGACTTAAATATAAGTTCATGTGCTCTCTTAAACAAGTGATCCACTTAGCCTAGCGGTTAGATCTCAAGATTGTGAAAGAGGAGGTCTTGGGTTCAACCCCCATGGGGAGCAGGGGGATGGAGTTTTTCCCAAAGAGTTTTCTAACATGTGTTAACTTGAGTTCAGAGAGACTTAACTCAAGTGGCGAGTACACCAACCACTAGTGGACTCTAGTGGAAGGTACTAAAGTAGTGGTCTAGCTTACTTCAACTAGTAGACTCAGTGGAAGATATTACAAGAATGATGGTGATCGCACATGCACTTGTGGACTCTAGTTACAGTTGTGTGTCTCATTGATTGGAGTAGCTATATATAGAGTCATATGGTTGGAAGAAAAAGAGACTCATAGTAACCACTAGTAGACTCTAGTGGAAGATATTAAAAAAATGGTGGAGATTGCACGTGCACTTGTGGATTCTAGTTACATTTGTGTTTGTCATTGATTGGAGCAGCTATATATAGAGGTATATGATTGGGAAGAAAATGAGACTCATTTCTCTGTGTATGTCGTCATATTGTTTATATATATATATATATATATATATATATATATATATATATATATATATATATATATATATATATATATATATATATATATATATATGTATATATATATATATATATATATATATATATATATATATATATATATATATATATATATATATATATATATATATATATATATGTGTGTGTGTGTGTGTGTGTGTGTGTGTGTGTGTTGGAAGAGATGGATGGATACCTCAAGGAAGTGAGGTGGTACTGCTAAAACCTGCTTTGTACTTGCCCTAAATCACCTTAGAGTTTGATAGTAGGCCCTTTTATCTTGAAAATGACACCAAGAAAGTACCTATGTACTTTGGAGTGGATGATTGAAACAATTGAATAAAAAATAGACTACTTCATGAATAGCTAGAGTCACAAAACTTGCTATTTTTGGTGCATACACCTACTAGTTCTTTTGCTCAGTGTTCACAGTACAGTAACAATTCCGTTTTGAGGAAATTTAATTAGCTTATATAGCTAATTATTACAAGTGGAATCACATAAAATGATAGACTATGCTTTGAGAAATCAATTTAGCAATTCAAAGCTTGCCCTCGATTTTTTACGAACTGAACAATGGATGACTAGTGAGCAGGTTGATGATGATTTCTCTCTAATGGCTGAACCAATTTTTTTGAAATCTTGATAGTAGAAAGTAGACTTCAAGTTGGTTCCAAAAAGCTATAGATCATGCAAAATGGCTGAAAAATCACTGAGATATGATCAGACAACGTTTACTGTTCTGAGTAGTCATAACAGAGAAATAAACAAAGATGATCAATGAAGTATATCTATTATAGCACATGATTATACAAGATCATTGGCATTGAAATGATGCACAATGATGGTGGGATGAGTAAGCTACTCAACCTCTACAAATGATCAAAGGAGCAGCTCTCAATGAGGCCACAATGCCGTGAGTTTTTCAGAGTTATTTATATAAGTTGTTCTCTCAAGTTTGAATTTGAAATTCAAACTTGGTTCTATCTAAAAAGTGACTCCTATGATTGAGAAGTTATTCTCTCTTGAAAAATCGTAGCTAATGTCTTTCCCAACTCCACAAAATTTAGTCTTTTACAAGATCCTTCATGGATTCAATCTTTTACAAATGGTAAATGATCAAAAGATATTCACATGATCCATCAAGTGCTTTCTCATAAAGTTTTCCATGCTAAGCCAAATGTGAAGGCTTGGAATTTTTCACCAACAGCTCCCCCTCAAGTCAAACATCTTGGCTTGTATAGCTTCATCAATCATCTTGAATATACCACAATCCAATCATGGTTTTAAACCTGCAAAGCTTAGTACCATCAAGTGCTTCGGTTAACAAATCAACACATTGCATGTTTGTGGATACATATGCGAGTTGAATCTCTTTGCTCAATAGCTTCTCTCTAACATAGTGATAGTGCACTTCTATATGTTTGGTTCTTGCATGATAAATGGGATTGGCTTCAAGATGCAAAGATCATAGGTGAATGAGTGTGAAGTCCCAAATCTGAGTAGAGAAATCTAATCCAAATAGCTTCTTGTGTAACATTTGCTAATCCCCTGTATTCAGCCTTTCTTGAAGATAGAGCAAGAGTAGGTTGCTTCTTGGAAGACCATGAGATGGGCTTATCACCTGCAAAAGATAAATATCCAGAAGTACTTCTTCTGTCATCCTTACATCCTGCCCAATTTGCATATGAGTATAACTTAATGTCCAAATCTGATGTGTATGGGAAGTAAAGACCTTGATTTTGAGTACCTCTGAGATACTTCAAAATACTTTTAGCATCTTCCAAGTGAGGTGCTCTAGGTTTATGCATGAATTGAATAAGAAAAATTACTCCATAACATATGTCAATCCTTGTCAATGATGCATAGTTTAGACTTCCAACTATGCTTTGATAACCTACAATGTCTTCAAGCAAATCACCTTCATGAGCACTCAATTTTTTATTTACCTCCATAGGGGTGCTAGCTACCTTTGCAATCTGCAAGTGGAACTTCTTCAACATGTCCTACACATATTTGTTTTGAGTGACGTAGATTCCAGAGTTAATGTATACTAACTCAAGTCCAAGAAAATACTTCAAAAACCCTAGGTCACTGATTTTGAACTTTTACATCATCTGGTTTTTTATTTGTTTGATGCCATTAGCATCAGTACCTATAAGAATGATGTCATCAACATATACACATAAGTATATCATTTCTCAGTTACTTCTCTTGACAAACAGGGAAGAATCTGCCTTGCTCATCATGAATCCTTGGTCTTGAAGATAGGTTTTTAACCTCTGCTTCCATGCCCTAGGTGCCTGCTTCAAACCATAAAGAGCTTTGTTCAATTTGCACACATGATTTACCTTGCTTGGGTCTTCATAGCCACGAGGTTGAGCCATGTAAACCTCCTTTGAAATCCAGCCATTGAGGAAGGCATTTTTCATATCTAGTTGATACATATTCCATTTCTAGATGCAGCTACACTTACCAATACCCTGATGGTTGGCATCTTAGACACAGGTGAAAACATTTCTTCATAATCTACTCCTTGGTTCAGTGCAAAACCCTTAGCCACAAGTCTAGCTTTATACCTATTTATGGACCCACCTAAGTTCCTTTCGATTATGTAAATCCATCTAGAACCAATTACCTTCATTGATGCTTTCTTGGGTACTAGCTTCCAAGTGTCATTCTCTTGGAGTGCTTCTATTTCTTTATCCATAGCCTCCTTCCATTCTGCTTTGGTATTTGCTTCTTCATATGAAGAAGGTTCTTCAAGTGATGAATCCTTAGCAAGATAAATAGAATGCTTAGTGACTAATGAAGTATCATACCCATATCTGATTGGCTTCTTACTCTCTCTTTGTGATCTCCTTATGGCTTGGTTGGATGATTCAGTTATGTCCTCCAACCTCTTCATGGATGCAAATGTAAATGCATCCACACACACATGCATGTTTCATACATATACACATGCACATACATACACTTGTATATGTTTATACACATACACATACACATATATATGCACATATGTATATATACACACACATACACATATATACACATATATATGCACATATGTACACACACATATACACATACACACACATGCACATACATACATATACACATATACATGCACATACACACATATACACATACACTTACAGATATACATGCACATACATATACACACACATACACATGCACATGCACATACACATATAGACACATATACACTTACACATGCACATGCACATACACACATATACACACACATATACACACACATACAAATGCACATGCACATACACATACATACACATATACACTTACACATGCACATGCACATACATGCATATACACATATACATATGTACATACATTCATATACACACACACATATATATATATATATTTATATATATATTTATATATATATGCATGTGTATGTATGTATGTGTATCTATAAGTTCGTATGCATGTGTGTGTAAGTATGTGTATCTATATGTGTGTATGCATGTGTGTGCATGTATGCATATCTATATGTGCATATGCATGTGTTGTGTGTGTATGCATGTGTATGTGTATATATGTATGTAGATATGATTATGTGAGTCTATGTGTGTGTACATATGATTATGTATGTGTATGTGTATATGAGTATGTGTATGTGCATGTGAGTATGTGTATGTGTCTATGTGTGTAACTGCATGCATGTGTATGTGTGTGTAAAAATGTGCATGTATGTGTGTGTATGTATAAATGTGCATGTATGTGTATATGTGTGTAAATGTGCATGTATGATATATATGTGTGTGTATGTGTGTATTTGTACCTCTAGTCACACTCTTTTCTCTCTCTCTCTCTCTCATACATACATACATACATAAACACACATTCTTATATCCACATATATATACATAAAAGCAATGCATACCGTGCATTATCATAACGATGAGCCATAAGTGTTCGCATCTCTTTTAGACACCACTTATGTGACCATCCTGTCCCAAACTGTGTTTCAAGTGAACTAAGTATGTATTTTTTATCCCTCTCATCATGCTCACTAGAAAAATAAAAAAAATCATGTAAATAAAACATAAGATATTTATTCCAATTTATATGTAAAATTTATACTTACTTCCACTGCAAGTGGACAAGGCGCAGGCTAGAGTCGCATAATGCTCACATTCTTCTCTTGAACTCCAATCCATTTCCTATATACACTATATTCCTCTCTGGCTCTATATCGCACTCTAGCCCTAACTTGGTGCCTATGCATGACTTCAAAGGCAGCTATGCTCTACTCTCATGATCTAGAGGTGGTATAGGTGTCCAAAAAATAGATAGATAAAAATAAATAAAATATGTGTTATAATATCATTAAAAAAGATTGTGAACAAAAAACATACCTATGAGCAGAAAGTTGTCTTCCTGAATGTGGAGCCGCAGAAGAGCCTTCCTCTGATCGCTAGGTAAGCATCTGTATTGTAAAATCCAGCTCATCATCACGCATCTCTGAGCACTCATGCATGATGATCCCTAAAGTATCAGGTGGAACTCTTGCTCTCATAAGACTTTTTATGAGAGTGAGTTTCACCTTTCTCTCTCTACGAGGATCCATAATATCTATACATATAAAACAAAATGGGTTAGAAATCAATATATGTGTGTATATGTGTATGTAGGTGTATATGTGAGTGTGTGTATGCATGTATGTATGCATATGCATGTGCATTATGTATGCAAATGTATGCATGAGTGTATGTGTGTGCGTATGTGTGTGTATGCATGTAAGTATGTATGTATGCATATGCATTATGTATGCATATGCATTATGTATGCATATGCATATGCATTATGTATGCATATGCATATGCATTATGTATGCATATGCATATGTATTATGTATGCATATGTATGCATGTATGTGTATGTGTGTGCGTATGTGTCTCTATGTGTGTGTATATTTGTGTGTGTATATTTGTGTGTGTGTGTGTGTGTGTCTATGTGTGTATATACATGTGTATCTGTATATATGTGTCTATATGCATGTGTATGTATGTGTATAAATGTGTGTGGATGTGTGCGTGTAAGTGTGTATGTGTCTATGTATGTATGTGTGTGTTTATGTGTGTGTCTATGTGTGTACGTGTGTATCTGTATATATGTGTCTATATGCATGTGTATGTGTGTGTGTGTAAATGTGTGTGAATGTGTGTATAAGTGTGTATGTGTCTATGTGTGTATGTGTGTGTGTAAGTGTGTATGTGTGTGTGTCTATGTGTGTAAGTGTGTGTGTGTGTCTATGTGTGTATGTATGTATGTCTATGTGTATGCATGTGTAAGTGTGTCTATGTAGGTGTGTAAGTGTGTGTGCCTGTCTATGTGTGTATGTGTGTGTGTGTGTCTATGTGTGTGTGTGTCTATGTGTGTATGTGTGTATGTCAATGTGTATGCATGTGTATGTGTGTGTGTAAATCTGTGTATATATGTGTGTATATGTGTGTATGTGTGTGTATGTGTCTATGTGTTCATATGTATGCATGTGTGTGTATGTGTGTGTACGTGTGTGTATGCATGTAAGTATGTATGTATGTATGCATATAGATATGCATTATGTATGCATGTATGTGTTTGTGTGTGTATGTCTCTATACATGTGCGTATGCATATATGTGTGCGTACGTGTCTATGCATGTGTGTATGTGTGTGTGTGTCTATATGTGTATGTGTGTGTGTATCTATGTGTGTATGTGTGTGTCTATGTGTGTATATATGTGTATCTATATATATGTGTGTGTATGCAAGTGTATGTGTGTGTGTAAATGTGTCTGGATGTGTGTGTGTATAAGTGTGTATGTGTCTATGTGTGTGTGTATATGTGTGTGTATGTGTGTGTATGTATCTATGTGTGTATATCTATGTGTGTATGTGTGTATCTATGTGTGTATGTGTGTATCTATGTGTGCATATACATGTGTATGTGTATATATATATGTGTGTATGCATGTGTATGTGTGTGTGGATGTGTGTTTGTGTGTGTGTAAGTGTGTATGCGTCTATGTATGTATGTGTGTGTGTATGTGTGTGTCTCTGTGTGTATGTGTGTGTCTATGTGTGTATGTGTGTGTCTATGTGTGTATATGTGTGTGTGTATGCATGTGTATATGTGTGTGTATGCATGTGTATGTGTGTGTGTAAATCTGTGTATGTGTGTGTATGTGAATGTATGTGTATGTATGTGTGTATGTGTGTATATGTGTGTGTATGTGTCTGTGTGTCTATGTGTGTATGTGTGTGTCTATGTGTGTATATATGTGTGTGTGTATGGATGTGTATGTGTGTGTGTAAATCTATGTGTATGTGTCTGTGTGTATGTGTGTGTGTGTATGTGTGTGTCTATGTGTGTATGTGTGTGTGTATGCATGTGTATGTGTGTGTGTAAATCTGTGTGTATATGTGTGTGTATGTGTTTATGTGTGTGAATGTGTCTATGTGTGTGTATGTGTGTATGTGTATGCATGTATGTATGCATATGCATGTGCATTATTGTTGGAACTCAAGGTCAAGCACAAGCATGGAAGCACATCAGAAAGTGGACACACAAGAAGAGGGAGCAAGTAGGGAGCTCCAAGAAGTGTATGTCAAATTTTCAGACGAATCCCCTATAAAAACATTGATTTTGATCCCCTCCAATGAGCCTTGCACGTTCTCTTTTAGCTCGTGTGCCATCTCTTGCACCCTCTCCGCACTCCCTGCCACTATTTCTTTAGTTTTCTCAGCTCCCTCTGTTGTCATATCCATCACTCTGTCCTTCCCTCCATACAGCGTCTCCTTACCGCTTTCTGCCGCTTCCCCGAACTTCTCTCCGGCCTGCTTGGCCTTATCAAGGGCACCTGACATTACCTCCTCGACCCCCTCTCTTAAATCTCCAGCTTTCTCTTTTGCAGACTCCGCAATGCCCTTCGCTTTTTCTTTTCCATGCTCCGTGTCCTCTTCAGCAGATTCTTTCGTCTCCTTGGTCTTTCGCTGCAAACCTTCCGACAATTCTCCAGCGCGAGACTTTGCCTGCTCTCCTTTCTGCGCAGCTTCGCCGTCACAGCCTGTCCTCCGTTTGGCTTCATCCGCCATGCCTTCAGCATGCTCTCGGGCCTTCCCTCCCATTTCTTTAGATGATTTCTCCACATCAGAGGCAGTCTTTGCAAATTTCCGTTTCGCATCTTCGGCGACCTGAACAGAATGCAACAAACAACATAAGCTTCTTCGGTTGAACATGAAAAGCATGTAACCTAAACATGGAATGAGAGACATTACGTTGCTGCCATAGCAGCGCAATTTCGAAGAAGGCGGTGCTTGAAAGTGAAGGGGCTTCTGGGAAAGGAGGCGAGGCACTGGGAGCGCGCCTGATGTACAGGTAGATACTGACATGATCGAGCGATGCAGCAGATCAGAATTTATGACGGAGAAGGAAGGGACTGACAAAGATGTCGATGATGCTGATGGTAGAGCGGTCGACAGCACAGATAGCCCCATTGCGGCTCGTGTGGGCCGCACTGCTAAGCTGCTGATATCCATGCTATTGAGTATATGCGTGTATGAGTCGTGCCGCGGTGAAGTGGACTGAAGAGTGACCTCAAGACCGAGGAAGAACGCGATGTTCGAGCACTACATTGTGTGCAATTAATTAATATAAGTACTTATGTGATGGATGAGGTGTCTCTCATGGGCTCTGGTTGGTACGTGTCGATTTGAAGAGCTAACGCGCATTTTTTTGGCACGTATACCCTCAAGCCTTTTCGGATTTGCAATTTGAGATGTAGATGTCTGCAAAATACACAAAGACTACACGTGCACACATACACATACATATCTAGACGCATATACATACAACACTCTATAGTACACGTAACACATGTATACTTTCTTCATGCATGCATACGCAAACATCCCTACATAAATATACGTTCATACGTACATATATATGTCACATGCATGTATGCATACATCCATTTATGTATAAATACATAAACATGTACGTTTATATGAACAGGTGAAGAAATATCTTCACATACAATCACTTCTAGAAATAGCCAAAAAAAAATGTGAATCTCATCGTTTATGCAACGAGACTTTTTTTTATAAAAAAAAATGATTCATCACATAAGCGATGCAAAGCGTCGTTTATGCGTCGCTCCAAATGTGGTTACACACACATGTACACATCCATACACACACACACATATACACACAGACACACACACACACACATACACATAGACACACACACATACACACATACACACACACATATACACACACATACACATACATACATAGACACATACACACTTACACACACACAAACACACATGCACACACATACACACATAGACACATGCATACACACATACGCACACACATAGGCACACACACATACACACATAGAAACACAGACACACATACACACATATACACACACATAGACACATACACACTTACACACACACACACACATCCACACACATTTACACACACATACACATGCATACAGACATATATATACATACACACATAGACACACACATACACACATATACACACACACATACACACACACATACACACACATACACACACACACATAGACACATATACATACATATGCATATACACACATAGAGACACATACACACACACATACACATACATGCATACATAATGCATATGTTTATGCATACATACATACTTACATGCGTACACACACATACACACACATGCATACATATGCATACATAATGCACATGCATATGCATACATATGTGCTTACATGCATACACACACATACACATACACACATAGACACACACACACACAATCATGTATGCATACATACACACATAGAGAGACATACACACACATACATATACATGCATACATATGCATACATACATACTTACATGCATACACACGCATATACACACATATGCATACATAATGCACATGCATATGCATACATACATGCATACAAATAAACACATAGACACATACACACACATAGATACATACACAGTCCACATACACACACATATAGAGACAGATTACACACACATAGACATGCATACACACATACACACATAGACACACACACACATACACACACATACACACTTAGACACATACACACATAATGCATATGCATATGCATACATACATACTTACATGCATACACACACATACACACACATATGCATACATATGCATACATAATGCACATGCATATGCATACATACATGCATACACATACACACATACACACATACCCAACTACACTCACATATACACACATACACACACATATACACACAGATTTACACACACATAGACATGCATACACAAATAAACACACACATACACATGCACACATGCACACATAGACACATACACACATAATGCATATGCATATGCATACATACATACATACTTACATGCATACACACACATACACACACATATGCATACATATGCATACATAATTGTACTTCAAGCATAAGCACCACCTTCTTTACTTGTCAATCGGTGGAGACGTGAGGACTGGTATGAAGACCATGAGCAACTGAAGGCACAAGGGTGTGAGTGAAAGCACGCAAACATGCACACACGTACACACACACGTCCACAAGGTAAGATCAAAGAGAGGAACAAGGGAAAGCTTCGATTACAAAGATTTCTCTTAAAGAAACTCAAATCTACAACAAGCTAACCTCAAAAATGAGCTCTCTAGCTCTTTTTATAGTTTTTTGACTAGTTTTGGCCCTGTCTAGACCTAGTGTCCAGCCTAGTTAAAAATTAGGTTTCAGGGCTTATTTTCGGGCTCAAACGTAGTCTAAAAATTATGAAAATTGGTAGGATGATATTTCTAGTACTCTTCAACCTAGAGGACTCCTCGGCTTGAACAAAATGGAGTTTAAAAAGGTGAAATGATATTTACAATGATTTGAGTGATCAAATCACTATTTTTTAGGGGATTCTTCTGAAAATTTGACATACACTTCTTGGAGCTCCCTACTTGCTCCCTCTTTGTGTGTGTCAACTTTTCTGATGTGCTTCCATGCTTGTGCTTGACCTTGAGTCCCAACACTCCCCCAGCTCTCGAGTCTATCGTCCCTGAGAGACCCTTATTGTAGTGGTTGTTCCATGTAGTGCTTTGAGAGGTAGTGTTCCTCCTGCATGAACAAGAGATTTCTATCTTCCAAACATAGTAGGGTTGTTTGTACGGTTCTTCATTTATCACTGTGAGCCTTTGCAAGTTGTAGTCTCTTGGTATGTACTTGGTCTGTGGCATTTTGCATGAAGCTATATTTGTGAGCTTTCAAAAGTTGCTAGGTGCTCAAAAGAGGCTGTCCATGTTGGTTTGGAGCAGCTATTGGTGGTGGATTGCTTCGTTGCTATTGTTGTTGTAACTTTAATGTCCTTTGGATCTTTCATCGTATAGTGATGCCAAGTATTCATAACCCATAGTGAATGATGGGTAAGTGTTTTAGTGCATGGGTTGAAGAAAATATATGCCAAGTATTCATGAGAAGACGGTGGTGGAGTTCCATCTAATTGATCAGAATCTACAAATAATGGTATTTGATATTAATAATCTGATTATCTACATACACAAAAAATTCACATATACATATTTACACATACACACATATTCACATATAAACATTTACACATACACACATATTCACATATACACAACTACACATTATTGTGGGATAAATGCATGTATTTTGTATGAATGAGTGTATATGCATGCATGTGTGTGTACGTATATATGTGGATATGTATATGTGTGTTTATGTTATATGTATGTATATGTGTATATGTATACATATATGTATGCGTATATGTTTGCATGTATATGTGTATGTGGATATGTGTATGTGTATGTGTATGTGTGTGTATATATTTGTATGTATTCTGATTTTTTTTTCTGTTTGAGATTAAATTAACAGGAGATATTGTATGGTCCAAAAAAATAGGAGGCGAGCTAACATACCACCTGAGACATGGCAGTTTTTTCGTAGACAGCTACGTCTTCAGGAATCATTTCCTCAGCAAAAGGTACACAAATTAATACTTTATATTTATAATTTTTATATATTTTAGTAATTTCTTACATTTAATCTATGTATTTTTTTCTTGAATAAATAGGCTGCTGCAAAGAAGAGAGTGGAGTCGGGCCACACATCGCACCTAGGCCAAATGGGCCATAATGGTTTTGTAGCTACGTTTGCAAGTATATGTGTTATTGTGAGTATATTTTTTATTTTAGTTAAAATGCAAGCAACTAATGTTTTTTATTTGTTTCCTTGCAGCGGAAGGATTATGGCCGATATCCTATGAAACATGAGATCGAGTGTAGATCCCCCTCCCTTCTCTCTTTCCCCTTTCTCTCTCTTTTTCTCACTCTCTCTCTTTCTCTCTCTTTCTCTCTCTCCCTCTTTCTCTCCCCCTCTCGCTATCTTTCCCTCTCTCTCTCGGTCCCTCTCTCTCTCTTTTTCTTCTCTCACTCTCTCTCCATTTTCTTTCGACCTCTCTCTCTCTCTCTTTCTCTTTCTCTTTCTCTCTCCCTCCTTCTCTTTCCCACCTCTCTCTTCTCTTCCGATTTCCCCCTCTCTCTCTATTTCCCTCTCTTTCCCGTTCTCTCTCTCTCCCTCTCACGGCCTACCCCCTCACTTCCTCTTTCTCTCTCTCTTTCCCTCTCTCTCTCTCTCTCTCTCTCTCTCTCTCTCTCTCTCTCTCTCTCTCTCTCTCTCTCTCTCTCTCTCTCTCTCTCTCTCTCTCTCTCTCTCTCTCTCTCTCTCTCTCTCTCTCTCTCTCTCTCTCTCTCTCTCTCTCTCTCTCTCTCTCTCTCTCTCTCTCTCTCTCTCTCTCTCTCTCTCTCTCTCTCTCTCTCTCTTCTCTCTCTCTCCGCTATCCCTCTCTCTCTGCCATCCCTCTCTCTCTCTGCCCCGCACCATCCCTCTCTCTCTCCGCCTTCCTCCCCCGCCCCCGCCTCCACCTAGACCCCGCCCCGCCCTCCGCCTTCCTCCCCTGCCCCCGCCTCCGCCTAGACCCCACCCCGCCCCCGCACCATCCCTCTCTCTCTCCGCCCCGCACCATCCCTCTCTCTCTCCACCTTCCTCCCCCGCCCCCGCCTCCGCCTAGACCCCACCCGCCCCCGCACCATCCCTCTCTCTCTCCGCCCCGCACCATCCCTCTCTCTCTCCGCCTTCCTCCCCCGCCCCCGCCTCCGCCTAGACCCCACCCGCCCCCGCACCATCCCTCTCTCTCTCCGCCCTGCACCATCCCTCTCTCTCTCCGCCTTCCTCCCCCACCCCCGCCTCCGCCTAGACCCCGCCCCGCCCTCCGCCTTCCTCCCCCGCCCCCGCCTCCGCCTAGACCCCGCCCCGCCCTCCGCCTTCCTCCCCCGCCCCCGCCTCTGTCTAGACCCCACCCCGCCCCCGCACCATCCCTCTCTCTCTCCGCCCCGCACCATCCCTCTCTCTCTCTGCCTTCCTCCCCCGTGTTAAAAGTCAAGCTTCAAGCTAAAAACTCGTGGGGAATCTTTTATGGACATGTGGAGCAATCAAAGGAAGCCAAAAGCCACGAGATTCCATCAAGAAAAGTCACTCAACCACTCCCCAAGTCATCTCAACTAATTCCTCCAAGTTAGGAGGCTGATTTGGAAAGGTAGTTCCTAGATTTTAGGGGCACACCTCTCACTATAAAAGGAGCATGTATCCCGACTTCTTTTGGGCCATCTTCTTGGAGTTTTAGGTCATGTAAAGTGAGCACTAAGTGCTGGAGTTGTGATAAGCAAGCCCCTTGCTTAAGCAACCCCCTTGCTTGCTTGTTTGTTTTCTTTTAGTAGGCATATCTATGTGTGTGCGCAGGCAGTGTTGCAACTCTCTACCCCTGAGTTGTTAGCATTGGTTCTCCCTCATATGGTATCCATTTGATGTAATTCTTGTCTCATTTGATAGCTATAAGAGTCTATTTTATGCTTACCAATTCTCTGGAGCATTCTCTGAGTAAGCTGGGAGCAACATTCATTTTAGTGAAGTTGTGTGATTGATATCTCTCTCTTTGTGTAGGCTCTGTTGGAAATATTTTGCTCTCTGTTGTAAGGGCTGGTTCTCCTTCTCTATGTATCCATTTGCTATGATTTTGGTGTCATTGGGTAGCTATTAGAGTCCTCTAAAGTTGACATAAGTTTGAGATTCATTCTCTGTATAATCTCTGAGAAAAGGTTGCTGGAGTGAAGTGAGGTCTCTGCTTGACTAGCAGTTGTGAGCATTCAACTAGCTCATGTTGTAGACATTGTTTCTCTTTGTGTAAGCATCCCTTTCAAGTGAAATTTGTTTTGTTGGAAAGCCCTTGGTGTCTACTACAGGTCTACAAAAGCTCACTGGAGTTCTCTGCATAAGCTCTGAGTAAGAGCATTTTTGGTGTCCAGAGGTCAAAGAAGGATACTTGTGGAGGTCATTCGCGCTTCATCGTTGCTTAGGGGTTGAGATACTTCCCCCATCAGTGGTATCAGAGCATTTGGGCATCTTGGAGGTATCACATACAAGCAAGAAGACCTCTTGGAGTTGGTGGTTGAAGAGTTGCATCAACAAAAGCTTCTTGGAGGTAGCTCACATCAAGGGGGAGCTATTCTACTCAAATTTGCAAGAGCACAAGGTGTCCATCTAAGGAAAGCTTTGGATTGAGGTAACCTCAGAGCCTCATTTTCATTTTACACACATTGGAGCATTAGCCAAGGGCTAGGTCAAGTATCAAAGACTAGATATGGGAGACTTCAACACTCAAATTGAAAAGCTAGACAAAGGTAACTATCAACCATGGAGATTTAGGGTCTCCAACTATCTTATGGGCAAGGGCCTTTGGGGGTTGATTAGTGGAAGTGAACCAAGACCTAGGTTGGATGAGAATCCAACCAATGACCAGAGAAGGGCCTTTAGGGAATGGAATGAAAGAGACAAGAGGGTTATCTTTATTCTTTCCCAACACATTAGCAATAGCATGATCGGCCATATCCAAGACCTGGATTCAAGCATGAAGGTATGGGAGACACTTGAAAGGCTTTATTCAACAAGCACCAAAGCAAGGAAGATCCAACTCAAGAATGAGCTCAACAACCTTAGGAAGAGCTCAGGGAGTAGCATAAATGACTACATACTTAAGGTCAAGGAGTTATCAGATGCATTGGGATCCATTGGAAGCCACGTAGACGATGACGATCTTGTGGCTTATACTCTCAATGGTTTGAGAGATGATGAGAAGTGGAAACCCTTTACCACTTCAGTTTATGTAAGGGATAATCTTCCCGATTTTGAGCAATTGGTTGCTCTCATGGTCACCGAAGAAATGAACATAGGTGGAAGTTCAACTAAAAGCAAAGATGCACAAGTTTTCTATGCAGGTAATCAAAGGGGCAAAGGAAGACAAGGACAAGGAAGGGGCAAAGGAAGGTTTGGAGGAAGGCAAGGCCACTCAAGAAATCAAGGACATGACCAAGGCACCTCATCACAAAGAGGGAGAGGAAGATCAAGAGGAAGAGGAGGACGACATCAACAAAACAGGAATCAAGATGGCGAAGAATGTTACATATGTGGCAAGTTTGGCCACTATGCTAGAGATTGCTACCAAGGAGGAAACCAAAGGAACTATAATCAAGGTTCTTCATACAAAGGCCAAGGTAATTATGCTTCTACAAGTTCAGAAAATGACAATCTCTTGATGATGCACATGAATGGGAATTCAAGCAAAGTAGATAACACTTGGTATATTGATAGTGGATGTAGCAACCATATGAGTTGCAATGCTTCTTGGTTTACTAATCTACATGTTCCCAAAGGTAAAGGACATGTAGAAACAGGTGATGATACAGCCCGTGAGATCTCCCATGTTGGAGATGTAGCTTTGGATGACAAGGAGGAAGGAAGATGTCTCAAGGATGTCTTGCATGTACCTACCATCACAAAGAACTTGGTGTCCGTTGGGCAAATGGTTGAAAGAGGCTATCAAGTAAGGTTCAACAAAGGTGGATGCTTTGTGGAGAACCCTAAGCAAGGTTACAAGGTCATAGCAAGAGGAAAGAAGCAAGGGAGACTCTTCACTTTGGAGGTAAATTCTCATTCTACTCAACATGTCTACTTCACATATGGAAACAAGAGGATTTCGGAGTTGGACTTGTGGCACAAGAGGATAGGTCACATCAACATACAAAGAATGAAGGAAATGCAATTCAAGAGGCTGGTTGAAGGTCTTCCCAACTTCCAAGGACAAGGTATGAAGCATTTATGTGAATCTTGTCAACTAGGGAAGCAAGCGAGACTTCCATTCAAGAAGAGTGGCTACATAAGCCAACATCCATTGGAGTTGATACATACAGATGTGTGGGGGCCAACGAAAGAGCAATCCATTGGAGGTAACAAGTACTTTGTCACCTTTATAGATGATTGCACAAGGATGGTTTGGGTTTATTTCATCAAAAACAAATCAGATGTGTTTACATGTTTCAAAGCATTCAAGGCAATGGTAGAGAAGGAAACAGGTACATATATCAAGAAGCTAAGGTCCGATGGAGGGGGAGAATATTTCTCAAATGAGTTTTCTGATTTTTTAATGGATCAAGGCATCAAGAGGCAAGTAACATGCAGGTACACACCCCAACAAAATGGAGTAGCAGAGAGAAAGAATAGATACATTGCCGAGATCGCTAGAGCAATGCTTAATGAGATGAATGTACCTAACATGTTTTGGAGTGATGCAGCAAATACCGCCGTGTATCTAATGAATAGGGCTCCTACCTCAGGGATCCATGGCTTGACACCATATCAAGCCTATTATGGTAAGAAACCTGATCTTTCCCACTTGAAGATATTTGGATGTACTTGTTATGTACATGTGCCAAGTGAATTGAGGCACAAGCTACAACCAAAGGCAGAAAAGTGTGTGTTTCTAGGATATTCAAATGATCATAAAGGTTACAGGTGCTTCAACCCAAATACAAAGGACTTGAGGATATCAAGGGATGTAGCATTTGATGAGCTACTCCCTTGGTATAAGAAGTATGATTGTATGCAGGACTATGAAGAAGAAAAGCATGGACATGATGAAGAACAAATCGACCTAGAGCTAAGCGGCCCAAGGTGTTCCATCAATGAAGATAGTTCAAGCATGAACTCACCATGGAGGGGGAGACCTTCATCAAGCTATGAAGCACAATCAATCAACAAAGGCAAAGCAACATTGGTGGAGTTGGATGAAGAAGGTAATGAAGTTGAAGATGATGAAGGACACATGATGGAGAAAGAAGCCACGTCAAAGAAAGAGATCAAGTTCCCAAGGCAAAGGAGGTTTATTCCTCCAAAAGGTGAAGAAAGGAAGTCTTCTAGAGTTAAGTATCCAACTCAAAGGTTTACTTATGATTCATACATGGCAACACATTATGCATATATGAACAAAGTAGTAGAAGATCATGAGCCCGATTGCTATGAAGATGCAAGCAGGTACACTGAATGGAAAGAAGCAATGCAAGAAGAGATCGATGCACTTGAGGAAAATCAAACATGGACTCTAGTGCCCAAGAAGCAGAACATGAAGGTAATAGGTAATAAGTGGGTGTATAAAGTAAAGAGGAATTCAGATGGATCTATTTCTAGGTTCAAAGCAAGATTGGTGGCTAAGGGTTTTGCACAAACCTATGGAGTGGACTTTGAAGAGACATTCAGCCCCGTGGCAAAGATGAGCACCATTAGGACACTCATTGCAATGGTTGCTAGCAAAGGATGGAAGCTCTTCCAATTGGATATCAAGAATGCCTTTCTCAATGGAGACTTGGAAGAAGAGGTATACATGGAGCAACCACTAGGTTTTGTTCATAAAGAGTTTCCACATCATGTTTGTAGGTTGAAGAAGGCACTTTATGGCCTAAAGCAAGCTCCAAGGGCTTGGAACCAAAGATTGGTGGACTATTTGATCAAATGTGGTTACAATCAATGCAAGGCGGATCCATCTCTCTTCATCAAACAAAGAGGAGAACTTGTGGTCTACATGTGTGTGTATGTAGATGATCTTATCATTACAGGTAATGATACAAAGGGCATTGAGGAGATCAAGGCTAAGCTTGGAAAGGAGTTTAGGATCTCTGATCTTGGAGATCTTAGGTATTTTCTTGGCATTGAAGTTGTATACAAAGAAGAAGGTATTATGCTCATACAAAGGAAGTATATTCTAGACCTACTTGAGAGGTTTGGGATGCTACATTGCAAGCCTATTTCAAATCCCATGGAAGTTAATGTAAAGCTAAGCTCCATTGATGGAGAGCCATTAGAGGATGTAACTTTGTATCGATCTATTGTAGGCTCTTTGAATTATGCCACAATAACCAGGCCTGACATAGCATATGGAGTTGGAGTGTTATCACAATTTATGCATAGTCCAAGGACTACACACTTGCAAGCTGCAAGAAGAATGTTGCGATATCTCAAAGCCACTATAAATGAAGGATTGTTCTACTCATTTGATGATGATATGCAGGTCAAAGCTTATTCCGATGCCGATTGGGCCGGTTCGAAGGAAGATAGAAGGAGTACAAGTGGTTACCTAGTCATGCTAGGTAGCAAGATCATCTCATGGATTTCAAAGAAGCAACCCACGGTGGCATTATCTTCCACCGAGGCTGAGTATAGAGCTTTGGCTCAAGTCACATGTGAGCTAATGTGGATTAAGAAGTTATTTATGGAGCTTAATTTGCAGGTTGACACATATCCAATTTTTTGTGACAACATGAGTAGCATTCATCTAGCATCGAACCCTGTCTATCATGCTAGAACCAAGCATATTGAAGTGCACTATCACTTCATAAGGGAAAAGGTGATATCCAAGGAAGTTTCAGTACATCATATTGGTACTAAGGACCAAGTTGCGGACATGTTTACAAAGGCTTTGGATGGGATGAAGATTTCAAAATTCAAGCAATGCATCAACATGAAGGAGCTTGGATGAGGATGAAGAATTGAAGCTTGAGGGGGAGTGTTAAAAGTCAAGCTTCAAGCTAAAAACTCGTGGGGAATCTTTTATGGACATGTGGAGCAATCAAAGGAAGCCAAAAGCCACGAGATTCCATCAAGAAAAGTCACTCAACCACTCCCCAAGTCATCTCAACTAATTCCTCCAAGTTAGGAGGCTGATTTGGAAAGGTAGTTCCTAGATTTTAGGGGCACACCTCTCACTATAAAAGGAGCATGTATCCCGACTTCTTTTGGGCCATCTTCTTGGAGTTTTAGGTCATGTAAAGTGAGCACTAAGTGCTGGAGTTGTGATAAGCAAGCCCCTTGCTTAAGCAACCCCCTTGCTTGCTTGTTTGTTTTCTTTTAGTAGGCATATCTATGTGTGTGCGCAGGCAGTGTTGCAACTCTCTACCCCTGAGTTGTTAGCATTGGTTCTCCCTCATATGGTATCCATTTGATGTAATTCTTGTCTCATTGGATAGCTATAAGAGTCTATTTTATGCTTACCAATTCTCTGGAGCATTCTCTGAGTAAGCTGGGAGCAACATTCATTTTAGTGAAGTTGTGTGATTGATATCTCTCTCTTTGTGTAGGCTCTGTTGGAAATATTTTGCTCTCTGTTGTAAGGGCTGGTTCTCCTTCTCTATGTATCCATTTGCTATGATTTTGGTGTCATTGGGTAGCTATTAGAGTCCTCTAAAGTTGACATAAGTTTGAGATTCATTCTCTGTATAATCTCTGAGAAAAGGTTGCTGGAGTGAAGTGAGGTCTCTGCTTGACTAGCAGTTGTGAGCATTCAACTAGCTCATGTTGTAGACATTGTTTCTCTTTGTGTAAGCATCCATTTCAAGTGAAATTTGTTTTGTTGGAAAGCCCTTGGTATCTACTACAGGTCTACAAAAGCTCACTGGAGTTCTCTGCATAAGCTCTGAGTAAGAGCATTTTTGGTGTCCAGAGGTCAAAGAAGGATACTTGTGGAGGTCATTCGCGCTTCATCGTTGCTTAGGGGTTGAGATACTTCCCCCATCACCCCGCCCCGCCCTCCGCCTTCCTCCCCCGCCCCCGCCTCCGCCTAGACCCCACCCCGCCCCCGCACCATCCCTCTCTCTCTCCGCCCCGCACCATCCCTCTCTCTCTCCGCCTTCCTCCCCCGCCCCCGCCTCCGCCTAGACCCCACCCGCCCCCGCACCATCCCTCTCTCTCTCCGCCCCGCACCATCCCTCTCTCTCTCCGCCTTCCTCCCCCGCCCCCGCTTCCGCCTAGACCCCGCCCCGCCCTCCGCCTAGACCCCGCCCCGCCCTCCGCCTTCCTCCCCCGCCCCCGCCTCCGCCTAGACCCCGCCCCGCCCTCCGCCTTCCTCGCCCGCCCCCGCCTCCGTCTAGACCCCATCCCGCCCCCGCACCATCCCTCTCTCTCTCCTCCCCGCACCATCCCTCTCTCTCTCCGCCTTCCTCCCCCGCCCCCACCTCCGCCTAGACCCCACCCCGCCCCTCCGCCTAGTCCCCCCACCCTCCCCCTTACACTCCCCCACCACCCGCAGCCCCCCGCCCCCCCTCACAGTTCTGCCCCTTACCCCTCACCCGCCCCTCACCCCCACGCACATACTCCCATACACACCCCCCACATACACACAATCACATGCACGACCATACACACACTTCTTCACACACACTCACCTTCACACACACATGCACACATACACACAACCGCACATGCACACACTCCTACATATCCTCACTCACATACACACGCACACACCCGAATTTACACACATACACACCCACACACATGCACACATACACACTCACACACACACACTTTCACACACTTAATTCACACACGCACACTTCCGCACATGCGCACTCACATACACACTCACACACACACATTCTCACACACACATGCACCACACCCCCACACAATCACACACACCCATGCGACACACACACCCCCCCCTCACACATACACACACATACACCCGCACCATTATACATCCACCCCCGCACCATTCTGGAGACAATTCCTCCTTCCAAGCCATCTCAGGAGATGCTTCCAGATCCGTTGGAACAGCTACAAAATAAAGTGAGAGAAATTTTTCAGTTATCTCCGGAAACTGAGTTTGTGATCACATATGTGGATAAGGAGAAATGGAGAGACCCTTCGTAGATGGGTTGTTTCTGAATCAATGGAAGAGGAGAAAGAAGCCGCTTCTGGTCCGAGAGTTCAGTGTGCTCGACATTTATCAGTCATTATCGGAGATAATTAGGACTTGAAATTAAAGTGGAATGGTGGAAAGTGAAAGTAGTCACCGCCAACTCTTCACGGCCCCTACCTATTTTGTGGATCTAATTCAAATCAAGGGGAATAATTGACCTACCCCTCCAATTTTGGGTGATTAACCGACGCGTGATCAGTGGACGTGAAGATTCGGCAAGGCCTCTTGGCCTATTGGGGCCTATAAAAGCAATGGATTTTTGCTCATTGGGGTACATCTTTTCTGGAGTCACTTTGCCGTGTGTATACGTGCAGAAGTTCTCTCTTGCACTTGGTGGTTTCAAGTCTACTATGGGAGCTACTCTGTAGTGTGTTTACAGAGGGGAGGCCTCTCAGTGAAGGGCTATGAGCACTATAGTGTAAAAGAGTAGTTTGGATTCTTCTTCTTTTCTATGAGTCAGTGTTGTTGACTAGGTTCTATCCTCTTGAGAAATTCTTTAAATTGTTCTGAGTTAGTATGCATATCAGTGGCCCTTTATGTTGATGAGAAGAATCTATTGTACTGGAGTGAATTACTTTTAGGGTGGCTTGTTAGCCTAAGCTTGTGGCTTGTTAGCCCTTTCATCATTTGCCCAACTTTGTAATCATCTGATTTGAATCAAGCAGTGTACGGTCTTCCTTGGTCATTTGTTGTCCATATTTTCCGAAGTATTTACCATTCTGTGCCATCCATGTTATCTACCTGCTCACAGAAATGTTAAAGGGTATACTTCCCTAAAGAGAACCCCCCTTGAGTAGGTGACGTACTGGACGTGTTTAATCTTCATTCTCTACCTTTGTTAAAAGCGGATACCCCAGTACCTCCTCTACAGTTTGGCACGCACGGTGGGACCTTTGCATTTCTGTGAGAGGTATTTTTGCCCTATTACATTTGCAAGTAGGTACATGACCCATACACGGGCAGATAAGGATTCTCTTCGTGTTCGGAGGAGCCTTAACAAGTTAGCAATAACCACGGCTAGTGAGTCTACCTCCCCTCTGCCTTCCCTAAATTTGTCTATTGATTTGGGTGCGACACCATTGTCAAAAGAAGGGTATAGGAGAACTCTAGACTTCTCCTCAGATACGTCCGAAGAAACACCAGTACAAATGGAGGATCTCTCTCATTTGCTCTCCAGGATCAACATCAAGTTCCCTACCTTCAAGGGACATGCTTATGAAGATGCTGATGATCATGTGAGGAGATTTATCTCTTTATGCCGTGGACGTGGTCTGCAGAATAGAGAAGATGCAATGCTGGCACTTTTTCCATCCACATTGGAGGGTCTTGCAGATAAATGGTTTAGTCAATATGAAGATGGCCATTTCACTACATGGGAGGCTCTGAAGGTGGCTTTCTCACAAACATTCCGACCAAGTGATTCTTCGGAAAGGGCTCTAGATCAGCTAGAGAATTTGAAGCTAAGATCAGGTGAATCTTTTCATGAACTTCACACTAGAACAAAAGCACTTGTTGCACGTCTGCCACATGCTCTAGGTGACTTTTTGGTTAAAAAATGGATAGAGAAGGCTCTGCCCAGGTCATCTCAGCAGAAGCTTTGGGAGTCTCTTAGATTGGATGCCACTCTCAATGATTTTGTTGCAGCGGCATCACGCATTGAAGAAGCAAGGCAACATTTTGAAGGGGATACACAACCTAAGTATGCTGCGGACCTGGATCCTATTGAGCAACTAAGGAGGGAACTGGAGGCATTGAAGATGCAACAAGATCAACAAGAAGAGAAGGTCTTGCCACCACTGCGTCGGACCGATGATGAAGTGGCCCAACTTCGCCGAGAATTAGAAGACTTGAAGACCACTCAGGATATAAGGAGACAAATTTGGTGTACAATCTGTAACAACAATGGACATTCCAATGCTAATTGCCCTATTAAGGTAAGCTGTCAATTTTGTGGAAAAGATGGTCATGAAGCCAGAGATTGCTACTACCTCAAGGGTACACAGCAGAGAAGTAGCCCTCAAAATTTGGGTTCATATTATGCTAGTACTTCAAATATAGCTACTAGAGAAGAGAATCGGCCTGCGAAGCCTAGATATAATAGACCTTTGATGTGCTACCGTTGTGGTGAGTACGGCCACATGCAGAATAGGTGTTCTCTTCCAGAAGATGCACCTCCTTGTCAACATTGTCCGGAGGCAAAAGATCATTATACCAAAGATTGCCCAAGAGGTCGTCCTGCTCCAATCCACATGATTTCAGTCTCTCCAAAAGAAGATGGTATGACCGCTCAATCTTATGTTGTTTCATCTTCATCCATGCCAATGATGACTAGAGCCAGGCAAGCGGCAGTAGCCCATAAGGAGGAACAACAAGGACCCAAAGATAGAGATGCAGAGAAGAGGGTGGGATGGAAGGACCAAGAAGACATGGAAGAGGCTTATGAGAGGGTGACTACTTTGCTAAAAGATCGACCAACAAGTACTCCTGAAGACACGCAAGAAGTGAACATTGAGGAAATCTTGAAAGGTATTCACCATAAGATTAGTCTGTACCAACTCATAAAGATGGATTCTAAAGTAAGAAGTGATATGTTGAAGATTATACATTCTGCATGCTTGTGCCCACCTCCTAGCATAGATGGTTTTATGGTGGACTTTCCTCCTGCACCCCTGGCTGATTATCAAAGCTCAAGATTATCTGTTTTTATCAAGGATGAAGCTCTCACAGGTGTTATTATAGATGGAGGTTCCGGCATCAATTTGATGCCTGATTTCACTATGAGGAAACTAAGGCTGAATCCCACAAAGGCAGCACCCTTCACAGTCACATTAGCAGATCAACGTCGGGTTGCACCACTGGGCATTGTCGAAAAGGTACTTATGATAGTGCAGGGTTGTCATTTTGTTCTAGACTTTGTTGTTATTGCCTTGCCACCGGAGACCTCATACCCTCTACTCTTGGGAAGGCCTTGGTTAAGGCAAGAAAAGGCTCTACAGGATAGGGGAAAGAACAAGTTATGGATTTCCACATATGCTAATAATCAATTACAGATACATTTGGAGGAAGGATCAGACATCAACAAGGCTACTGGGTGTACAATGGAAACTCAGGTAATGCCCTAGAAGATGATGCCCTATTAAATTGGATGATGGGAAGTGCAGAATGCTGCACAGTAGAAATATGTGAAGTAAATGAGGACTTTGCAGAAGCAACACAAGGAGGACGGGAAGAGGGAAAAACTGATGTTCTTCACTTGAACAATATAGAAAAGAGTAAGCAAGGAAGTCAAGCTTATCTTTTGCAGGCACCTCCCGAAGGACAGAAACCTCTAATTGAGTCAGATAATCAAAATTCAACACTTAGCGCCACTACGATGGTATGTAAGGAGAAGGCAGGTAAACATGAGGAATCGGATGATCTTATGCTTGCAGGACCAGAAAGTGACAAAGTTGTGCCGGCATCCGAGGAAGCTAATTGTGACCTTCAAGGACTCCCATTCTCAAATATACCTTTAGGATGGATCAAGGGACAGAAGAAACGGAAAAGAGGCCGTCCTCGATTAATTCCTATAGATGTTTGCACAGAATCTTCAGATAAGGATGGAACGTTTGGTTTTGAGCACGGACCACCATTCACATTAGAGTCCTTTGAAAAATATGATAACCAGTTTAAGGATGAATATTTTGGTTTGAACGAGAGGGAGAAGCCTGTTCATGGATCTTTTCGGGAGAAAGCTTCTGTTGATTGTGTAGAAGGGGAATATTGGCGAATAGTGGAGCATGCAGCTGAGCAATTGGAGGTCCTTTATGGTGCTGAGATAGAGACAAGGAAATTTGGTCGTGGTTTTCCTCAATCTTAGCTTTTGAGGAGGAGAAAATCTCTAGAGATCTGGTTCCCTGGCTGTATATGGGAATGTGTTTCTCCTCTTTTTGTTGGCATGTTGAAGATCACCACCGGTATTCTGTGAATTATATGTATTTTGATTCTCCAAAAGTGTGGTATGGAGTCCTGGTAGTGCAACTGGAGGATCTGCAAGTTCATTCTGAAGAAATAAGTAGAATAAGGAAGAAATTGCACCGGGGACGGTGCAAAATCTTGATGTGGGGGTCTGTAGATCCCCCTCCCTTCTCTCTTTCCCCTTTCTCTCTCTTTTTCTCACTCTCTCTCTTTCTCTCTCTTTCTCTCTCTCCCTCTTTCTCTCCCCCTCTCGCTATCTTTCCCTCTCTCTCTCGGTCCCTCTCTCTCTCTTTTTCTTCTCTCACTCTCTCTCCATTTTCTTTCGGCCTCTCTCTCTCTCTCTTTCTCTTTCTCTTTCTCTCTCCCTCCTTCTCTTTCCCACCTCTCTCTTCTCTTCCGATTTCCCCCTCTCTCTCTATTTCCCTCTCTTTCCCGTTCTCTCTCTCTCCCTCTCACGGCCTACCCCCTCACTTCCTCTTTCTCTCTCTCTTTCCCTCTCTCTCTCTCTCTCTCTCTCTCTCTCTCTCTCTCTCTCTCTCTCTCTCTCTCTCTCTCTCCGCTATCCCTCTCTCTCTGCCATCCCTCTCTCTCTCCGCCCCGCACCATCCCTCTCTCTCTCCGCCTTCCTCCCCCGCCCCCGCCTCCGCCTAGACCCCGCCCGATCGACCGTCGCAGCAGACAAGAAGAGGTGAGATTGAAATGCAACGTAGAACTGACATATTGCAGATAGGTATCGACATATATATGTATAAATATAATCACTTATCAATAAAAAATACAACAGACTTTTTTCTCTTGTTCTTGCGTCGTCTTCTCCGCGTTTCTCTGTCTTGCTGCGTCGTCTTCTCCGCGTTTCTCTGTCTTGCTGCGTCGAATGGGTCATTAGTTCGGTGGAGTAGCAGTAATGAACGAGTTGTAGAGGAACCACACACGAGCAGCAAATCGTCCATGTACAGCATAATGTACAGCGCATGGTTAAAAGCTTTGAAGATCTTTCCTCTACAATTTTACAGGCCTGAAGCCTCTAAACATCTTACCGAAGGTAGGGAGGTGTCCCACTACTCGTGGGCTGTGAGCCCCCACCCCCACACTGGCCCTGAATTTAACTATTTTAGAAACCTAGAAAACGCTAGACGTTGATATATTAAAATGAAATGTTACGTTTATTACCGATATAGTGTGTTTTCCATTATAGAATTCACATAGTTATGTCAAATACAATAACTTCCTGTCTTTATGGAAAATCACAACTCGTCAAACCATATATTTTAGCACTAGACACGATATTTGTTTTGCATAGCTCGGTGAGATTATTGAAATTATAATAGATCATAATATTTCCATCTTTCAAAACATCTATATTTATTTTTATTTCAGTACAATGTTATCGAACCCAGAAAACAATGCAGTACTTGGTATTAAATGTACTAGCAAATATAATGTCACTGAAAGTTGAAATCTTGTAGGCCGAATACGAAAAAAATAATAATATTATCAAATCTTACTACCTTGGAAGATTCTCATCGGATTCTTAATAAAAGAGAAGTATTTTTTTTTTATCATCCCGAAAACATATGCTAGATATGGCAATTCATACAGTTAAACTTTAACAATCAATAAAATATATTCTAAATACATTTATGCACTCAAATTCAGCTTATTATGATCATAAATAGCCACACAAATGTGATATAGAATTCAAATTATCAAATAATTAAACATTTACGTGAAGATAAGTCCTTGTGATAATATTCTTACAGTATGAAAAAGTTCAGCTCAGCTACCTTGGAAAACTAGAGATATAACACGTCCGATTGTCTAACGCCTTCAAAGTATTAAAGCACTCATGATGAAATACCATATAATCACAGATGAAATACCATATAATCAAAGCTACAATGCATTATCACAGAACTTCCAACACTGCAAGAAAAAATCTCCGCATTATAAAACACATATAGTGGAAAAAAGTCATTGGTTCTTAGAATTGATACTTAAGATGAATGTATATGGATAAGTTAGCATCAGCTTAATATATCACTTTAAATAAGTCAACTTGGTGCAACTAAATTATGACTATCATAATTTTATTCTATGTTCGTTAAATGCGAGAAGAGATATACAGTGAGGTACCTAGAAAGTGACACAAAATTTCAGAAATACACTATCTCAGATTTATTTGTTAATTAATTGTTGAGTGTATCGTGCCGAAATTCTGAGATCCCATGCCCCTAAAGAGATGAATCTTGTATGTGTTACTGTGTAATGACCATAAATTAGAACATATCTCTAAAGTTTGATATACACTCGCCCGGGCAATCCTTCGTATATACTCGCTTGTTATGACTTAGTGTTTCATATGTTTCATTAAGAATTGGTGTCAGCACGGATGATATTAGATCTTTCTGCATTTGATCACTCATCAGGAATTTAAACTATACAAACCAGTGTTTACTATATGAACAAACTTCTATGTAAATTAAGTCTCAGTTCTCTTAAATATCATGTAAGATATCTTGAAAATCTCTAGTGTTAGGATATGACTACAAAAGGTGGAAGAAAATCTTGGAGACTCCATACCCTTGGATTCAAAAGAAAACTCTACAGATTTCCAATCAGGAGTATTGACGGATTTATATTTTCAACCTAAGAAAATAAATTTCATTGCAAATTGGAAACTAGAAAATGTTTGGGATCTTATGGAGTACACTGATGTGGTTTCGGCACAATTTAGATTCTCAATTGATGGTTGGAGTACATTGTTGAGGTTTCGGCACAATTTAGATTCTCAATTGATGGTGCAATGGTCAACATAAGATTAGAGAAAACATTGTCTTGAATTACTTGACTATCACCCAAAGTGATCAAATTCCATCCTTTGAGAATGTAACAATTAACCTTGTGCTCTTTTTTGTCCATAAAAATAATTATAATTTATCTTGCATTAAAACACAAAACATCTTGAGTTCATAATTTGTTTTCACTTGTGTTCCTTTTTGGGCTTCCAATTATCGCAATCTTTTCAGGTTGGTAGTGGCTTTTTTATGCTTTACATCATTCATTTTGGTATCATTCATTTTGGTAAGAATCCTGTTTCAATCTCCATTTGATATTTTGGTTATGAAAACATGCACTACAAGAAATAGGGGGCGTAGCGACGCCCCCGAATTGAAAAAAAAAATGTATACCGTCACTTATGCAATGCTAGCGTCGCATAAGCAACGGTGCTGTTTTTTTATTTTTTTTTTTCGGGCATTCGTCGCATAAGCGATGCTTGTGTCGCTTATGCGATGCTAAACTAGTGCGTCACAAATACCGTCGCTAACTAGCGACATTATTTGCGACATTGGCAAACTGGACAGCGTCACATATGCGACCCTCTGGAATGTAAAAAAAAAAAAATCAATTTCGCCCGGCACATTTGTGCCGAGATTTGGACGTGAGAGCAAGAAGAGACCGAGAGAGAGAGAGAGAGAGTGTAGAGGAGGTACTGGGGTGTCCTCTTTTATCAAGAGTAGAGAATAAATACGTCCAGTACGTCGCCTACTCAAGGGAGGTTCTCTTTAGGGAAGTATACCCTTTAACATTTCTATGAGCAAGCAGAGGTAAATAATTGCACAGAGTTGTACATACTCGAGAAAACATCAACAACAAATGACCAAAGAAGACCATCCACTTCTTGATTCAAATAAGATAATTACAAGATTGGTCAAAGAGATACTAAAAAACTCATGCTCAGAGCTTCATGGCACTCTATGCAGACAAAACACAGATCAATACAAGCGGTGGAGAATTCTTCTAAAAAATAGGGCTTACAATATCATTGCCCTAAAAAAAATCCAGGCCACTCTCTTACACTATGTTGCTGTTAGCCCTCCATTGGGAAGCCCACGCTCTGTATCCACACTACAGAGTAGCTTCTACAGTAGGCTTGAAACCACAAAGTGCAAGAGAGGACTTCTGCACGTACATACGCGTATCTGAACCAATGTAACTCTAAATTTTGTACCCTTAATGAGCACAAATCCATTGTTTTTATAGGCCCCAATAGGCCAAGAGGGTCTTGCCGATTCTTCACGTCCACTGATCACGCGCCGGTGGATTGCCCAAAATTGAAG